>VXAC01001328.1:1421733-1447593 GCA_013399225.1 Rhipidura dahli
GGCCGTGCGAGCCGGGAGCGGCGGCGGGACCCGGGCGGGCATGGCGTGCGCTGCCCGCCGGCGTCTGCGGCCGTGTTTTGAGCGCTTTTTGCACATAAGCCGACAATTAGCCCATCAGTGCTGACGGCTTGATGGAAACAAAATGAGATGTCGATGCTATGCTGATGAGTTGCAGATACATAAGGTTTGCCTTCTTGTGACAAGAGATTAGATAGCATCCACTGATCTGCACTTGGAGGAAATTATTTTCTTCCCTGTGGAAGCAAAGGTACTCATAAAATATTTAAGTACTTTGAAAGAATAAAACCTGTTCTAGCACTGCGATGATCATCTTTTCTCCTTTGGAATGCCATTCAAGGCATTGTGACAGCGTTCTTGGCCCTGGGCGTGCGTCTGTAAAATGATATATGGGATGGGACAGTTTTTATAAACTGAACGGAGACAGTTTAAATATGCTCTGATTTCCTATGATTAATTTCCTCTGGGAATTACTTTATGTCCAGATGTTGAGAAGTCTGTCTTGCTGAACTCTGCTGATATGGAAGCTCCTCAACTTTAAATTTTATTTAATGGAGAAAAAGTTAAATATAAACACTGCAAAGAATCTCCCTTCACTCTTTGATTATCACTTTTTTAAACGCTTTGTCACTTTCATGTAAGTGTTCTGTTGGCTTTTTTTTTTCCTTTGTCTGATGGAGATCAGGAAGGCTGGCTGAATAGAGAGAGTAGTGCAGCTGGGGATACAAAGAATTTTGTCAAAATATCAAGAATCTAGAAGTTATTTGTAATGGATCGGATAAAAACACGTTCTTTAATTCTTTAAAGAGAAACCTTCTGACTTGTAAGTTGTTACCAAGCTTTGGCATGACAGTGCATTGTTTGGGGAGTGGTTCTGACATATGGCTGTTTACCATATTTAATCTGACTTTTGAAAAAAACAATGAGGTCGTCCTACAGTGTGTTTCATTTGCTGTAATGGACTTGACAGACAAAATTTCTTCATAATTCTGGTGGTAACATACAAGCCAGAAAAGGTCCAGGTTATGAAAATGAACTGGAAAAGTGTCTTTGGTTGTAGGTGAGAGCTTGGAAGCTTCCTCAAATGCCTGGAATGAAACCCAAGGCATGAGGAGTTGCAGAAATGGATTTTGCAGTACCATTTCCAGTTCTTGCAATTGCAGGGAGAACGTATTTAATGTATATTGATGCCACAGTATTTCTTTGATTCTCCTAACAGTACGGTGTCCATGTTGGCACTGCTTTTCTTAGCTTTGCAGGCAGAATGGAACTGAGATACAACAGATTGTTTTTACTTTAGCTAGAAAGCAAAGAAAAACTGTGAAATCCTGGGTTTTTTTCTTTAGAAAATTCTGAACTGGGGAGTCAAATATGGAATACATGCAGATAGGAGGTTTTCTACAAGTAAATTCTGTCAGCTTCTAGCACTTGTGAGATTGTAAAAGGACACAATGGCACTTCCCCCCCTTTGAAGGATATGCTACATAATGTAGTAAAAATTGATTTTGTTGTGACCGAGAGACTGCAGTTTGAGAAAAGGAAGTTGTTTGTGACTGAGGGATGGAGCTTCAAGTCTGCTAGCTGGGAGCTGGGGTTAGATGTGTGTATCTCCTCTAAGGTGCACTTCTTCACTGCACTAATTGAGCCTGTGGGGGCCTTTCATTGTGTGTTGGGTTTATGATGCTCTTACTGAACGCCTGCACAGCTTCCGTTCTAGTATTGATCCTTGCGTATCCACGCATTTTTGAGGGACTGGTCTACTGAGAGCAGCTTCCTTCAGTGCACAATGCTAATGTTTCCCTGGATCACAGTCCAGCTAGGGCGTCGAATAGGGCAGGACAGTATGTGAATAGGTGACTTAAACTGTAGCAAGTAATAATGCATGCAAGTAAGAGTAGGAAGAGAGTTGTTTGAACGACTTCATGTATGTCTGTTGTGCAGTTATACATGCATAAAAAATTTTTAAAATACTAAAATAAATTGCAAGTGCCTAGCTCTGTCTTGTAGTTTAGTTTCTCCTACTCTACCACTAAAAAGCTGGGAGGCTGTTTTTATTCTACAGGTGCATTTGTAGATAGAATGATCTTTTTAGTTAAAATTGTGTTTGACCTTCAAAAAACCTTTATATTTTAAGTTAGTATATATCATTTTTTTATCATATATTACATCAAAACTAGCTTGTCTAGAGGTTTCAGATAAAAGCCACAATTATATTTTAGTAGATTTTTGATATAATTAGATTGCAGATGGGGAGACCTGTGTTTGGGAATGTACTCGGTGCTGCATCACTGAAATTGAAGTGTCTCCTGCCAGCTCTTAGGTTGTCGGTGGTAAGTAAGGGAGTGGGTGGATATTAAAGAGGCTGACGCTCTCATATCTTAATGCTTCTGCATGGAGTATTCCCAGTTACTCCCTCTTCTTTGGGTTTGCTACAGCATGGCTGCACTGCTTTGTTGCAGTGACTCTGGTAGTTTTCGAAGTACATGAGAAGTTAATTCACTCCACTAACCCAGGAGAACACTATTTCTTTTCTTTTTTTTTTGTTTTTTTTTTTTTTCTCCCTTCCTCCCTTGGATTAGCAAATTGAATTATCTTATTGTGTGGCCAGATGAGTGCCAGAGCAAGTACACAGAACGGGGACAGCAGTGTCAAGCCAGGAAGAGGGGGAATACTCATTTTTCCAGTAGCAAAGGTACATTTAATCTATTTTACTGTCCTGTATGGCTATCCCCTGCACCAGTGCAGACTACTGTGGTCAGAGAGGAGGTGGGTTATGTATAAATACAAGAAAACAAAAAATTAATATAGTGGGTTTGTTCTGTTAGTCTTTATTTGATCTTGGTTCTTGATATGTAAAATGTCCACAGCCACAGACTGAACGTTCAGAACCTATCACTGGAAGAAAAAAATGTTTCTATGGAAAGTAAACGTGTAAAGAGGGAGGACAAGTAGTTCTTTTAAGTGTTGTGGCCTTTGTGGCAGGACTTCTCTTTCAGACTTATGTTGGTATCTTCTCCTTTATGGAATTTCAGGATGTAAATTTTCAAGTATTTCCATAGTTTTGTCTTTTTTGAAGTGTAGGAAGGTGCTAGTAAGTAGGAGTTTAGAGAAATGGTGGGTATTTTAATTCAAAACAGAAATTAAAACATAGTTTTTCTTTTTATTTCCTGAATAGAATGTAATAAAATTTTCACATGGGCGTCAAGCAAATCTGTCAGCTTTGTTTCTCCTTCTCTTTTTCTCAGCTGAGAAATCGTTGCTGAAAATATAGGCTTTTCCTCAGCTAGGTGCTTTTCAGAGCTTCAGCATCATCCGCTGGTGGGTCTAGTGGGCTGATTCAGATGCAACAACTGCAGGCCTCTTACTGTCTAGCTTCTTTGGTTGATTCTGATGCTTTTATTGCAAGGTTTGGTGTTCTTGTAACAGGGTCCTTTGTTTTCTTATTTCCATTATTTTGAACTAAAATGTTTTATATTCTGATCTAGTCAGTGAAACCTAAGAGGGTATTGTCCTTGAAAATAGCTGAGTCTTTTGAAGTCTGTGTGGTGCGTTTTCCAGATCTCATTTTGTACTTCATGCCAAATAAAATTCTGGTTCTACTCATTTTGTTTCTTTCCAGGAAGAACTGCAATTATTGAGCTTTTCAGAGACAAAATAACAGAAGTGGTGCCACTCCCTGGCATTTCCAAATGTTTCTTTGTGCAGAAGTCTTCTAGTTAGTCTTCAGCTGTGGTATATGAAAAACTTGTAATCAATCCATTAGCAAGTCATTATGGTCTGAAAGTAGTAATACACTCAGTGCATTAAATCAGATGTACTTGCAACTTTTCCCTCAAAATTACATGCCCAAATAATTTTGATTATTTGTTGATGATCCTTCTATTCATTTGCAAATATTTGGCCATCCAAATATGCATTCTATTTTGTGTTCAAAACCAAAGCCTTTTCAATTTTGTCTTATTTTTCTTCTCAAAGTGGATTGCATTTCAGAATTAGGAAGAAAAATGCATGAAGTTAGAGTGTTGTGATACCTTTTCAGTTTTCTAATGAACATACATTTTTCCTGCTTATATTAATTCTACCTTCTCTCCTCTCTACCCTGTGACCTGGCTGATTATTTAGTCCTGTGGAACTGTATCATCACAGAAATCTTGATGTCAGAAATTATTCTACTTAACTTCATAATTCAATTTAATAAACAGAAAACACTTCATGGGTAATATTGTAGTTTTACTTCTTTTTTTTTTTTTTTTCCTTTGGAATTTTCCTAAAAGTGGCAACATAGATGGACCTCTGTTCTGACTTACACTCAGTAACTTTTGTACAAGAATAGGTATAACCTGGTGCCAAGGCAGAGTTGAAAAAGGTGCAAGCAATATTTGGTACTTTCTGCTGAGGCACTGCTAGCCTCCTGTCTATTTTCTGCTTCAGACTTTTGAGTCAGATTTAGTTTCTATTAAGGATAGTTCCTTCCACTTGATCTTCATTTCTTCAACTGAGTCTTGAAAAGGCAGTTCAATAAAAATGGCCTAATTTTTAATTCATGTTCAACTATAGATCAGCTTAATTCAATTATTAAAATCGTGATTTTTTACAATTTTTTTTTAATTGCAAAAAAGCTGTACCAGTTTTTTGAGATTAATGATGATTACTTTTCTGGCCATCCATTTCCTCTTTCTTTAAATGGTCATGTTTTCTTTTTATTGTACTTGGTTTCCAGAGGGGATAGTCAGGTAAAATGAGGGTGAAACCTTTCTTGTTGGAATGACTTTTTGAAGTGATTCACCAGTCAAAAACACTGCTTGAATTTTAGCTTTAAGTTGACTGTGAAACTGGCTGTTACAAATATTTTTTAGTTTAAGCAGAAGTTATTCAGGAAGCGTTTGAGGAACCACTGAGAACCCAGAACTTGTTGTTTAGCTTTTGCATTAGCAGAGAGTTTGAAAGAATGATGGCAACTTGTTGACATAAGAATTATGGAACCTGTACATTTTTTTCATGTTACAGACAATATTGCCCTTGGTGGTCATTTTGTGTTCGTTTCACTATTACAGTTCTTGTTGATGAACATAATAAAAGGTCTTTTTCAAAAACTGTTTTTCTTCTAAATGTTGCTCAGTCATCATGCTCTCATAGCAATTTAAACATCATGCTGATTATTTTATTGGGCCAGATTGGTGATAATTTGGTAGAGCCTTTATTTTGATGAAGTCATTGTAGACTTGAATCTTTAACAGCCTTAGTGAAATTAATTAGTTCTCAGTATGCCACAATTCCTGCCTGTTTGTTTAAATAAATGCTTTTAGTTCCAACTATTAGCATTTTGGTCACAAATTCTGTAGCATATTTTTAATGAATGAAATCTTAATTAATCAGCTTTTAAATTCACCTTGTGATCTCTTTTTAGACAAGCTCCAGTCCATATATATTACAAGGAATCCTGTGCCTAACTTTGTTGCTGAGTGTTATTCTGAGAGGTGCAATTGCATGCCCACTATCAGTCCTACAGATCCATGTTACGTAGCATGTCAGAAAGAGGCATAAACTCATCTGGGTCTGAAATGAAGATTGGAAGCTTATGGTTGTTTTTCATCTGAAAACAGATTCCTGATGTAGAGAATTGTCTCCAGTTGTTTTATGGGGAGCTGCAGTGAGGCTTCTGACAAACATGCTTATTTCTTCTGGTTTTTCTTCTTCTTCTGTAGATAGTACTGTGTGGCTTTGTTCTCTTCAGTTTTTGCCCTAGTTGGAGAACAGTAAGAAAGATAATGTTGCTGGCACAGGACTGGAATTAGTGAAAAGGAATAGTTGGATATAGTCAGTAGGAGTATTATGAAAAAGAATAAATATTTAAAAGAAAAACCCTACCCAAAACAAAACAAAAGGAAAGAACACCAAGAATGAGCAGTGGAAAAGAACATTCACACAAAAAAAAAATCAGGTTGAACTTAATCTCAGACATAGATTGAGTCAATCACTTGAAGGCCCAGATATGTCACAAACTTTTTTAAAATTCTTTTTTAAGTTTGTCAGTAACAATATTTGAAATAAGATAGCCATTGCAGAAAATGTATCATTGTTTCCATGGTCATAGTTTGCCAGTTTGTGCTGAATCTTTTTCTCATTATGAATTTTATTTTTTATTTTTAAATATTTTTTTTTTAATTTTTTATTTTCTCAAGCATGGCTAAGTTTCTGTCTGTCTCAGGTCTTAGCGCAGTCAATGGATCTTCAGGTGCTGCAGATGACTTCTGTATATGGCAGGTTCTGTTCTTACACAGCGATACAAAGCCCAATATAATTCTGTTGCATTATATTCTTTAACTTGCTGTAGTAAGCTTATTGCTTGTCATTAACCAATATTGTCTTTTTCTGTTTTCCTGTCATGAATATTACTTTCTCCAGTATTTGCAGCTTCTAGATGGCATGTAATTGTCTTGCAAGCTGGATGTGTATTTTTTCTACAATCCCTTAAACAAACTCACCTTGATTTTCTCTATTTTGTGGCCTGATTTCATTTTCTATAGCACACTTTATTGGCAACTTCATCTGTCAGAGTGGAACGTGTTAGGTGTTGGGTTGTTGAAGCTGCAAATAGCAACAGTCAACTTCCCCCTTAGGGCGGACTGATACACCAGAGTCTGATTTGTATTGAACTCTTGGAGGATTTTCATTGCACGTGGATTGTTTCAAAATGCTGCCTGGTTACTTGCTCTGAGGAGGTCATGGTTTGTAACAGAACTAGGAACTCATTTATGCAACTATCACCTTTCAATACCTGCACACAGTTGAAGTGCTTTAAAGGTTCTTTTTGTTCATCATGGCTTGAGTTCTAGTTTATTAATAAGTTTCTTTCTGACAGAGTTTCTGATGTTGCTTTTGGTCTCAAATTTTACTTACCCTATTTATGTACCCCGTGCAATAGCCATTTTCACTTGGTTTGGTTAATATGACTGGGCATTTACTTAAATGTCTAACAAGATTAATTTCTTTTGATGTTGTCTGGACAGCCTATAGCATATAGTAAAGTCTTTTGAAATGTGGCAGTAAAAATAAATGATGAGCCATCAAGATGTGAGAGTGAACCAGGAAGTCATGAGTCATTCCTTGTCCAGTTGAGGCAAATGGAACCCTTTAATTTAATAAAAAAGTATGAATATTTTCAAACTTACTGCTATTTTTTTAGTATAGTTAATGAAATTACTTTGAGCAACACTGTGGGACAAGACTAGTTTTAAGAGATTAAGATCCTTGAGTTCTTGGATTTTGTGAGTCTTTCCCTTGGTGCAGTTTCATTCCAAAACCAAGAAGAGCATTATGCTTTGCTATTTTTATCTACTGTGGTTTTTGAGGGACAATGCCATTGACCTTCAAAAAATTTTATTCAATAATATCCATGTATTGTTTTATTTATGTAGTTATTTCCATAGGAATTCTTCTTTCCTTTCTGTTCAATATACTTACTCACATTAGGGGTCATGGATCTAAAACAGATTTAGAAGACCAACTGCATTATTGCATCATGAGGTAAGAGACTAAAGATTTGATCATTGGGTGTGTTATAAAACATGGTGAGCAAATGAAAAAAAAAATAAAATTACACACTGAAACATTTCACAAAGTATATAGTTTTTATCTGTAATGGATAAATACGAAAACCTAGTTTATATTTGAGTAGTGATTGTGGTGAAGCACTGGAGCAGGTTGCCAAGGTAATTGGTGGATGCCCCATCCCTGGAGGTGTTCAAGGCCAAGCTGGGTGGGGCCCTGAGCAACCTGCTCTAGCAGAAGGTGCCCCTGCCCACGACGCGGTGGGGGTTGGAACTCAATGATCTTTGAGGCCCCTTCCAACCCAAGCCATTCTGTGATTCTGAATTAATAGTCCTTACAGTTCCTATAGATTTGTCTAAATATAGGCAGTCCTGTGAGGCTTAGGGGGATTTGGTGTAATTGCCTTGTGTTCTTCTAGCAGCCTAAGCAGAGCTTGCTACAGGTTGTCCTGGTCCTGCCCTTTTCTCCCAGCCCCAGCTGTACAGCCTCACCTCTTTTGCTTTGGTCCTACATTGATGTGTGGCTTCTGGGAACCATTCATTTGTTTATAGGAGTGGAGAAGAGCTCAGGAGTTATTCTGTCGCTAGTTGAACATTGAAATAGCGCAGCTCAGCTGCACAGGCACGTGAGTCCTGCAGCCAAGGCAAAGGGAGGAGTCGTGACTTAGTGGCTGAGGTGGGGCGAGAGGGTTGGGATCTTGACAGTAGAGAAACTGGCTTGAGTTGATGTGGAATTGCAGCTTCTTCACTTTAGCATTTATATGGTGAGGCTTAACACTGCTCATTTGCTTGTGCATTGAATCTTCAACACTAGGATTGAAAATAGGTCAATACAGTGAAGTTCTGGACATGCAAGCAATTTATGACAGGGTAATCTGTGTATTAGTGGTATATATATTAATTTTGCATTATAACTCCTACTTCGTGGCAGATCCAGGGAACACAAGATACTTCACACAAAGTAGGCTGCTTGAGGTTTGCTGCAATAGAAGTGTGTATGCAGGAGCTGCTAGTAAGGAAGAGGTGCCACACTATAAATTTCACATCCCATACTGCTTCTATATTTACATCTTTACATTTAATTAAGCTAGCTTCCCCATTTCAGCTGGTAAAACTTAGGCACAGTCTGCTTCATTCTCATAAATTCTGGATACAGCAGCATTTTACCAAATATTAAAAGCTGTGCAGAATCTGAAAATAAAATGTGTTTTCCTTCTCTCTAACCAAACCTGCGAAAATATCTGAAAAGCACTTCGAACTTGAGGATAAAATGTGAATAAAAATCAGTCTGTGGAGCTCTGTTGTTCATAGAGATTTTTTTAACTACTTAGAATGAAAATACAAATAATAAAGAATAATCGTTCTGTCATGATTATTCAGTATTCTTTTATTTTTCAGCTGCCTTCCTGTCTGCAAAAGACTGCGGGTTGATAGTTACTGGTATATTCTAGACCAGCTGTTCTCTAACTGTAGAGTTCAACTTCTGTGGATGTATTGGTGGACAAAGTTGGACCATTATTAATGAAACATCTCTTTAATCTGTTACGGTGCTTGTGTGTTTATCTTGCAATGCCATGAGAATGCACTCATTTTATTGAAAATGTTTGTGTGCCTGGATGGGGTGGCCCTTAACCTGTTCGTCTTGGGGACCAAGTACAGGGAATGTTTGGATTTTTCTCTCCCTCCCTCTAGCTTGCAGTAGTGCATGACTTGTGCATTCAAGGCTAAATGGAAAAAAAATCCACTTCTGAAATTCTGGCAACATTGGGAGAGTGCTTTGCCTTTGATTTGAAGTAAAGCAATCCTATTAAGATAAAATAGAGGGAAAAATATATGCAGGAGAACAAGTAATGTCTGGTTTCTTAGGGATGTGTCCTGTATCCCAAACTGTACTGAACCTCAACATGCACATGAGCTCACTCTTGTTCTGTGGGGAAAATAATTTGTTCTGTTCCCCACAATGTTCTGTGGGGAAAGTAACTTGAGTGGCAAATGCCCTGCAAATGCAGCAAGAGCACAAAGGTGCCGTGTAAGCACAGGTCAGCCAGCAGACTGAAAGGAGCTGGGAATTGTCAAACTTGTAGCGCAGTGTTTCTAGTTGGACAGTGAACTTGTTCTTTTGAACTTGATCTGCTCAGCTCTCCATTTTCCTGAAACTTTACTAATGAGCTTTGTAATCTCCAGCTCTCTAAAGCGTGCTGTTGAGAGAAGCGATTGGTGGAAACAAAGTATTTGCTTGAGCCTTATTTCCTCAGGTAACTAAAAATGGTTTCAGTGGGAGTTTTAATTGCTAACTGTATGGTAGAAGGAGAAAGCATTTTAAAAAACCCCTGATGGACAGGAAGTTCCACCAGAACACGAGGAAGAGCTTCTTTACTGTGAGGGTGACCCAGCACTGGAACAGATTGCCCACAGAGATTGTGGAGTCTCCATCCCTGGAGATACTCAAGAACTATCTGGACACAATCCTGTGCCATGTGCTCTAGGGTGACCCTCCTTGAGCAGGGAAGTTGGACCAGATGACCCCACTCTAAGTCCTTCCAACCTTACCCATTCTGAGATTCTGTGAAACATAGACTAATTTAAAGAATACAGGATGTGAATTGTTCCAGCCTTTTAAAACGGAGCTCATAATGATCAGTCTTAATCAACTTCTTATGCTCTTGTCCATATTTGGTTCCATCTTAAAATGCTGTAAAATATTTTTGGTAAACCAGAATATTATTTCTCTATTGCAGCAGCATGGTCAATGTTGCTTAACATAGCTTTTTATGCAGCTGAGCTTAACTGAGTTTGAAGTCTAATCCTTTTGTTGGAGACATAAAATGAGTAACTTCCATAGTAGCTGCGGGTAGTTCTCAAAGTAATCAAAATCCAAGCCTTCCAACTTGTTCATTAAAGTGCAGACAAAAAGCATGACTTGATCCCCTTTCATGGATGGGGTTACAGTACCACTTCCTCTTGTTTGATTTGGTGCCTGGAGAAGTATGCGTAGTTTGGAGTTCTTCCCATTTAGCCTTGCCTTTCACTTTTTTTCTTTTTTTTTTTTTTAATCAGGAGGCAAAATTATTGAACATACAGTGGAAAATCTATATAGATTTCCTCCCATTAAATAACTTGAATTCTGTATTTCTGTCTATTGAAAGACACTTGCATTCATTTAAAAGCCTTTAAAAATATTTGTCATATGATACTTCTAAAAGCGTTCTCTAGTGGTCTCCAAGTATTCTGAAATTAATCAGATTTTCATTGTAGCATTCTGCGAAATGTATGCTAATGTACCAAATCAAGTTTAAGTCCCCAATCATTCTTAAACCAGCTTATCAAGTCTAAAGGAAAATAGTCTGCTTACTTAGCAGTGGGGACTTCTGATTGTGATTTAGTGGAGGGGTTGTAACCTACCTGCTCCAACAAGTTCTTGCATAAAAATGTCAAGCTCTATATTCACTCTGTGTGTTAATTCTGAAAATTTTTTTTGATAATTCACTTGTAGCTGTTTAATCACATTTAGTAAATAAGAGAGTAAAAGAAATAGAATTAAGACTCACCATGCTAGTAGCTATATTCCTTTTTATTGGCTGCATACAAAAAAGGAGTGAGTAGGCACCACAAGCAGATGTGGAATAGTTTCTCTGCAGGGAAGCCATTTACTGGGTACTAATTACAGACTGATTTAAAGTCTTTGCAATGAGCGGAATTGATCATTAAAAACACGGGTATTCTTAGCATTTGTGGAGATAATCTTCCCCTGCTTTCTGTCTTGCTAAATTCCTGATGCTGTCATTTTGACAGCTGTTTGCATATGATAATACAATGAGAAAGTGTTTGTTACATTTGATACCTTTCAGTTTCATTTCATGGGAAGGAGAGAGATAGGAGGACATAAACATTAAAGAAATGCCATACTCCAAACTGCAAGATTAGATTTCTTTTGCATTATTTGGCTTCTGATTAAAGAACCAAACAAATAATTAAAACGTAAGGTATTTTAAGCCTTGTTCTACTCTGTTTTTATGTGAATCTCCAGGAAGAGGGCTTCCCATCAGGAAAAGATCTAAAAATCAAGTCAGATGGTTTTTGTCTGATATTGGAAAATGCTGAAAAAAAATTAAGATCTCTTTACATCAGAGATACCATGCTAATTTTTAAATAATTTTAAGCTTGTCCTGATGTTAATTACTTCGTAGAATACCCATGCAGCTCAACATAATTATGGCACAGAATTACTTTTATGCTTTGTGCATACACACATGCTCTGCCTCTCTTCAGACAGTGAAGATTGCCTAGAGCAAACATCTCTTACAACTTTAAGGCAAAAGTTAGAGCTTTTGCTTGCTTTGTAAAACAAGTTCATCCAAAATTTTTTTTCTTTTTTTTTAATGCAGGGCTTGTGTTACTGATCTTGGAACAAACAACTCAGTTTATTTCCAAGAAAAATACATCTGTGGCTGTTGAGAGTCATTGTAAAAAGCTCCAAAGCATTCCATAAGGGAGTGGATAGAATGTATCAAGTATTTTGTGTGCAGCATGATAAATGTTTTTCATGATACAGTGGAGATGTAGCAAAGAATAATAATTGAACACCTTTTTGAAGTTACATATCTATAATACTACAAATGGATGTGGAGATCAGTAACACTGATCTCAAGAATTGTCCTCCATGACTTCCACTTTCATGTTCTGTGTACTCATGCGTTGCGGGAAGAAGTAAAATGGAACTGAAAAGAGAAAGGTGGATGTTAAAACTACTTCAATGCATGCTTTTCTTTGGAAAGTAAGCTTATTTTCATACCCACAAAATAAATAATTCCTTGTATGAAGGATGAAAAAATTTGCATTGCCTTGAATGTAATTTATTCTTACTAAGTATCTTGAGTCGTGAGCTAAACCTCATATATTTCACAATTTTGGGGAAGGTGAAATCACCACCCTTGGGAGGTTAAGAGGTCCAGTTTTATTTGCAAAATGGTGTTTGTTTTTTCAGTAGTGCTCAGGGCTGTGGCCAGTACTTGGCCAATGCAAATAAAACCACCTCATCTCACACAGCCTACAAAATCACTTGAAATATGCCAGGATGGAGGCACTGAGAATAGGAAGTGGAAGAGGAGGACTTGACTGCTTCTTTTAAGATTGTGTTCTGCCTGAATACAGTGCCCGATTTCTATTTATTTATTTATTTATTTTCCTGTTTGCTTACTCAGCAGTAGTATAGTGTGATATGGAATAGAGGGAAAAGAAGTATTTCTGTAGCTTTCATCACAGGGGGCTTTTTCCCAAAGATGATTTGGTTATGATTTCTTTGGCTTGCTTGCCACAATTGTTCCTAAAGGCTACTTATCAGATGTACTGTTTTATTAGCATGCTTGGTATGCTAATCTCTTCATAGATGACCTCTTTTGACCATGTGAAATACGGAAATTTTAAAGTAATTTCTTTTATGCAGTTCCTTAAGCTGAGTGAGAGTGATGGACAAAAAATGAACACTTCATTGTTTGAAGATAAATTAAGCTACTCTTACAAGCAGTTATTAGCCTTTATTTTAGCTGTTTATTGAAAGCAGCTTTTGAAAAGTATTGCCATTCAGTGTAGGGAGGCTGCATAGAAGTACATTCATAAGAAATGATTTTTTGTTAATGATTGTAAAGATTGGGAGTGCGAAATGAGCTGTTTCTGTAATAAATGCAAAATGTTATTGTCCGTTATCAAAGAATAAAACAGGATCCTTCTTTTAAGTCTTAACAGCTTTATCCTAGTGGCTAGTACTGGAGTAGGTTTTAATATTTAGATAGGACAATTTAAACAGAAAAGTTAAATCTTCAGGTACTTCCCATTACTATAAGAACATGCATTAAAAGGCATGTAATTGTTCTGTAAAACTGTATTCATGTACAGTACCAGTCCTAAGCAAAGTTTTCTAATCAGTCTTTTAAGGATTTGCTTGTTTACCAGTATTCTCTGTAAAGATAACCCTGTATTTTATTTTTTTGTCAAGTTGGTGTAGGAGTTTGATTCAATCTGCTGTTCTTAAAACATTTTGATCTCTTTGCTTCTACTAGGGATTGTGATATGTGATTTCTTTTCTCCCTTAACAGCTTCTCAATTTTTGGGATTTTTTGGGGGGGAAAGTGGCTTAGCCACTTGATCTACTAATTTCCTCAGGACCTGTATGTCTCTCATCAGGTCCAATGGATGCACCTTCAGGTTCTTTAGGTAGTCTTGACCTTATCTCCTGCAGTGGATGGTTCTTCATTCTCCCAGTCCCTGTCTTTGTCTCCTGGGACTTGGGCAGTGTGGCTGGAGCTTTTGCTGGTGAAGAATGGGGCAAAAAGTGGTTGAGTGCCTCAGCCTTCTCCATATCCCAGGTAACTAGGTCACTCTTTTCCTTCTGGAGAGACCCCACATTTTCTCTAGTGTTTCTTTTATCTTGACATATCCAAAGAAACTTTTCCTGTTGCCCTTGACATCACTGGCCAGATTATTCTATCAGGCACTAGTTTTCCTCTCCCAGTCTGTGGCTGTTGATATGCAATTTCTGCCAAGCTACTTGTCCTTGCTTCGGTCTTCTGTAGGCTTCCTTTTTGAGTGAGTTTGAGTTTGTCCAGGAACTACTTTTCATCTATGCAGGCCTCCTGGCAAATATGCCTGAATTCCTCTGTGTTAGGGTGCATCACTTTTGAACTTGGAGGAGGTGATCCTTGAATATTAATGAGCTTTCTTGAACCCTTCTTCTCTTCAGGGCTGTATCCTAGTCCAAGGAATATACTGAAGATCCCTGAAGAGGCCAAAGTCTGCTTTGCTGAAGTGCAGGGTACTGAGCTTGCTGTGTACCCTCTTCGCTGAACTAAGGATCTCAAACTCCTCCATGGAGTCGCTGCAGCCAAGGCTGTCCTTGAGCTTCACATTTCCCACCAGCCCCTCCTTGTTGGTTCGAACAAGGTCCACCAGCCCCTCTTTGATGGGTCCTCTAGCCCTTGGAGCATGAAGTCAAGATCAGTGCATTCCAGGAGCTTCCTGCGCTGCTTATACCCTGCCATGTTGTCCCTCCAGCAGATAGTGGGGTGGCTGAAGTCCCCCATGAGGACCAGGACTTGTGAATGTGAGGACACTCCTGTCTGTCCATTGAGGGCCTTATCTGCTCAATCCTACAGGTTAGGTGACCAGCAGACACCCACTATAATGACACCTGTCCCTTCCCTCCTTTTAAACCTGATTCATAAGCTCTCGGTCAGCTCCTCATCGATCCCCAGGTGGAGCTCCATGCTGGTTACTGATGTGGAGGCTGATACCCCCTCCTTTCTGCCTTGCCTGTCATTCCTAAAGATCCTGTATCTTTCCATTCCAACACTCCAGTCCCTCCATGTCTCTCTGATGCCTTCCTGGCAACTGTAGTTCAAAGGTCTCTTCACCAGCTTGGCAAATCTGTGTGCAAAGATACTGTTCCCCAGTATCTCTGATAGATGAACCCCAGCAGTCCCTCAGCAGACCAGGTTTTTCAAAGTGAGTCCCTTGGTGTAAGCCAAACCTCTGTGTGTGGCACCATTTATTGATTCTCCAGATTGACCTGGCACTTTCAAACCTTTCTCTTTAACTGAGAAGATTTATGTAAAAACTGCCTGTTGTTCCAGTGCTTTATCACTGCTCTCAGGGCTCTGTAATCCTTGGTACTCCTCTGGTTGCTCCTGGCTGTATCACTGGTACCCACATGAAATAATAGCAGCAGGTAATTGTCACTGGACCGGATCTTTTTGCATACTGTGACACTCAAATGGCTGATAGCCATCAGGTAAGCCTACATTCCTTTGCAGCATTTGTATGTTGATATTTGTATAATAGCAAAGGACAAGGTCTCAGTATTCTTTTTTTTTGGTCATTGTTATATCAAAAACAGAATAAGATAAGCTATTTAAGTCTCTGTGCCTCAAAATCAAAACCCTAAAGCAGCTTTGAGTGCAGCTGCACTGCTGGCAGAAAAATAAGTCTATTTCAGTTGCTGTTCTGTCAACTATTCCTGTGTGTCACAGCGGTAAAATAGACATGGATCTAATTCTGACCTGGACCAGAGGGAGAGGATGCTTGTGCAGTCCCAGAGCTGCAGCAATGTTACAGGACAGATTTGCTGCCTGACAGAGGGCAGCAGCCTCCTGAGCTGCTTTCTTGTCCTTATTCTGTCAGATGCATGGGGTGACCTGGAGGGCAAGAAGAGATCTCAAACCCCTTGAATGCAGGAGGAAAATCTCTCTTTATGCTTAGTAATATTCACAGCTAGAAAGCCTTTTTTTGTAATTAAATTGCGAGGAAGAAATGCTTCTTCCCTCCAACGCTGCTGAGGAGTCTGCAGTGCTAACCTGTGTGAGAGCCAGCCTGTACCCTCCCGTTGCACCACCGTAAGGCTGAAGGTGTGGCTGGCTGTCTCCTCCTCCCCACCTCCCCCTTCTCCCCTGCCCCTTCTCCTTTCTCTCCGAGTCACAGACTGCCTGAGAAATACACTGCTGTTGCTTTATAGATTTGGTACAAGTCTGTAACTCTTGTTGTTTTAGTCTTTTATGGTAGGCAGTATAGGTAATGTATATCTACCTATGTAGGATTGTACTGATTAAAGAAGTAAGGGGCATGACTGGGCAGTTTTTTCCTTTTTTTTTTTTGTTTCTACTCTGCGAATCATATCTATTTTTTTTTCTTCTTAAGTTTAAACTAGCTTTTTAGGAAAGTCTTTTTTGTAATAGTGGATCTAGCAGATGTTCTCTGTCTATAAACAAAAGTTCCAGGGATTTTTCAGACATAAGGTTCAAGGTGATTTATATATTTTTATTTTGCCTTCCTTCCTCCTCCATCTTTCTGTAGAAGAACATCAACCACAAGACTAAAAGCATGGAGGGCTTAGAAAGTAAAAGAGAATGGTATTGCAGAGCAGTGATAAAGAAGGTTTCTTTGCTCTCAGTATTTCTTTTGTACTGTAAAATTTTGTCATGGCTATATCTTTCAGTCCATGCTGGAAATGACATCTTTCAGACATAGTGTAAGGCTTCAATATGATTTTCTAATCTGTTTTTCAAGAAATTCTGGCCAGATTTGGGTATTTGAGCTGAGGTGGAACAGATGAAATACTTCAGAAGCAGAATACCTAAGGGTGTCAGTCCATTGCCCTGCCAGTTTATCTTAGCTTAGGTGAGAAGCCAATAGACCAAGGAAGACTGAGATGTTTGTGAGATGCTTTGGTTTAGTGATAAGGGCAGTTATCTGAATGGCGCTCCTGTTCCCCATTTGAGCAAGGAAGTTAAACTGGCTGGATAAGTCCCTTTTCTTTCTCTTGAGTTACCTGTTTTCTTCCACTTTGCCTATTTGCATGCTTGCCATCCAGTTCCACTCTTGTCCAGTAATTGGGTAAAATTTTACTGAACTTTATAACTAATACCAATATTTCTTTATGTGATTGAGAATGGCAACAGTTTCATGATCAGGGCTGTGTATAGGATTTGGGTGTTTCTAGAGGGATCTGTTTAGGTGAATTTTCCAGTCAGTGAAGCACTTGAAAATAACAATACTAGCTTGTTGTTCAATTGCTGAAAATCTAGGATTGTTTGGTCATTTTTCCTAAGCATGTGAGTTCATCCTCTCATTTTGATGAAAAATTTCAATGGGTTTAAGCATGAATTACCTTATTTATGCATCCTTTGCCTTTTATTTTAACAGTCTTTTAAAGGAATATTTTGATTAACTTTATGGCTAACAGTGTAGTTTTCTTACTTCCCTTTGTGAAGTACATTTGAGTGTGCAAAAGGTCCATAAATACATCAAAAATATTTTTATTGGTCATTAACCTAAGCCATTTAAATTTAGATGGGTATTTATTTATTTAAGGGTTTTGAGGAGCAACATTACACACTACTGTGGCATGAAATATGGCTTCTGGAGACTGAATTCCAGCTCTCAACAGAAGATTCTTCAGCCCTGCAACTTTCCTTTTTTTTTTTTTTTTTTTGGTTTTCTGTTTTTGTTGAGTTTTTTCCTGCACATGATACCCTCTTTGTTAACAAAATGCCATGGTATACTAACTCTTGGAAGTGGTGAGAATAATTCCAGTTAGGAGGCTGTTGTCTGTCCAGCCCTCTCTCTCCCCTTCTGGGATGACAGCAGTGCGAGCAGTGAAGGCAGCAGAGGATTACAAAAGAACCAAGGATAGTTTCATGAGTAAACATTTAGAAGCTATCCTAGGGTATGACTTATTTTCTTGTTTTTATAGTCCCTATGATGGCAGAAGAGCCATCTACCCTTTACTTTGGAAAAGTGGTCTTAATTTTCTACCCACCTTATGTGTGGCTTTAAGCTTATTTGCAGAAGAATTAGGCATCCAGAGATGTAACAGGAATAAATGAGATCATTTGAACACTCGTATGTTGTGTGAAACTGGGTACTTCAGAATGAAGTGCTGATGGGTTTGGAACTTAAATATTCAAGACTAAGATATTTCAGTAGTAGAAAAAGCTCTCTCCAGCTCTCCATTTACATGAAACCCTTTCTGCAGCTACTTGTGAAGATTTTACCCTAAGTGTTAATGAATTTCTCATGTGGTGGTGTTGAGCATGGCAAATGAAGTCAGGAGGAAGTTAATAATTCAGGAAAGGTTTTCATGATGTTCAGTAAATATGGCTCAGGCTAATCACTTGATGAGGAGAGGGAAATAAATACTGATTAACTGATTGTTAAGCTCTTTGTTTTTACCTGAGTATGGTAGAGTCCTGATTAAAATGTGTGGTGATGTAGTTAAAGGTTGTTTTCTAATGCATGTATGTAAGTAGGTTAATTATGATCACCAATGGAACACTTCGTGTGTTACACTACCCCACTTCCGAGAGTTTTACAAAGTAGAGTGTTACTATGCTGTTTACCACTTATAACTTCCTAGGTTTAAATCAATTATTTTTAGAGATTACTTTTTACTATCAATTATGTGGATACAATAATCTTCTCAGGCTTGAAGTTACCTTCAGTTACCTTTCTTCAGAAAAGACCTACCTGGTCTTTTCTTTCTTTGGCATAGATATCTCCAATTCAGTCAAAATTAGAAGTGCTGGTATTTTTTATTACATTGAATAGTCAATAAAGGAGTCATGGTAGGCACTTTTCCAGTGAGTGTGGTTTGCTGACAGCATTTCTTTGTGATTTGGTTACCAGCTTCAACTTCGGGTCTTCTCCAGTCATCATACTGGCTCTCATTTCTGATTTGTCCCTTGTCATGGCTTCTGATGTTCCCCTTTCCTGAGTTCTGATTCCAGAATCTGTCTAGCTCCAGTTCAAGCGTCTTGTCCTGGTGTGGTGGTGTTCTCTCCTGTGGCTTCTACACCTCATGTTTGTTTCAACATTGGATGAGTTGAAAGTACTGGGGAAAAAATGTTTTATTTTTGGTTCTAACTGGCTCTGTAATACTAAAGCAGCATGCTCCACAAACTTATTTAACTACCTCTGTGTAGACAGATGTGTTGAGAGAATTTATCTCTGTACCTGTTGAATGAACATAGACGAGGAAAGTTTGCAAAAGCCTCTTGCTTGTCTGCATTTGGATGGATTTGCACAAGAGCAATATTGCAAGGTACAAACTGGTACCCAGGCATCCTGCCACACTTCAGTACCAATTTGCATATATGAGGTATAGCTAATATTTTTTTAAAGGTAGTGACATAGAATGTTTTGCTCTAATCTTGTTTTAGAAATATTTGAGTCATTTCTTCAGAAATTTCCCCAAATTTACTGGGCAATTGTATGAGAAGGTAAACTTAATTTTAGCAAATATTTTAGCAGCTGGAAGCAGGAACTTATAAAGGCAAATAATGGGCAACAAAGGGCTTCTGGCTTTGTCAGTACTGTGTCTCAGCTTGGTGCAGGGCTTTATTTAATGTTGTTTTAAAATATTCATAAGTAGAATTTGTTGTACAGTAATAGGATAATTGTGTACCAATAAAATTACACTATTTTCAGTCACTGTGGGGGACTGCAGTGCTTAAAAGTTGGAATTTCAGACATATTACATTTAATTTCAATTTTAAACATAGCTTTTTGCTTCTCTGTAGGATTTGTGTCTCAGTGGTCAGTAATAGTTTAGTTGGAGCTGTTTTCAGTTACAGGCAAATGCAAAAATGTAGACTGTAAAATGCTCAAATTTGAGATTATTAAGGATTTTTATTTGCAATAACATGACTGTATCAAAACTAATCTTGGCAGTATCTCTTTAGACATTTGAAATAGGTTACACCCATGCTTTGGCTGCATAATACAAGATCATAGTTCTTACAAGTGAATTATATTTACAAGGATGATGCAGCCAATTTCTCTGTTGCTGCATCATCTGTTTCAAATGACTTATTACCCACATGTTCATTCTGACACACTGGTTACTGCCTTTTGGAAGTAGCAGTCCTTCACCATAAAAAGCTATTTCTTCTGCAGACAAGGAAATACTTTGCAGCTGCTATAGATGTCTCAGCACCTGACTTGCAGATATCCAGAATGAAGCTTTGAATGATCAAGTCTTGATGAAATGTTTGTTAGTTTCATTAAAGACTACAACACTATACTGCATTTTAGGAAATACTAATAAAACCAAAATCTTCAATACAGCATTTAAAATTCTTTTTTACTGGGGTAGGAATATGTTTGATAAATACTTGATCTGAAAAGTATATTCTGTACTGGAGTAAGACAGGTCCATCTGGGACAATATCCTGTTCTGCATAAACAAAGGCAAGGTAAGGAAGAGAGGTTTTTTGGGTAGGACAGTGAAACCTCATTAGAGCATCCTCCCAGCCCCTCAAAATGCACAATGCATGGATTTCCTGGGCTGTAAGTGGGGTCAGTGCATGTAACAGGATTGATAATAAGCATTCATGAAAGAAAAAAATTGCTTTTTGAACCCTATGTAACCTTTTAGTATCCATAAAATTTCATTGCAAGAATTATCATGACCTAAATTTACTCTGTGTAAAGAGCCCCTTCTTGTGATCATTTTGCATCAGTCATATAGTAATTTAATTTGGTATCTCCTAGGCAATGAAGCATCTTTCATCCTTGTATTGTTCAGAATACTACAGCCAGAGTACTTAAGCCAGCAGTGTATTAAAAACATTGTAAGCTTTCATGAAGTTTTTGGGGTGCAGTGTAATTGCACATACTGTCTATATGACTAATAAGTGCACAGTTCCATATCCAATTTTTAATGCCCTTTTTTTTTGTCTGATATTAAGCAACTGTTGCTACTGGATCTTGTTTTCAGCCAGTTTTGCTATGCAGATTCCCTCATAGCTCTGATCAAAGGCATTGGTATATTCTAAAGAATACTTTAAAATAAAATATGTATCTAGGTTGATGGTTTCTTGCAGTTGAGACAGCAACTGTTTGAAAAGAACAACATTATTAAGTTCGATAGAACTGCTGATGGACTTTTAACTACGAATGTGCTGCCAAGCTGTGTGGCAATGATTGCTCTGTATAATACATTTTTTTTAAATTATTTCAGATAGCTTAATTTAGTCTGTTTGTTGTCAGGCTTTATCATTTGTGGGAAGTTTGGGGTGTTGGTTTTTTTTCCTTAGCTCTAGTTGCTGACCTACTTGCCTGTTTTATAAATAAAAATAGTTTTCTTCTTTTCAAATCAGTCTACTTGTGTAAACTACGACATAGTTTTTACTAAGAAATTTTTCAAATTTTCTATTTTTTTTGTATCATCTTGGAGATTTTCATATGAATTTCCAATTAGAGCAGGAAGGCCAAATGGTGCAAATGTAATTATGATAAACAGATGGGAGATTTTAAAAGGTAGTAAAATATAAACAGAATGAGGAGCTTTGATATTGAACAGCATGCTTGCTGTCAAACATCCGTGTAATTTACTTGTTAAAATCTGGAACGTAGGCTGGCCATTTGTGATCCTTCCTTTTCCTTTCTTAAAGGGAACTGAAAAAAGTCATTTGATTGACCCAGTTTATCTTGTAATTTTAAACTAGATTAAAAATAAAAATGTTGATTTCCTTCAAACATGCTTAATAAGCCATTTTAATTATTGAAACACGTATTTAGTAACTACATCACTTTAAGCTTTATTTCAGCAAGTTCTTCTTGTAGATGTAATTTTTAATCTTTTAGTTTCTAGGAATATGTTAGAGATGCTGTATTACTTATGTTGAGTCAGATAACATTAAGTGGGCATGTGTTTCACTTGAATGTATTGTGATACAGCTGTGGAAAGATAATTCTATTGTAATTGCTACTGTAGAAGAGAATACTGTTGCAATACATATTTACTTTTTAATCGAGTTACTCTTTAGCAAATTAAGTAATTCTAAATTCTTCCATGTGAACGAAATTAATTTTTTAGCTGGATTGACAGCTCTGCTGGTACATTTTAACACCTGGCATGGGATGCTTTTGACTTAACTGTTTTGTAAATATCAGTTTTGTCATGTCACATGCATTTTTGACTTAAACTTAGTTATCTTTACTTGTTTTAGTAATTTGTGGTGTGTCGTTGACTGTAGTTTGTCTGATGGCATAGTGCTGGCATTGTCATTTTATTCAGTGTTTCCATGTTAGCCTTCGTTTTGAGGACCTCATTGAATTCTTGGTATTATTCAAGAGAATGCTCAAGTCCACTGCAGACTTATGCCTACTTACAGTACATTTGCTAACCTTGCAGAAATTCACTAATTGACATATAAATAGAAGGGAAGAGAAGAGAAATGCCAGCTATTTGGTATTGAGAGAAAAGCTGGCTGGTTACTTTTGATATTCTTTAGCTTCTCTTTTAATGAACACAGTGTGGTTATGAATGAATGAAATAATTGCTTTGGCTTGCATTTTCTTTAAAAGAGATTTGGAATACTCCTAAAGGTTTTTTCAACTGTTAGCCATTGAATTACTCTGAAAAGAGCTTTAATCATATTTTAGTCCAGTTTCAAGTACATCATATTGTGTGAAGAAGTTTTCCATAAAAGATGTTATCCAGCTTTATGACATTTTAAATAGCTATGGGTTTTTTCTTCTACTTTATGGAGTATGTTGGACTTTTTATTGATAAATGAAGGTAAAATTTTGTAGGAGTTCTTCTTTTGGATTTAATACTTACAGATAACTTCTAATTTGTTCATTTTGCTCTGCTTTGTTTGCAATACTAAATGCACACTGTTACATTTCCAAGATACACATTTTATCATGAAAATCTGAGATTAAATAGAAGCAAAAGTTTCACTAATTTCAAGCTCCTTTAATTTGGTGCTATACAGAGAACCTGAGCTTTAAATCAGATGAGGTAGTTCTTTTTCACAGGAAAATGTAATGACACACATGCAAGTTACTTGCTGTAGTTTGTGAATGTTTGCCACATTGTTTATTGGTTGTGATAGTGAAGCATTATTGTAGCAATTATCTTAATAATAAGCGGTCAGATGCTGAAAGCTTTCTGACAACTTGACATACAACTTTGGCATTAGCTAGCTGCTTGTTCCTTTTGCAGAAGGTTACCAATTAAATTTGCCTAGTTGCATGAAGCAGAGCCTGAGAGTATGTAAATCTGAAGCCTGTCGCTTCCTGTGATTGCTGGATTCAGTACATGCTATTGAGAATGCTGTATTTTCAGAGGCTTTTTGTATTCTGCTCACAGTGTTTGCTGAGCAGAAACTGTAGCTAAAAATAACTAAAATGAATTTCTCTGTCTCTCTTTCTTTTTCACTGCAGGATGACGTAGCTTTGCCAAGGATTTATCAGCTAAGCAGAAAATGAGCTTAACATCCTGGTTTTTGGTGAGCAGTGGAGGCACCCGACATAGGCTGCCACGAGAAATGATTTTTGTTGGAAGAGATGACTGTGAGCTGATGTTACAGGTAATTGTATCAGCCTTCCATGTGCAGCTGCCCAAATCGTGAACTTAATGCACCAGCTTCATGCATTCGTTTTGAAAAATAAATTCCCCAGATGTTGGGGGAGTAGTTGTTTTGAAGACTCTTTTGTGTCCATAGGAAAAAAAAAATAGTTTAAATGTATTGCCATCAATCATGCAATTACTGCTTAAGTACAGAGAATCACATTTTCTTTGTATAAGTCACATGCAGAATGCAAGAATAGAAGGTGAAATAAATTTTGCAATATGAGCAGTAAAGTAAGTAGACTATGTTCCATAAAATGTGATAATGTTAAAAGAGCTGGCTGCTTTTGAAGGGAGCCTTCTTTTTTTAGCAGCTTGTAATCTATTTTAGTCACATGATTTGATGTAACTCTGTCCCTATGCCCTGATTGTGTTGTACAAAGGAAAATGAAATTAGTAGAGAAGAGTATTTCTCTATCTCTAAGGAAGTTGAATGACTCAGTTTCAATAGAATTGAAAATACACAAAATAGCTTTATCCTTCAGTAACTTCCTCAACTTTGAGGATCACTCTGTGGAACTCTTAAATGTGTGTGGCTGGGTTGTTATGTAGCCATATTGCACGCACTTTGTCCTGTCAAAGCTGTAGTCCTCTGAGCTGCCTTTTTCTAAAATACATTTTTTTGAAGGACTAATGGTAGTATTTTGGGAGTTTCTTCTTAAATTTTTGTCTTTGTTTATCACAGAGCTCTTAAAAAGATTGAACTTCAAAACTAATATTCTCAGCCCTTCTTACCATTCAATAAAATGTTTTCTTTTGGATTCTTTGTTCCCAGAAGTTGTGTATGCAGCCATTATTGGCCAAATTAGAATCTTACTTGCAAATGAAGTGCCTAGAGATGTAATCTTACGTGTAATACTCAGAATGTAGCATCTCTAGTAAACTGTGTTTGGCTCTCAGCCTCAGAGTGCATTCAGATGTTTTCTTGGTGATGTTAGAAAGCAGTTGAAAATACTCTTAATTTCTCTTCAACAACAGGCAGGGTGATGTCTTGGTAATTTATGTGGGAAGTATTAAAAAAATCCCAAACAAACAACAAACACACAGATAAACCCACCAACATCCAAAACAGCAACAAATGAAAAGCAACCAAAATGCCCCCCTACTTGACTGGTTCCTGCCCAGTAGGTTATAATCCAGAATTATTTTATTTTACTAGTAACTTGTTTTAGAGTTGTCTGTGAATAAGGGAGTTTCTTCTTTCTTCTCTGCTATGCCATCTGTGGTAGATCATTCCTTAGAGTGAAGCCTTTATTCTTTTGTGTTTCTGAACTTCACCTTCAAAGGTTGCTGCCTCTTTGATTAATACTGTTAATAGATTTATGTACAGACATTATTTGTTGTGTATTTACTTCAGAGTTAGTGAAAAAAATCAAGGGGCCTGGTGACTTTCAAGAATATTCTTTTTATCCTGCTGGTATGTTAGGTCTACATGCCAGCATGACTATAACACCACACAGTGCTTCAGGGGGAGGAACCCACCAAAAAAAAGCTAATAATGTGTTCTTGTTCTGTGTGTATAGCTCTTTGTGCAGGACCTTCCTTTCCACTCTTGACAACTTGGTTGTTCTCTTACTGCAAAGCATGTGGACAATGCATGATAAAGCAAGCAGAATTTAATGCTTTTATTCATAATTGCTTGACAGAAAACATATTATAAAGGCTTTAATGAAAATAATTTCAACTGTTTCATGCTTGATAGACCTCAAATCTGTACCTAACAGTGTTGTTCTAAGAGGCTTTGTTCACATCTGGGAATACAGATTTGCCTTTTTTTATTAATAATGTGAAGTCTTCCTGTTTAACTAGCTGCTCCACTCCATCAGCCTCCTCATGGATAAATAGTACATTTTTCCCTTCTTTCACCTTTATGGTTAGGAATCTTTTTTGAATGTTATTGGAGAAATCATCTTCAAGAAGGAAAAATCTACATTATTCACAATATCAGAATGATTTGCAAAGAAGAGTGCATTCATTTTCTGTATTCTGAATATTTTCTTAGTGGTCTGGATTGAATTGAAGATTATCTATCTATAATAATATCATTTACAAATATTTTTAAACTGAGGATGGAGTTTTCCTCTTTCTATTCATATGGCTCTTACTGCAATTATTCTGTGATTCTTATTTCTGCAGTGATATATAAATCTTTGTACTGGATATGTCTGGTTGGTGGGGTTTTATTTATAGAAGCCATTACAGTACTATGTTTTGGATTTGTGACCAAAACACTGTTGATAACACACCACTATTTCATCTGGTGCTGAAGAGTGTGTGTGCAGTTTCAAGGCATTCTCTCACTCTGCTCCTCCTACATGCACTTGTGGCTAGGGGGTGCACAAAAAGTGGAGAGGGAGCACAACCAGGACAGCTGATCCAAACTGA
>VXAC01001329.1:0-54141 GCA_013399225.1 Rhipidura dahli
TTTCAAACCCCAACAACTACCCATCTATTTCAACATAGTATTGGAAAATATCAGTATAATGATATAAAGAACAGCAGCAAGATACTTTTGGCCTGGCAGTTACATCCATGTGAATGCCTTACAATTCTGTATGTTAGATTTGCTGTGTGACAGTACCTTTATAGGCAAGGTACTCCTGCCAGAAAGGTGCAGGGACTTATCTCCAACATAGTTTCTGCTTGTTCATATTGGAGGACTGACAGCAAAGCAAAGCAAGAAAGATTTTCTTTCCCCTTTCTTTCTCCTTCTAATTTAAACAGGAGGAAGCCGTCTTAAAATGACTTCACTTCAATGTGAGACGGGAAATTGTTTAAATGACTACTGTGAGGGAAAAGAACAAAATAACAGAGAAAGGACACCAGGGGAAAATGGTGCAGAAAGCAAGCAACATTTTCTTTTTGATGTTGGTGTAATGGGCAGATAACACCCATGTGTGCTGTTTGAAGGGCTTTTGGAGATAGAACAGCTCCATCCAGCCAGGATGGTAATCTCACCCCCTGGAAAGGTGGTTTTGGAAGGAGGTCTGGTGCCACAGAGGCAGGGTCACCTACTCCTCCATGACACGTGGAAAGGGCTGCAGCAACCCCAGAAATGCAGAACCTACTGAAAGGACCTTTCTAGTGTGCTTTATAGGACTCCTTCCCACTCTGAGGAGTCCTTGTCTGCCTGTGAGAGCACAGACACTCCCCTAAAAATAACGTTGGCTTATGCATTGTTACTCCACAGCTGAAGGATAGCAGTGGACTGCAGCTGCTCCCAGTGCTCCTCTCTGCAGAGGTGACACAGCTCTGCTGGCATCTAAGTCCTTCTGGTAGCAATGGGAGGGAGCAGCAGCAAAGCTGGTGGTGGTGCTCTGGTGGCTCGTTTGTGGCCCTTGCCTGGGTGTGAGGAGTTTGCTGTCACCGTGGTTAACCCATGCCAGTGAGAGGCACCTGACCACAGGGTCAGAAAGCCAATCCTGGGGGACCACGGGCCATCTCCCCCTGGTGATGTCCTCGTTTGGGTGGACACCAGATGGTGCCAAAGGCTGCAGGGGTCCAAGGTGGTGGGTTGGATGCACAATCGTGCAAAATGTGCTGCCAGCCCCACACCTTCCCCCCCTTTCCTCACTGATGTGTCACCCTGCAGAGGCTTCTCTGCCTGCCCATTCCCAGGAACCACAGAGAGCCCTGCAGTGGCTCCCCTGCAGCACCGGGTTCATGATCCAGCTGGGAACTGGGAGTTTTGCTGGGATAAGGACGGAGGTGACAAGGGCCTGTTTTGGCAAGAGCAGTGTTTAACAGCTGTCAAGTGTACTGACTTGGAGTAGGAAAAGCTATTTATGTTAAGCCATTACAAAAATTGAAAACGATTTAGCACTAATGCCTACATTTCACTTCACTCTCAGAGGAAGATGTAGGAAAAAACTCTGTGTGCTCTCAGCTTTCTGCTTAAATGGGCAAGTTTCCTTAGGAAAAATCTCTGGCCTGCTAATAGCTAATACAGAAATTACTCCACTTTCTTCCAGCTGTTCTTCTTCAGCTCTCCTTTCTAGTAGATATACAAGGGGAATCAAGGAATATCCAGCTACAAAATGATTGCTTAAACTCATTGTATTTCAGGATTACAGCCTTGTCTGAAAGAGATTTCGCAAAAACTTTGGTTCTGGCAAACAGGTAAGTGGGAGCTCACTCATTGATAAAGAGGATGGAAATATTATTTCACTGAAATGTAAAGTTGGGGGTTTTTTTACTCTATAAAACAATTCAGCTAATCAAATTGAGAAATACAGGAAATCTCAGTCTGAAAAAATACACAAATATACCTTTACAGGTAATTATCTTTGATTCCCTCCAGGGCAACAGGCTTCCCAGTGGTCTTTCATCATTACACAAACTCAACAAAACCCACAATGCTCATGTCAGGGACAGTGATGCTGAGTGCTACAGAGATGGTGCACAAGGTGTCAGACAGCCTTTGACAAGTGTCTTGGGCTGTACAAGTGGGCAGAGAAGAGCAGTTCCCTAAAGGCCCCCTCTGCTCATGGCCCCAGATGAACATAAACTCCAACTGGAGAGGTGTTGCAGAACACACACCTGAGGATACACAGCAAATTCCAACAAAAGAGCCAGGGAAAGAGTGAAGAGGCTGCAAAAACAAAGTAGATCTTGAAATAAAATGCATGGCTGGAGTGGGAGTTTTCAAGGCTACCACAGCAGAAGGGATCATGAAAGGAAAAATGTATGTGGTGGTTTGTGGTTGGGTAGTGGCATAGGGCATACATGGGTAAAGGAGAGGATGTGAATTTCATTTCAGAATAGAAAATGTCCTTGAAGGGCCTGAAAATCATTTAGAGAACAGGGTTTGCTCTGTTCACTGCCATGAGACAGTCCACCAGCTCACCTGGAGAAAATCCTTATCAAGTAGCTGATTTTTACTGTGATCTTCAAGTGAAGTGTGTTAACCCTGGCGCAGAAGTGGTTTTCTTCAGCTTCTGGAAGTGCTGCAATGGGAAAGTCATTGAAGAGGTCATAAGCACCCAGAAAACTCTATCAGGAGACCTGGCAGCTCCAGGTTGGACCAATACTTGGAAAACAGATTTTATTTCCAGATCTGAGAGTAAACTGAAGTGTGACATTGAAGAAGGCATTCCACCCATCTCTGCTTCACTTTTGTCTTGTGTAAAATGATCATAATTAACATTTCTGTATTGTGTTCTCTGTTTTACTAATAAAAATAATAAATGAGTCCAGGATTAATTATTATAGTTATTATTAAATAGACAATTAGAGAGCAGCCCAGATCATTAAGTGCTTTATACCAAAGGTACTGACTGTCTTTCCCAGGTGCTGCATGCATGTGATGCTGCAGAAATCCGGCTCTCCCTGAGGCCACAGGGCTCATGGTGTCTGTGAGCTGGGAGCCACCACCTCAAGCTGGTCACATCAGGCAGGGGATCTCCAAGGAATGTGCCACTGTTGGTGACTTTGGACAGAGGAAGATGTAAACTGATGTGTAGGGAACAGCCTCTAATGAGGCCAATATCTAATGAGCTCTACCCAACCCCCTGATTGCAGGGACAGAGTAATGATGTGTTCTTGTACTCTCCCTGCTGATAGGATTTCTGTATCATCCATTTAGCAGGAAAATTCTTCCTCACAAATCAGCATGCACTTTCACCTACAAGCTACCTTAGACAAGCTTATGAAGGACTTACGAGGACAATCACAAACTGGAGTAACATCACTGACCTGGCTCTGCTCTCAGCTGGGATTCAGCCTGAGACTGCTGCATTATATTAGCTTGGGGTATCTGAAAACAAAATGCCTTTGACAGTTTGGATGGATTTGAAAGGCCCTTCAATACATGCAGCTCAATGCAAATGTGCAGGAGCATCCTTCACCCCTGTGGACTCTGCCTTGGAGACAGGCAGCCATGCTGCTCACAAAAGAACCCCAGCTCTGCTCTTGCTTCACACACCCTTTTCTACCTGTACTGCCCTTGACAGCCCTCACCCAAACCACCTCTCTGTCTCCATGTCCTGGTGCCTGCAGTGAGCATGTTCATGCTTTGCACCAGGCACTGGAGCAAAGGTGGGCCTTTTGAAACAGGGTCTCTTGTAGCAACAGCTTCACTCTCAATATTCTCCCCAGTCATTCGAGGAGCTGTGATGTCTTTATACAAACATGCATTAAGCCTTAAGGTTTGTCTTTGAGAAAGACACACATAACAGACTTGTGCATAACAATGCAATTTACTTAGCAGGTATTATCCTTCTTAAGAACTCCTGTATAAGTCAGGATCAATGTTAATTACTCACACAAGGAAATAACTGGAAGACCAAAGACTCAGACCTACCAGATCCATATTACGAGGTGACTGGGGGAATGCCTTTCCCCAGAGTTGTGCTCAACAGCTGCTTCACTGGTGAAGATTTTCATAGCAAGGAAAGAAGCATCACTGGTTGGGAACCTTCATTGCCTTCAAGACTTTTCTCCAGTAGGTTGTTTGATTTCCTTTTAACTTTACCTCAACAGACCTGTTTTTAAAACAAAACAATCTACTTTCCCATTAGTCAGTGATTAAAAACATATGGAAAAAAATAGCAACAAAAAATTGCAGACAATGATGGTTTCATTTACCTCTTAAAGAAATTCTCTGCTACTGAAGAACTGTGTAAAAGCAAAAGCTAAGACACAGCTGATGGAAAGTCAGTATGGGATGAATTGGTAGTAAAACTAATGGGGAAGAAGTTCAATAGAGCTTTTCCTGTCAATAGACAGGAACCTCTGTCAAAGCCAGGCCAGGAAGAAAAAAAATCCGCAGTTCTGTGACAGTGATGTTGTCTTATATTAATGTATATATAATTCACTGCTACTTCTACAAACAGGCTGAAGTTTCTCCTTGCCCACATGAGCACAAGTGGCAGGAGACAAGACAGGGCTGTGTATGCTGTGTCCCATGGGAGTGCTGTGGCCTGGAGCTGGGTGGGCCAGCCCTCACAAGGTCCCTGCTACTGCAGGAGCTCTCATCTCTGCCTTCTGCTGATGGCTGTGGGTCAGGCTCAGCCAAGCCCCCTTCCCCCAGAGGTGGATATTAAACCCCAGTAGTCAGTAGAACACAAGCTGGTGGTGCCAACTCATCCTCACCCCCATGATGCAAGTGAAGGGAGCACTTTGGTTCCCAGCTGTTCATCCTCCACCTCTCACCAGGCCTCCCTTCCCCTCCAGCCCAGGTAGCCAAAGCGAGCCCAGCTGACAATGTGTGTCTGTACATCACATTTCATGCATTTAAGTGGGAAAACCCAGCAGACATCAGAGATGGGTTTTCAAGGGTGAGGTTAAGGACTGAGGGACAGGTCTAGAAGGGACAGGGCTGGAGGAGGCAGGATGTAGGGAAATAAGGCTGGAGGGGACAGGACTGGCAGGGACAGGGCTAGCTTTCCAGGCTGGGAAGGCAGATATCTCTCAGCTGGATCTGTGCTGTTTGCTCTGAAGTGCCTGAAGCTGCCTGGATAGATGGGGTGTCAGCAATCTCTCCAGGTGCTCATTCCAAGTATGTGAACCATCCACTTACAGAGAATTTATGGTCTTTTTTTTTTGTGCTCCCTTCTGCTCTGCACATTTCTCTGCTGATTTGCAGAGGTGGCAATTCCAATCCTTCATGTAGGCACTGGATGTTTGCCTGGAGGCTGGACTGAGGTGTAGGCAGGCACTCCTGGTTGGGAATGAGGAGAACAACTCTTCCTTCCCTTAGCTGCCACGGGAATGTGAAGCAGTTTGAGGACCCAGCAGAGAACTAGACACAGCCCCACAGCAAGCAAGGATTTATCTGAATTTTCAGAAGTAGTAAATAGCCCCAGGAGCTGATGACGGGAAGGAAAATGAGACCCTCTTGTTTTGGTCTCAGTCATTCTGTTTGCTTGCTTCTTGTTCACAGTGTCCTGGAGAAAGCCCTAGGAGAGAACAGGCATTTTTGGATGAGGTGAAAGTACACATAAATGGTGCAGGCAAAGGATGTCCAGGAAGAAGGCTCTCCAGAAAGAACACCTGGAACAGAGTGATGAGGGAAAATAACAGTCCAGGGAAGGCAGGGAGAGAGGGAGGGATACACCACTACTGCCCAGCAGCTCCAGTGCCTGCCCCCAGGGGCAGGATCAGTGGTCAGACCCATCACTGGTGTCACTGCAGCTGCAGAGCCACCTGCCTCTGCCATGGGACACGAAGGAGGCCAGATGTGCACCTGCTGTGCCAGCAGGAAGATGATGTTTCCCTGCAGAAACCATCTTTCCCAGATACCAATCTCTGCTCAGGGCTCACCCAGCCAAACCAAGAAGCTTTCCCTTTAGTGAGACTATTCTCTCTGAGAGATGAGGAAACTCCATTGTGGCCTTGACTCAATAACATCTCCCTTTTTATTTCCTGCCTTCAGTGCAGCCCCGTGTTCTGGGTGCAGAGCTGTCCTGCAGGGGACCAGCAGCTGTGCCATCCCTGGGAGCAGGTCATGCTTATTGAGGTGTTCACAAACATGGAGCTGCTAAACAGAGCCTGGAGCTCTCCACAGACACACTGAAAACAAACCCTGAAAAGACAACAATGCCACACCCTTGGCACGGGTAGGGAGCTCACCCCCCAGCTCTGAGTGCGGGGACAGTGGGGTGTGGTGGGATCTTGGGAATCATCGTAGCAGCCACTGCAGGAAGGGTTTGGGAAGCTGTGAGGCATTGAGGAAGTATGATGGGCATAACTGCAAGGAGTGATAAACTATGCTTTGTAAAACAGCATTTAAGGCTCTCAGAGTGATTTTGGAGTTTGTCAGAGATGAATTCAGAAGGCTGAGATCACTGCCTGCTTGGGTGGTTCTCATCTGACTAAGCACAGATATTATTTAAACATATCCTTCAAGCTCCCTTTGAAGCCAGTGCAGACAAAATAAGCACTTTAGGGGTGCAATTCTCCTTTTAAAGGAGATGTCTAAAACAGGTGACAAAAATATATCCTCAAAGTACCTGTTTCTCTCAAATGAATATAAAGAGCCTTGCTCTTTATACAAGGTGACTCGCTCTGCTGGAGACATTCTCACTGCAGCTACCCAAAGGAAGGCAAGGCAAACCCCACTGTAAGTGAAGCTAAAGAGAAGAAAAACTTGATGAAGAGAGCTCATCAATCTGGAACACAAAGTGCAGCAAAATCTAGAGCTGGCTGTCAGAGGATGGGGGTTGTAGATCAAAGGGAAGGTGTTTTAGGAATGGCATTAACCAAACATGGGAGAGGTCTGGCATAGACTGGGAGGGATTTTCAAACCCAAGAAATTTTCCTACAATGCATTTTTAAACAGAAATATTCCAGTTCAAAGACAAATTAATTCAGGGAACCTCTGTCCTGAGCTGCCTGGGAAGTCAGAGCAAATGTGTATAAGAATCAGTCTTCTGATTCTGTATTTGGCAAATGTGAACAGTAAACTGAAGACAGGTTTCACCAGCTTTAGTGCATTTTAAAATTTGCAGGTTGCTGCAATACAGTGATGAGAACTGGATCTGATGGGCATTAGTAATGCTGAGCTCACCAGGACTCCATTTGCAGCGTCTGCCACTCCTTTACTGGGGCTGCTGGAAAGAAAAACACTTCTTTGCCTGGGCTGTCCAGAGCTGCATCAGGAAAGCAATTATTTTGAAAGGGAAATGACTGAAATCATTCAGGGTTTTGCTCCACAGAACAAAAAAGGGACACAATTGAAACTGGAATGTTGTGGAAAGACTGGGGAAGGCTTATTTTCTTGACTAAGCCACCCCCACCTTTTTCCCATGTAGGTACTTAGTGCTCATTCAGACACAAAAATGGCACAGAGCTGAACTTGGAAAAAAGGACTGAAATCAACTTCACAGAAGGTCAGACAAGCCTGTTTTCCCAGGCCAAACACTATAATTGCATTGTTTAGGAAAGACTGAAGTGAAAAAGGGGCTTGAGCCAGGGCAGCAGAGAAGTGTGGCATCCCCACAGCTCTGGCCATTTTTGGCTGGTCTCTACCATGGCAGGGCTCTGTGCTGAGCCTCATGCTGCTGCCACAACACATTAGTTAAGCTCTCCTAGAGGTGTTTAGAGAAACAAAGTGCTGGCTCTGACAGACCTGTCTTCATCTCACAGCTTTCTTGCTTAAAGGCAAAAAAAAAAGAGAAGGGTTTGTAGCAGCAGGGGCATCCCTCTCTTTTAAGCCTCCATTTTAACAAACTGTGGATGTTGTGATTTTCTCTTTCTTCTTACACAGGGATAGATCTCCTCTTCCATGTGGGAAGTCTTTGAGAACTGGGGTTGTTCAGCTGAAGAAAGCTCCAAGAAGGTCTTATTGTGGCCTTTCAGTACCTGAAGGGCATCTATCATCTAAGAAAGATGGGGACACTTATTTAAGCCCCTGTTGCCATAGGACAAGGGGCAATGTTTTTAAGCATTGGAAGGAAGAAATCTTATATTAGGAGGTTGGTGAAACACTGGAACAGGTCACCCAGAGGGGTGGTAGATGCCCCAACCCTGGAAACATTCAAGACCAGATTTGACAGGGTTCTGAGCAACTTGATAAAGTTGAAGATGTCCCTGCTCCCTGCAGGGGGGTTGGACTAAATGACCTTTGCAGGTCCCTTCCTACCCAAACCATTCTATGATTTTGAAGTATTTTTTTGTCTGCCTGAGAAATAAATTTCACAAATTCTCTCTTTTAATATGCACACATTTGTGTATATAAATATACATATCTGTGGCATGGTATCTCCTGCTTGAATACATTATCTGGGGCAGGAGGGATCCACAGAGTCCTTTGGGAAGACTCCTGAGCTCCCCTGTATACAGAGAGGTACCACAGCAGTGTAGTAGGATGTGTTGTTGGCTCGATGGCCAACTGGGAAACTATGAGGCCACCACACCTGAGTATTGCCCAGCCCTTCTTCATGCATTTGGTCACTTTTTTCCTGCCCCACCCCTTTTGGCTGACAGTGTTTCTCCTGCCAGGTCTCTGTGAGTCACCCTCAGTGACACTAGCAGGCAGTATGGCACAGCTTCCCCAGCCCTGCACTCTGTCCCTAATGTCTAATCACTCTGCCTAATCCCCCACATGCAACTTCTTCAGTCACTGCAGATTGCATTGTTATTTTGCGTAACTGAAGCTGGATATTAAAAAGATCTGTTTAATCTTTAAGTCTCATCCCTTTTTCATATGTAAAGATCAAATCCCTTTTGAGAGGACACACTAAATATTTAATGTTATATTACACTTGATCTTCACCAGAAGCCTCTGAGAGGTATTTGTGAAATCCTAGGCTTAATTAATAGTTTGCTCTTTTTCTTCTTTTTCTTTTCCTTTTTCCTTTTCCTTTTCCTTTTCCTTTTCCTTTTCCTTTTCCTTTTCCTTTTCCTTTTCCTTTTCCTTTTCCTTTTCCTTTTCCTTTTCCTTTTCCTTNTCTTTTTCTTTTTCTTTTTCTTTTTCTTTTTCTTTTTCTTTTTCTTTTTCTTTTTCTTTTTCTTTTTCTTTTTCTTTTTCTTTTTCTTTTCCTTTTCCTTTTCCTTTTTCTTTTCCTTTCTTTCTTCTTTCCTCTCTTCCTCTCTTCATCTCTTCCTCTCTTCCTTTCTCACTTTCTCTTTTTCTTCCTTCTTTCTTTCAGCACCGTTTTTCTTAATGGAAACAGGCACAATTCTGTCCCTCCCCTTTACATCCCCTGTGAGAGAGAGCAAGTCACTGTTTAAAAGTAAACAAATAAGGGGAAGCAGCCTGGTGTGTGAAGGATGGAAATGCCCCCCAGGGCATGTCGGCCACAGCACAGGTGCTGCTGTTCATCCCGCTCTTGTGGGCTCTGGGACGTGGTGCCCGGGGCACCACACACCACTGGTGGATGAGGGTCCCCAGCAGACCCCCTGCTTGTGGGTGGCCATGGGACACCAAGAAGGTCAGCAAGGAGACTGAAAAATGGGCTGACAAGTCGCAGCAGGGTTGAGTCCCAGGCTGGAAAGCAGAGCTCACACGAGGCCGTGCTGGGAGCAGCGCTGTCCCAGCGATGGGACACGGCCTCGGCTGCTGCTGCTGCTGGGAGAGGGAGGTTTGGGGTAACCTCAGCCCCAGTCCTCACCTTGCTGCCGCTTGGGCGTTCTCTCCCTTGGAGAGGCACAGCCGGATCCCCTCCTCGTCCTGCCGGTGAAAGCCTGGAGAGGGCGATGGCTGCCCGGAGCGCAGGGGAGAAGGGCTCTGCGGGGCAGCTGGAGGGCACGCTGCCTGCTCCCTCTGCAGTGCGCAGCCTGCGCTGCTGCCGAGGGCTCCGCAAAGCACTGCCACCATCCCCAGCGAGGGTGGGGTAATGGAAAAACTCCCCAGAGCCCCTGTGCTGTCACACACATCAGCAAGAGCTCCACTGCCAACCCGTCAGAGGCAGCTCCACCATCCTGCAACAAGAGATGAAATAGTAGCTTATGGCTATGTGCTTAGAGAACTGGCCTCACTACAGAAGTCCTGAGTTTCAGCAGTCTACATAAAAAATAAGATATCAACACAGAGAGAATTTTATGTGTGAATACTGTAGGTCTCACCCCAGTTTTCTTGGTTTCATCTTTTTTAGGGAAAAGAGGTGATTTTGCAGCAGGATGCTGCTGCTTCAAGGACTGCAACCCCAGCCAAGAAGCCAACACAGAAGGATGACCTGGATGATTTTGCTCTATGTTCTGTGCTGAGTGAACAAAAGCATAAAAATACTTTCTAACCCCTAATGAGAAATGCAGCAATCCTTGTAGTCAACAAACCATAGAGGTTTTAGATGAGAAAGATCCATAAAATTAGGTCAGGCTGAGCATCCCTGGGCCAGTGCCAGAAAACCTTATAGCTTAAAGGGCTGACTTCAAAGCAGAGCAAGCATACACATTTTAAAGTGCACAGAGGCTGTAAGGGATCTAAGCCACCCCTGAGCATCCTGGTCCTAGCAGGTGCAGTCCTGCTGAGGTCTTGCAGTGTCTTTGGTGACAATCAGTTCAGGAGACACCAGTTTGCTGCAAACATTTATTTGACCTCGGCCAGTCACTTACCCTTATGATTTTTCCACTCACATCTGTAGAAGGGAGGTCATGTGAGAACCACTTTCAGCATTGAGAGATGCTCCAGTCTTACAGTTAATGTGACTACCTGAGGAGTTAAGGTACCTGCTCTACTGACCAAGGTAGTAGATGCAAATCAGCAAAACTAGAGCTTGGTGTGAGGCAGGCTTGGGGTGTGACTTCTTGAATATTTTTACATTTTATGGGGTTTTTTTATTTCTAATATATATTAGTATATAATATTTAACTCAGAGTAACAGTTGGCTGAACCAAAGAAACTCATCTTTGGGGAAAAAATACTTCCAGGGACCCTCTCTCCATGGCCCTGGAGAAAAAGACAAGGGTTTGAGGCTGGGGGAATAAGGGCTGGGGGAATAAGGAATAAAAAGGGAAAGAATCCTTCACTGTCTCTGCTGTTTCAAGTGCTGCAGGAAGGACTGGGAGTAAAACAAACATTTTAGAGTTCGCCAATCTCTTCCCCTCAGACTCCAGGGTTTCACGTTTTCAAGCCTATTAAATTCAGAAGGAAGTAGATTCCTTACTGCTCTTGCTCCTGTGACAGCCCAGTAGCCCTACTGAAAGAGTGACCAGAGAAGTTCAGCAGGGATCTGCTGGACCTGTGTGGCACCAAATTCAGTAGAGAGTTTCTGGGGCCCCACAGCAGCCTGCCTACAATGACTGTCCCAACAGGCTTTGGAGGAGCAAATTCAGAAAGCAGGATAGCTCACAGCTGCAGAACAACCCCAAACAGGTGTGAGGAGGCACATTCAGCCCTCCCAATCTCCTGATTTTGATGAGTTTTAGGTAATTTTCAGATCTTGGTTTGGGTTGTTTTTAGGAAATAAGATCCCAGATGCTCTAAGGAAGGAAGGAAAACAAAGGAAGGAAAGGTGTATTACCCCTGGGCTACTGCACTGTAACACCAGGCTCAGACCCAACAGCTTCCTTGCTTGTGTGGTGGAGAGAGAATTTATGCCTCCAAAGATGAATAGAGTCATTTGGATGTGCTCTCTGCCCTTTCATATGTACAGGGTATCTCTCTGTTCCTTGTGGGGCAAGGACACAGTGTTTAGGAGAGGAAATTTTTCTCCTTGCACTTGCACTGAAAAGAACCCATCCACCATCCCTGAGGAATAAACCAGTCATTCTTCATGGCCCTCTGCTGTGAGATGCTAAAGGATGGGCCAAGCCCAACCCATGACTCATAAATTCCCTCCCCACCTTCCTCCTGCATCACTACTTGATCACTGTGTCTAGAATGAAGCCATGAAGAGAAGTCACGGGACTTTGTATTGTTCACAGGACACTTTTTTAGATCTTTCCTTCTACAGTCCTTTCCTTTTCTTCCACCTTCTGGCATGTCTCCATGTGTTAGAAAAGCCTCAGACTGTCCCAGGGTAATGCTACCCATGCACAGAACCCACAGATGCTTCTGGTGGTGGCAGCTCAGCCTTCCTCCTCTCCCAGTGCTCTTGAGGGACACATTTGCCATCTACTCCCTCCGAAGTGCAGGTTTCCACACATAGCACTGGTGCTAATGAGAAACATCAGTTTTGCTCCTGCAGAAATTATAATTATCCCCTGCAACTGGGTGGTGCTTTTAGTACCTTCCCAGTGGGAAATGTATCACTGAAGAGCAGACCTAACAAGCAGCTCAAAAAATCATCAGCTGAGCCAATATCCTCAGGTACTAACGGGGGAGAAATGCAGTTTCCTCCTGTATAAAGGAGGAGCTGGGTAAAGCCCATGTGTGGTTCCTGGTCTTTCAGGGATGGCTTCAGAAAAGCATTCTGGAGAGCTGTCTGTTCCTTCTCCTGCCTGGCTGTTGTGGGGCTCAGCACCCACCCACGGGCACATACGGGATTACTCCAAAGGGCTCCTTTTGCTGCACCTCGCCCACACTCAGTGCAGGGCAGGACAGAGAAGCCAGTGTGCCCTGGGGCACTTCCAGGGAGGACCTGTGGCCAAAGGAGATGGTCCCACAAGCATAGTGCTGACTTCTTTGGAGGCAAGGCTGCTCTGCAAGGAGAATCACTGAGGATTGTTCTGTCCAGCACAGCACAAGGGGGAAAAATGTTTTATCTCCATCAAATAAACAGACGGAGTTGTTAGGCTCAAACTTGTCAATGATTGCCACTCTTATGGGAACAGAAATGTTAATGGTATACCAGCCTGGTACTCAGGGGTGAAAAAATGCAGTTTTATTTTGTATGAAAACATACAAAAAGCCCAAAGCAAAACAAACAGGCAAAAAGAAACATGATGGAATGTAAAAAAACCTTGCTGGGCTGTTTCCTTCAGATTTTAAACACACACCCATCACGTGTATTTAGGTACCTGCCCTGCATATATTTTAGATACTTCAGTGCTCACATGCTAGCATGTCATTTGTTGGGAAGCCAAGCCAGTGTGTGGCCAGGTGTGAGCTGTGTTTTCCCAGGGCCATGTGGTGCCCAGATGCACAGAGCAGCCCCCACCACCCTGCACACACACAGCATGCCAGGATGGCTCCTGCCAGCCCTGCTCTCCACCACGGAGTGCTGACAGTCAGCACCAGCATTCCTGTCACCAAAAGGGCTCTGCTTACAGAGACTTGTGGCTTTGAGCAACAGAGATTGTGGGTTTTTGCTGGTGCTAGGGCAAGCAGATGCTGGGTGCAATGTGCAAGTGTCCTCCAGGCAGGAAGGGACATGAGGAAGGTCACTTTGCAGCTGCAAAGCCCAGGTCTGGGGCTCTCTCTGGTTGAAATCTGGCTTCACTCCCAGTCAAAGCCCCAGGGACAGAGTGACCACATGGACCTGCAGGAAGAGAAGGAAGGGGCAGATCAGCCCAGCTGGTTTCCCCTGCTTGCACCACTTGCCAGGCAGCTCAGTGGTGTCCTCTGCTCTGATGGTGTCTCTGCTCTGGTCCTGCAAAGCACCTGGCTGCCACAGTCAAGCATGGCCTTTGTGCTGTTAAAGGTGGAATTGCTTCAGGATGCCTTGGTTAACAAAGAAAACTAGCAGGAGGAGGCCTTTCCCATCTGGGAGGGAGCGTGGGAGGAAGTGTGGTGGGTGACTCACACAATGCCAGCCCAACAATTGCAGGAACTTGCTGGAGGAAATGACTAAAATAGCCACGTGGGGCAGCCCTGGAGAGCAGGCTTCAGATAAATAACCAGAACATGAAAGATGAACTGCACTAGGTGAGGGAAAGCAAGCAGGGAGGGGGAGAGAGGAGGTCTCAGAAGAGGATGGTGGAGGAAATGGCTGCCATCCTCAGTGGCAAAGGACCCTCCATGGTGATGGCTGAGAGGTCAGCATCAGTGCCAAGGGTTGCAAAAGGACCCTGGACTTTCACAGTTCTCTAGGACAGGCATTGCTGTTCATCTTTGGTTCCTCTTGATCTGGACTAGGCAACAATTAGATGTGCCAAAAAAAAAGCCAAGCAAAGGCTTTTTTCTCCCTCTTTCCCTTTTGGAAAAACATGGCCAGAGGCAGCTATATCAGCCTGACTGCACCAGGAGGAAAGTATTTCCCATGTAACTGAGAAGAAAGGTGCAGCCCCCATCCCTCCCCTGGCCAGGGAGGCAGAGCTGCTGCTCTGGTGCCACAAGCCTGGAGAGCCCAGCTCCAGCACTGCACGTGCCTTGGCCTCAGCCTCAGGAGCACGAGTGGCTTTGTGCAAAGTACACAAGCCTTTGCAGAGTTTATGTTAAAGTGGGGGCTCTAATAATCAATCTTCCAGCAAAACTAGTAAACAGAGGGATGTCACTGCACCAGCTTTTGTTTTCAGATAGTTCTCCCTGTTGGCTATTACTGAGACGAATTTATTTCTTCATCATAGATATTTCCTATACAAAATATATAGTTTAATAGCTTTGATCTCTCCACATGAAGTACTTGAAGCTGATTCCAAGTTTCATACAGTTAAACACTACCACATGCTTCAAGAACTCAGTTCAGCCTTCTCTATAAACTAGTGTAAATCAGAGTAAGAATGTGAACTGCTTCTTGCCAAAATAGAGGGTGTGCCTCTTGCCCATGCTAAATTCCTTTCTTCATCTCTGCTCTGCTCACAGTTAACCTGCAGTGCAGCAGCCTGGGTTTATGTGACACCCATTACATCCCACACAGGAGCACTGCAGCTTAACAGGGACTCAGAGAAATGCAGACCAAAGATTAACAGTCCAAATCACCAAGTCAAGAAAATCTTTTAGATTCTGGTTAATCCCTTCAGCATCCTGGTTACATTTGTTTGTCAAAACACATGAAATCTTGGGAAGAAAATAGGAAAGTGGGGGGGAAATCATCTGCACGACATACAGGACAGTTAGCCTCTGGAAACTCATCCAGTCCTTCTTCATCTCACTATCCACAAGGCCATTTTAAGCACATTTTAAGCACAGGGATATCATTCATTAACGTGACAACCCAGTTCAGTCCCAGAGCATCAAATATCCTTGTCTTTGTGGGAGACTACACACTTCAGCATCTTCATGAGGGGATGAAGCCAAGGGCTGGCAGGGATAGCAGGGTCCCATTGCTGCTAAAGGCAGCCAGTCTGTTAAAAACCAGATTGAAGCAGAGCCCAGTTTGGCTTTTGGGTGCTTGAAGATTTGTTTCTGAGAGATACGTGCTAGGACTAAAATAAATCGCACACTTCCAGGAGGACAAGAAGGGAGAGTTAAAAATTCCAGTGAAGAGGAAACTCCTGCATAGCCTGGGGGGTGACAGAAAGACATGCAAACCTGTGGGCAGCCAGGGGCTTAGACTGTGGCTTTGTTTGGGATGAGAACTTGATCCAAAATGGTTGATGCTTTTCATGGTGCTCGGCTGCTGCAGACAGCAAGAGTAGCACGCTCTGATGTGCAGTGCAAAGCTGTGTGATTTGCCTCCATCCAAACATCCTCACAGAGCCTGGTTAGCATCAGGACCAGAGCACATGAGCATGGCTGATGCTGAAAACCAAGTGAGTTTTTGCAAATCCCTGTTTTTCTTTGCTTCGGGGGAAGCCCCACTGTTCTGAAACTTACAGCACAGGAGACCACACTTTCCAAGGGCAAACATGAAACACAAACCCATTGGAAACAAGGTATCAGGAGCTCGTGTGTTCAGCAAAGGGCTGGTTTTCACATAAGCATATTTTCCTCCTGCAGTGTCCAAGGGCTGCCAGGGGTCAGAGCCCTGTGCTGGGGTCCCGTGATGTTGGTGGCAGCTGTAAAGGCAGGACTCGGCTTTCAGGGCTGATCACTGCCCTGCTGCACCCAGAAGGTGACCCAGTAAGATTTCCAGACATTTCTCTAGATCTGTCCCAGTTTGGGTCTGGACACCACCATTTGGATCCCCTGAGAAATGGGATTTTTGCTATTCTGTCCTCTGCAGAGGCCTGGAGCACTGGAGGAGCTTGTCCTTGCCCTGGACCTAATGACAACAAGAAAAGCAAGCACCTCAAGAGGGGAGGAGGATGTGGATTGATTTGATTTGATTTCAATGTGTGCTGCTTGCACACACTGAGGGCTCTTTGCAGTGGTCTGAAAAATCCACTTGATTAGAAAATACAGAAACAATTAAGCACTTACTGCTGTTTACTTTTGCAATAGGAACAATTGATCTTTCTTCCCTCTGACTTCCACCTCTAACCCTAATGCCTTGCTCAGCCGAGCACAGTTCAGCCTGGGGAAACAGTGAGAGAGATTAAGATTCTGGACTTCAGCTAGAAACATAAATCAGCTTTGAAATAATCACATTTTTTGGCCTAACTAAAGGAAATCATCTGTACAAAACAGGCTATGGCCACTTTCTTTGTCATAGCTAGAAGTATGCCAGCTTCCTGGCTGCTGGAAAATACTTCTTTTTGTTGCTTTTTTCATGACAGTGGGATCATGTAGCTGGCAATACTTGAAGAGAATCTTAGATCAGGGGAAGAAAGAGGCAATATAAAGGCACTGCTGTGGCAGTGGCTGACAGCATGGCCAGGCACAGAACCCCTTGGTGTGACACAAGAAAGGAGCTGAATGGAGGATATAGAACAGGGTCCTGGTCTGTAGATGGAGCACATTGGAAGGAGCAAAAATGCCTCCTAATACCCCTATTCCTTTGTGCCATTTATTTTCATGGCTTTATTCTGTATTTGCCATGCTGGGGATGACACATATCCCAGCACTGTATTACTGGTGGATTTTCTGGAGTTGGTGACTTCCAGCTCATCCCTTGTTAGCTGGCACATAGGTCCTGGCATGTCCTGGGACATGGACACAAGCTCATTACCACATCAGCAGAACCAGACCCTCTTCCAAGACCTGCCTGGGGGTCCCAGTGGCTTCCAGCATGGAACCCTTGTGTCCTGGGGCTGCACAGCTGAGGGCACAGCTAGCCCAGCATCTCACCTCATGTGCCAGCAGACAGCTGGACTTCTGGAAATGAGTAATAAAAGCAAACTATTTGCTCTGCTTGAACATATATTAAACAGATGCAGCTTTCCCCCTTTTGATTGTTGCTTCTTAACCCAAATCATGTCGCTGATTTAGTTTATGCTACAGCCCTCAAAAAAGTTTCATTGATTCAACTGAAGAGAACAGTGGGAATGACCATGATCTCTGCTGGAACAAAAAAATCAGCACCAAGCTTCCACCTCATGCATGACAAAGACCAAGAGAGACCCCAGAACAGCCTCTGGGATAATATACTTTGTGTGTGAGAGGCATTAATATATTTTCTTTTTCCAGTGAAGTGAACTGAATTTACAAAGATATGATTTAAATACTTCAGGACTATAGCAATGGGAGGGGAAGTGCATTGGGGTATAAAACATATGAAATGTCTCATGGCAGAGAATAGCTGAGAAATGCACAGGAATTACAGAATTTCAACTTCACATCTGTTCTTAAATATGTAAAGCAGCTAAAACTCCACTGGACACTTTCTACTGACAAATTTGGACAGGCTGGAATTTATATTAAAACTATTTTCTCTCTGTAACTAGCTAGTGAAACTTCAAAGCAAAATGTACTGTCCTTCACTTTGGAGTCCCACTGTTCTTTCAGTGCTTAGTGTCCCATGTGACACTGATGCTAAAGGAAAGGCTATTGCTCCAAAACTCTCTTCCCTAAAAAAGGGAGCACCTCCTGCAAACACAGTGCCCACACAGCTCAGTGCCTTCAAAGACAGGGAAATACCATCTTTTTTTCTGAAGCCTGGAATACAACCACCTTCCTGCTGGCTGTGACAACATGGCTGCTGCCGACTGAGACTGGGGCTCTGTAAACAGAACTCAGAGAGGTGGGGATGCTGCTTTTGTGCTGCCAGCACCGACATCCCCTGCAGTGGGTTGCCTCAGCCTGGACAGCAGTGTGCCAACAGCACTGTGCAGCACTGCTTGGGTGCCTCTGCTCACCTTGTAGCAGCACCTGCTGGTCTCCAGGCACCTCTCTGGTATCAGGAGCCTGCACAGGCAAATGGCCTGTCCATAGCATCCTTCAAAAACTGCTCAAACACACGTGGGCTCTTTGATTTTGCAGCTCTTTGCTATCTTTTTATTGTATTTCCAAATGGTGAGGGTTTCTTACTGAGCTGCACAAATTCCTGTATGGTTATGGGTGTGATCATGGTTTGTGCTGTAACACTGGGAAGTGAAGGGATTACACAGGGAGAAGATCAGGGAGGACAGAGCCAGGGGGATGTGAATTACTAGCAGGCAGTTTGGCTTTGGTGGCATTTAAAGTGTGACACAGATCTGAAGAGAGATTGTTTCATGGAGTAAATACATTATGACCTAGTTCCTGGTGCAGTTAGGTAAGGTGTCCACTCTGACCTTCTTTCCCCTCCCCAAAGCAAATGACCGATCTTCACATCTGCTTGGAGACGTACAGATAAATATACTGATGTATATGTCTGTAGATCCACATAAATATTCTGCTGGTCCAGGCATCTTCCAGTGCAACTCTTATTTCTCCCGTATGGCAGTGAGGATCTTCAGGGGAAAAAGCCTCCCAGAACAGGGCTGCAAGAAGCAGCACGTACCACCATGCCTCTACCCTTCCATCTCCAATATCCACCATGGAAAAGGACAGCAGTCATGCAACTGCCACTGCTCATCAGCATCCCAGCACTAGAGAGACACAAAGAGCACCAGAATTTTCTCCAATTGTCTCTATCCATTGAGTGTGGTTGCAGAAAGTCAGATGTGATCAACCTCAGAGCACAAGCGATTGCTGCAGTGCTTCTCCTTTGTCACGTCAGAGGCAAAACAGAGGCTGTGTGGATCCAGTTTTTTCCTCTGGAAGCAGTGCCACAGAGCAGACTGGCTCACCGTGATGAGGCTCCTCCAGTAGCAAGCAGTTGCACAGTTCATTTGGTTTGTACCCCATCAGCGTCCTCCACAACAGTTTCTGGTGACTCATTCAGCAGGTGTTCTGCAGGGTGCACCTTGGCAGTGGGATTAACCCACTGGATTCTGTAGAAACCACTCACTGGTCATGTGCAGCTTAATAGAGAAGGATGCCAGGTAATTAATTTTCCATTGCGTGCAGAAGAAGAAAGGGCGTTATGGGATGCATCTCATTTTCTAACCAAGCCAATGGGTAGGATTTCCCTCCCTCCAGGTTAAAACTACATGCTCTAGAGCACGGAATTGAAATCTTTTCAGAAGAATCCCAAACTGGCAGGGGCATGAAGTCAGAGACAATCAGTTCTGTCTGTTTAGGGGTTCAGTGTGCTCATTGTGTACTTGGCTTTAGACATCTGGTTTATGGCAAATGCAACCTGCTTTGGGCTTGCAAACATGATCTGGATGTGCAGAAATAATCTGGAGATGAAGCCTGGCTCTGCACACTCACTGTCAACGAATCTCCCAGGATGGGAGTGTAAGCTGCTATATGTTTTCTCCTTTTTTTGTCCTGCAGCATGGGTAATGTTTTGTTGGATAGAAGATCTTCTCAGCCAGCAGTGTCCAAAATCCAACTGTCCCACCATGGCTGAAACTATAGAAGGACCAAGCCTCGCTGAAAGAGCTAAGAAGGAAAAAAGTGTCAGCAGGAGGAAAGGAAGCAGGTTTTGGCATCCAGAGCAGACAGGAAGATGGGGAGCAGGCTGAGGCCGAGGCGGGTTGCTGGGTGATGTGGGCACATACAGAAAGAAATGGAGTGGGGCTCATCCATTCCACAAGCCAGCTGAGGGGCTCTGCAGATGGACAGGCAAAGGCCAGGCCAATATTTCTGAAAAGGCTGCAGTGGTGTATTAATGCAGAGAGTGTTCTTCTGCTTCAGGAGGCAAGCATAAAAGACAGACAAGCACTCTGGAAAAAGCTCTGTCATTTCAGAGTATGCCTGCTCTCTGGAAGGGTGAGGACCAGCACGCTTGACAGCAACCGCCAGGAACTCTTCCCCAAGCCTGTCCAAGGCTTGTCAAGAGCACAGTCAGCTCAGGCCAGGCTCACAGTGGTGGGGCAGGTGGGGTGCCATGCTGTGCTGTGCTTTCCCATGCATGGGGCAGTCAGGAGAGGGTCCCCAGGGAGCAGCTCCACAGCCTGCACCACCCCGATGGACGTACGGTGCTGCTCTCGCCTGCCATTAGCACATTTTAACGTCATTAATATTTCAGGAAAATTCTGCAGTATTCTAAAGCACACCCTGTGTAGTAAGTTAAATTTGTATGTTTAAACAGAGCCTTTTCACCTTTTCACTGCGAAGATGCAGCAACAGTAGCCCTTGCTGGGGATTTGATGATGTCAGCACTGGGGATAGCATGAGGTAAATGGAAAATCTTCACCAGAGCTCTCCTTGTCTGCAAAATGGAGTTGAAATTTTCAAGCATACACCCACAAGGGTTTAAGCAACTCTTGTGCCCTTCAGAGCAGTCAGTGTGAGTCCATGGACATGCTGCACTGCCCATATTCTCTCATAGGTACTGAGGGAGGAGGAGGATTTAGAAATAAGATACTGGAGGTGAGTGGGAGGAAAAGGGAGGGAAGGAAGGTAGATATAGAGGTTATAATTACATGAAAACCTGCTGTTGAGGTAATTTTTTTTCCTGGAGAATACTGTAGAACTGAACAGGGGAAAAAAATTCATCATGCTGTGAGCACTGCAGAGAATTAAGAGAAAATTGCATCCTTACTATATGATGCTCTAACTACCCTGAGATCAGAGCAAGAAAGTCTTTCAGTGGTCATGTTAGGGAGCATTTAAACAAACTGGACATCTGCAGGCCCATGAGGCTTCAAAGGACATACCCATGAATGCTGGGGGGCTGGCCAAAGTTACTGCAAGGTCACTCCGTAATCTTGGCAATCAGGAGAGATACCTGAAGATTGGAAGAAAGAAAATACTCCTCCTCTTTCAGGAGAGCCAATAATAAAATCTGGGAAACTTTGGCAAAGAAGACCAATGGTGTCATGGGCTGCATGAGACACAGCTTTGTCAGCAGGGCCCCTCTTGCTCCTGGAGTGCTGTGTCCAGTCCAGGGTTCCTCAGTACAAGAGGGACATGGACATACTGTAGAGAGGCCAATGAAGGATTATAAAGTTGGTTACAGGACTGGACCCATCTCTTATAGAGGGGCAAACTGAGAGAGCTGAGGCTGTTCAGCCTGGAGAAGACTCAGGAAGGATCTCACTCTTATGTATAAATACCTGATGGAAGGGGTTACAGGAGATGGAGTAAAGTTATTTTCAGTGGTGCCCGGAGACAGGACAAGAGGCAATGAGCAGAAGCTGAAACACAAGAAATTCTCTTTAAACACAAGGAAAACATGCTCTACNCTGTAGAGAGGCCAATGAAGGATTATAAAGTTGGTTACAGGACTGGACCCATCTCTTATAGAGGGGCAAACTGAGAGAGCTGAGGCTGTTCAGCCTGGAGAAGACTCAGGAAGGATCTCACTCTTATGTATAAATACCTGATGGAAGGGTTTACAGGAGATGGAGTAAAGTTATTTTCAGTGGTGCCCGGAGACAGGACAAGAGGCAATGAGCAGAAGCTGAAACACAAGAAATTCTCTTTAAACACAAGGAAAACATGCTCTACTGTGAGGGTGGTCAAGCACTGCAGCAGGTTGCCCAGAGAACTAAATGGAAAAATTGCCTCCATCCTTGCAGACATTCAACATCAACTGGACATGGCCCTGGACAGTCTGTTTGAGCTGACCTGCTTTGAGCAGGAGGTTNGACTCAGGAAGGATCTCACTCTTATGTATAAATACCTGATGGAAGGGTTTACAGGAGATGGAGTAAAGTTATTTTCAGTGGTGCCCGGAGACAGGACAAGAGGCAATGAGCAGAAGCTGAAACACAAGAAATTCTCTCTAAACACAAGGAAAACATGCTCTATTGTGAGGGTGGTCAAGCACTGCAGCAGGTTGCCCAGAGAACTAAATGGAAAAATTGCCTCCATCCTTGCAGACATTCAACATCAACTGGACATGGCCCTGGACAGTCTGTTTGAGCTGACCTGCTTTGAGCAGGAGGTTGGATGAGATAATCTCCAGAGGTCCCCACTGGTCTTATCCAGCCTTATCACTTTGTGATTCCAATGTTACATGGCTTCAATTTGTTATGATTTTTATCTCTTCATTCAATGATTGAGAGAATGACTTCTTTGGTGAATGAGAGTTTTTTGTTGGTAAGAAGCATCTGATATACCAGACTTTGTCAGCTCTCAGCCCAAACAGAAAAGTCTACAGCTCTTCACAGGGATTGAACACTGCAGCTACTACATGTACCCAACAGGTCTTGAAAGAATTACCCTGGAATAATAAGAGATTTGTAGAAAAATGTCCCAGAACAAATGGTAACATTATTCTGGTTCATGCTTACAGGACTGTGAACAAACCTTCTGGGAAGGCTCTTTTTCAAATTCAGTTTTTTTCAGATAGAGAAATCCATGGAGGGATGGGAAAGGTTTCCTAGTTCACCTGGGATGTCAGCAAAGCCCTTTCCATTTAATGGCCTCATGCTCCAGCCTCAGGAGAGAAGTCCAAGCAGGTTCAGAGCCTGCAAGGAGTGCTGTGGTGTCTTTGCCGTGTGCTCCTGCAGAAGCAGCTATTTCATGTTAAAAATATGTATTTTTAGCACAGCAGCTTGCAGCCTCATGCTGAGAGAAAGAAGCTGAGCCAAGGGAGGGAGGGCTGATGCCGCAAGGTCTGTAGCAGTCAGAACAGATGCATAATTTCATGCTGAAAAAAATCACCTCCTTATACAAGCTGCCTCCTTCATCCCTCCCACCACTATTGGTGGCATTTGTGTTTCTGGAAAGCGATCCTACCATGTAGAAAAAGTAATTTATCTTCTCTTTTTAGGAGATGTTTTTGCTGGCAGAGCCAGAGATCTTGTTTGCTTTTCATAGTTTTCCAAGCACTTGTGGTGGAACATTTCTAAACATCCTCGAGTAGAGCCCATCAGCACAGTCATTGCATGGCTGGGAGCACATGCCTGGCAGGGAGAAGTGCTCGGCTTTGTCAGCCCCTTGCCCCTCTGCTGGTGCAGGGCCATGTACCCCAAGAGCAGGACAACCTGCACCCTGTGGTGCCACGTGGAACTCCACAGAGCAGCGACGAGGAGGAGGCTCGGCTGTGGTTCAGCTAAGCAGTAAACGGTTTTTGACAAGGAACAGCAGTGTGAAGTTCAGTCTTCTGTGCTGCACTGAAGTCATCCAAAATTATGATCTACAGCACCACCCCACCCACTGAGTTGCTACTCCTGGGAGCAGACCACCCAAACTCTCTCTGTGCATTACAAGCTACTGCAAGGCCACGTCCAGGTTGTCCCTGCACAATATGGGATGGAGAGCTTTCTAACAGATTATTTGCCATCACCAAGCACTCATTATGCTTAAACTCCACACAGATAAAAGGGTTTTTTTCTATTAATGCTGGGGATAAACTCAAAATCAAAACAGGGGAGGGTGTTTTGCTGCCTTCTGACTGTCAGGATCTGCTCTTTTCCTAGTTGTTGAAGAGAGACTTTTATCCAGAATGTGGACTTAGCACCAAAAAGGTGTAAGGGGTGCAGCTGTCCAGCATTGACTAAGCTGGCAGGTGAGAGACAAAGTATACAGAGAGCAGGAATTATTTGTCTCAATAAAGATCCTACCCAGGGCTTTTCCCAGCACAAGGGAGAGAGTAAAGTAAGGTTCAGAGGTAGGTGTGAGTAGGCCAGAAGAGGGGGAATGGCACAGCCCAGCCCCTGGCTTGTACAATTTTAATGTAATGAAAAGTGTGAATCAAAAGGCAGAGAAGCACGAGAGGTCAGAAGGCCGTACCTGCCCTGGGCTATGGCTGGGCACCAGAGTTCCAAGGGGAACTTCAGTGGGCTCACAGGGGGATGCTCTGTCCCCAGCAGCAGAGGAAGCTGTGGATGCACCCCACTGTCTGCTGTATCCCCACCTCCCTGCCAGCCTCCCAGAAAATGAGTGGTGAGTATGCAGCAGTGGTGGGGGCTTGCAGTGGCACTGCCAGCTGAGGCAGGGTGACAAAGGGTGATGGGGGCAGCCGACTGGCTGGAGTGGGTGCTCAGGCACCCACTGTACCAGGCAGGGTACAGATGCAGCAGCTGCTTGCCAGGGCACAGCAGCTGTATGTGCACATGAGGCAGAGCAGCTACAGCACCGTGAGAGAGCAAAACACTGAGCACCCCAGAGATCTCCACACAGGGCAAAATGGGGCTCCAGCCTGTAATGCAAAGGTGTTTCAGATGGGTGATGAATAAAAGGCCTGTGTTTACCCAATGTGAAGCTAATTGCTTACAAATATTAAGCTTCATATTTACACACCACAGTCTCACAAACTGTCCCAAGTATCACATATCAAAAAAGCATCTCTCTGAAAGGTAGAGGGGGTTTCTCTTGTGGACTTTCCCGTTCAAGAAACAACAATTCTCCATTATAGAAAAAACTTTCCTGTTTTGAATTGAAGTGAGTGATGAGAAAGTTTACTCCTTGCCACTTGTCTTATAATCCAGGTGCTTGTAGCAAACTGGTTCTCACCCAAAGTCCATCAGCAGTGCTTGCTCTCAGCCTTGGTGTAGTACAGAGCCACGCATGTGCTGACAGCAACCATTGCCTTTGCTCTCTGGTTGTAAAACACAAGTGAAATTTCTTCAAGCTGTGGAAATGCCTTGAAAGGGAGAAAACAGAATTAACACAGTTTTCAATGCTGTTGGCATAGAAAAGGACTTCTCCCTCCAGTGTTACACCAAGAGAAAATGTGCTGTGCATTGTACAGGGTCGAGTAGCACAGAAACACTCCCATGAACTTTACAGACAAAATAGGCAAAGGAGGGAATTGGGCCCTTTCTACGTTAACGGATTTACTAACTTCCCTCAGCTGAAATTTCCATTTCCAGGAAGAAATAGAGCACTTTGCCCAGGTTTCAGAACTGGAGCAAAACCCAGGAGTGTCACAGTATTTGGGGTTTCTTCTCTCCCTTTTTGGAAGGTTAGGGGTGATTTTCTCTGCCAACAGAAAGCAGAGCAGTCATCACTCCCATCTCTAGGGACTTCAGATGATCTGGGGAATGCAGCTTCCCAGGGAATCCCTGAGGAGGGGCAGTGGGAGAGGATGCTGAGAAAGTCTCTGTGAGACACGCATGTACCCTAAAACTTCCCCAATCAGAGCTGCAGCTTGTTCAAGCATTGAAGCATAATTACTCCCAGCTCCAAAATCATGTTGGATGAGGAAAGAGCTTTCCAGGTTATCTCTCCTACAGCTTGAGAAGCGAAAGCTGCAAGGCCCATGCTGTTGCACAGGAAGGACTCCTTTACACAGGGGGATTTCCCAGGCAGTGCAGCTCCTGAGCCCAATGCTGCAAGCAGCTCTCTGCGTCACGGGAGCCTGTGTGGGCATGGCACAGCCATGGTGGGGGCGGTTGCCTTAGGAATAAAGCCCACGTCAGTCTTTTTCTGATGAAAACATAAAGAGAACATAAATTATTAGAAACTGGTCTGATATTTACTGCTGGCAGGCTGCACGAGCTCAAAAAAGCAGATGAAAGCCAAGTTTGCAGCTTCCGGTGTTGATTAAGGAGATGGAGGAGCAGGGAACATGGGCTGTGTCCGGGACACTTTCACAGCCCTTCTTCCAGGGGCCATCCCTGCATGGCTGTGCAGGAACAGGGACAAGGGCAGGGCAGCTCCCTCGGTGGCAGCTGCAGCTGAAAGGGTGCCAAGCTCAAGCTAAAAGGTGTGTGAGACCCAGCTGAAGAGCATGCAAACCTCAGCTGCAAGGGTGTGGAAAGCCACTGCCTTCCAGCCACTACAGCCAGAAGTCACTCCTGAAAGTGCAGCACAAGTTTCCCTCCAGAGGCATGGGGAAGTCTCATGTTTCCAATATTTTCTTGTCTTAGGCTGTGCTGAGCCACCAGAGAACACAGGCATTTTGCTGATGACAAGCTTCACTCGAGGATGAGGTGGTGTAGCCACAGTCACTCTCTGGTAGTGCTAGAATTGCATGGGGTTAGACTACAACAGAATTTAATATTTTTATTTTTTCCTGATTATGGAAAAATTCCTCTGCTCTACCTCCACTGATTAACTGTGCAAAAAAAAAAAAATCTTTTATGTAGATATGTATAAAATGCCTCAGAACTGTGAGGGAGGACCAAGAAAACTTTGATGAGCAGCTGAGAAATCCAGCTTTGAACAATGTGGGGATTTTGAGCATCTTCTCAGCTGCACCCTTAGCACCAAAGGAGAAAATCAAGGGGGACACCATTTCTCTTAATTTTTATAATTATCAGACCAAACCTAGCACTTCTTAAATGTAGGTTTATTTAGATTAGTGTATTAAATAAATGCATATAAAAATAGCCTAATGTAACAGCAATTATTACACCATCCAAATTTAAATACAATCTTTAAGCCTGGTAGTCAAAATGTGTGTGATAAAGATTTAGCAAAAGATGCTTTTTCATCCTATTAAGCTACTTCTTATTCTGGTTTTAGAGATATTTAAATGGAAAGATTAGAATGTAGCACATGACCTATACTCATTTATTTGTACTTATTTCAGCAACAGTAATTGCAGTGTTAAAGAAGGTTATAATAACTCATTTAATTAAAAATACCACCATTATTCAAACATTTGAAATCGTCATCCTATGCTTTTATCATAGCAACAACTGAGCTATTTGTTGGATCAGTTGGATCAAGTTTCCAGACGACTTCCCATTCTTCCAGATATACACTGGCTCATTTACAGAAACAAAGACCAAACTGGAACAGACAACTGGCTCACCAGACCTGCTGGCCATTCATCACAGCATGATGCTTCAGCAGAGGACATGCTCCGTTTCCTCTTCCCAACATAAACTGCTCTGTAATTGATTTTTTTAGTGAATTTTCAAAGTTGCTGAAAAGATTTGGGACTCAACACTGGAGCCCTTTGAAAACTCAAGTTCATTTACATACAGATGCTTCTCTGTGTCAGAACGTGGTGCTGTGCTCTGTGTTGGCATGCATTTCACATAAGAGAGCAGTAGCAGAAATCAAGATCCCCTCCCATAATTATTCTTTATGTCTTTCTCCGTAATCAAGAACAACCAAGAACCTTAGCTAGGGACTCCTGTTGAAAGGCATTAAGCTACAGATACTCCCACAAACACTGTCTAGGGCTTTAGCCCTCCTAGAAGAGAAATCTCACCTTCGGGCAGATAGACAGAGCTTCCCTTTTGGGTTTTTTTTTTGGTTTTGGTTTTGTGTTTTGTGTTTTTTTGTTGGTTTTTTTTTTTTTTTGTTTGTCTTAAAATAAGCCTCGCCAGCAATTAAAAAAAATAGATTTGATCAAACTTTTTTGATGAGGCTGAAATAAAAACACCAGTTACCACCCACTTCCCTTCTGAACTGTGTTGCAACTTCAAATTGTTGCACATATTGTTATTTCAAACTTATTATCACCTGACTGGGTATCTTTCCTGTATGAGACAGAGTTTTGTAAGACAATCAAGAGAACACCAGAGAAAGTAATTGCTACAAATGCTTAGGACTGATAGAGGGAGGAGTACAGTCTCATAAAAAGTCCACATTGAGCTAATAAACATGCCAAGACAAAGTATGATCACAGACAACATTATGTCCAGCCATCAGGATTTACTTCCTTCTTTCAAGAAGGAAGAAAAAAAGCTACATGATCTGATCTCTGATCTTGGAACACTGCCTCCAACTGCTTCAAAAATCTATTCAGCTCTCAAGACATGTGACAAAGAGAGAATATTTTCCCTTGAATGTGTGTGGTGTGGATCTTTAAAAAATTATGGTTTTGGCTGTAATGTTTGTCACAACATATATTTGGCAATGCTGTAAGGTATTGCACATTTCTCCCGCTGGTATGAGAAGCAGCTGACAGTTAATTTAAAGGAGATGCATCATTTGGGAAAGAGTAGTTCTCCCCAAAATTGGAAGGTGCCTCAGCTTCTTGCTGTAGAGCAGAATTAGCAGTAATACTGCTGTTTATGTAGGTGATGGACACAGAGGATCAGAGGGACAACCCTGCAAGTGAGAACATGAGGTGTTTGCACAGAAACGAGCCAGGGGACACGCCTGGTCCAAAGAATGCATGACACCATTCGAACATACCAAACAAAAGCACTCCCAGGGCCCACCACAGGACCATTCATGTAGGGAAAGAGAGAAAAGCTTTGTTCTTCATGTTCAATAACTGGAGGCTTTCCTGGAAGGAAGAGACATCAGGGGAGAGCTGGTAGACTCCCATAAAAAGACATTATCATTTTCATGCATGATGTGCAATGGGGTGTGCAGCAAAATGTTTTAATGTGTTACAAAAATTACATTCCCAAAGCCAGTTTTTGACTGAGCAAGCAAAACCCAAACTGACTGCTGTACAAGCTTCTGAAGCACAGTCATTAAAAGGCACAAGGCTGCAAGAAAAGTCCTGAGCTAACCAAGCTAACTGTCAATTTTCTCTGTTTTTTAAGTACATCGTGTACTTGTACACCAGCTACTATAAGGAACTCATACTGGAACAGCAAGACTGAGTATTTCTAAGGGCCTTCTCCTTGGCACAGAGACAGGCTTTAATTGCAGAGTTTGGGTAAAGAGTAAATGAGCTGTTTAATGTGAAAATTAAACCTCCTCAGATATAGACAATGTCCAGCTCTGCCAGCTAGACAGCAAGTATTTGACAGCAAACTGTTCACAGCCTACTGTCCATGAGTGGAACAATTTAAGTTATATCAGAATAGGTTTTTTGCTGTCATGCTTCCCATTCCCAGACATCTTTGTAAAGTCTGCAAACAGAGATGCCAACATATCCCATTCTGACCTACATAGCAAACAATTGGACTTGTGTTCCTGCTGTGTTATCACCAAAATGAATCATTGTCATGTCTCCTCAAAGGCCTGGCAAGATGGAGACTTTTCTGCTGGGAAGTGTCAGCTGAATCCTGCACCTACTGCTCTCATGACACCAACTGCATACTTTGTGTTTATCACAGAAAAGAAAAACATCCAACAGAAAAAGGCTCAGCTTTGAATTTTGTTCTTTGCCAGGAAAAACAAGGGAACAAGTGAAGCAGAGCTCTGAAAGCTCTAGCTTATTAAACTCCAGGGACAACAAAAACAAACAAAAATTTTTCATCAATCTTTTTTGAAAAACAGAATAAAGATGCCAGATAAAAATGTGTGTGCACAAACCCAAACCCATAAACTGCACAAATCTGAGGAATAGAAATGGCCATGCTATAGCATCATTGTTCACTATTTCTGCATTTGAGAAGAAATTTAGGGGTATGTCCTCCTGTTACTGGAGTCAGGAAGAAAAAAGTCTTGCTAGGAATGGGGCATGAAGACGGCAAACCATTCTTTGTATTCACTCTCAGGCTTCAGAAGTCCCTAGGTCAGCCTGGCAATTAAAGGCCCCACTCAGAAAGATTAACTCCATGGGAAGTCGTCCCTACCAGGAGTGAGCAGCTGGCAGTGGTTGGTATTTATGGTCTTCTGCTGCAATGGGGGGTAGGATCTAAAATAGTGTAGGAGATTTGGACTAGGTGTCTTTGAATCAAGCCTGCATTAACCTATGTGATCTGAAGCTTCTCTCCTACCAGCATTTGGAGCATAAAATCCTATCACTTATGCCTAACTGCCACATACTTGTAACCCTATACATGTGGGATAAAATTCAATCAAGACAATCAGAGATTCCTGTATTCCCCCTTTATAATTTATAAGGATAAAAAGCAAGTTTTTTGCCAGGGCAGGGTTCAAGAACTTTAGATATCTAGCTAGAAAAAAATTATTCCCTTCCCACTAAGAGATATCTCACAGAGTTTGTCACACATCCAAAGTGTTATTTCTGCTCTCTTCATTAGAAACCAGTTTTGTAAGTGAAAGAGCCATACTCTTTACAGACCAGCATTTAGTTAAACAAATTATTAATCATAAAGTGATTCTGGAAGGCAAGAAGCACTCCATCTCCAACCATGACTTGACAGCATTTGGTTTGACTTTTGTTCTGTTTGGAAAATCCCCAAAGTTAAAAACGTCTGTTGGGTGAGTTGAAGCTGGCTGACAATGAGATTGGCTTTTTCAGAGGTTTGTTTTCTTACTTCTTTGGTGAGCTCTGTAGACTGAGGCATTTAGAGATCAACCATTCAAAACCATTGCTCTTTGAAATGCATCCTCATTTCAGTAATCTCTGCCTGCATCTGAGGAAGGAAAGCACCAGATATCTTACTGTTCATCTCATCAAAGACTTCAACAGCACAATGGAACAGTAAATTACTGAACAAATACAGAGGACATGTTTTACTTTATTATTTATCTCATCGAAGAAATATAAAATTAATTGCTGCAACACAGTTCAAAGATTGAAAATATTGTCTATAGTAAAAAGGAGGACTAAAATCCTAACAGCCTAAATGGCAGAAGTGTGGAAGTCTGTTGCTAACTGTAAGCATTTGCATTCTTAGAATAACTGAAAATGATAATATTCCAGATTCATAAACCAACTGCAATGCAAACCCTCTTAAACATGGGGTTTAGAGCAGAACTGTAATCACTAAGGTCTTTAATGTCTCAACAAAACAGATCATGGTCATTTCAAATGAGACCTTACTTTGTAAGCTCAGATATCAAGCAATTACAGCAAACCCTCTTTTGATTGGTGTCTTAAGATAATTTTCAAAAGGAAGAACTAGGAATCACTTTAAGATTCACAGAAAAATTCTATACATTTTATTTTTAGAATAAAAAAACCTCTGAATCCCATTTCATGATGGAGTTGGTAATGCTTCTTTTTATCTACTGCAATGGCTAAGTACTCACCCTCCCATGTATTGGATACTGTAGTTTCCATTCAGTATGCTCTCTGAAATCTCCCCCTCTATAAAAGTAGTGCACCACTGGACTACAGAAAATTAAGGCAGGAAAACTGGTTCAAAGAGACAAGGCAGTGATGCTTGTTATTGCCGGATTGTTACACGTGTTATTTTCCCTTATATAATTACTTTTGATAATTAATCTAATAGTAAGTACCATTTATCTGATTACCTGAAATAACGAAGCCTCTATGTATTCTCCCAGTTCTTTCTCTCGTCCTGAAAATTTCTAGAAACAGCTCCTAGAGAAAGGCTTTAGAAAATCAAACTTAAGATAGAAATATTCAGAATGAATGTAAGTACTACAGCTCTTCACCCCAACAATCCAACTTCTAACGTTTACCTTATGTCTGCAGGAAAGCAAGGTCTTTTCTCTGTCCAACATGAGAAAAAGCAATACAGAATTATGAAAATTGTTCCATCTCGTGGAGTCAGCACCACAAATGCCCTAGTAATTTGTGAGGCTTTTACCTCCCCTGTTGGGCTGTGAGCATAAAACCTATAAGACATATTCTGGGAGTTGTTCCATGCAAAATTCCTGTACAGGGCTGCACTGTTTACATTGACTACAAATGTGTATGCACAAGACAGCTCAGCATGGGAACAAAAACCTATCTCTGAAGTCATTCTGTGAAACAAATTGAACATGGTTTTGCCCATAACAACAAGGGAAAACAGAAATAGTCCTGAAGGGTAGAGCGCCTCTCAAAAATTTGCAGGGAACTTCTGCTTTCTAATACAACAGACTGTGTTAAACAAGTCTCTTTACTGAAGAGACTTCACAAAAATACATGTTCAATAAAGGTGAGACCCATCAAATCCAGCTAATTGATCCCTCTACAAGCCATGAGAAAGGCAGTATGGAGATTCAGTCTACACAAGAAACAAAGCAGTAAAAAAAATTGCATTGCAATGTGAGAACAACCTTTTGAAAACTACCTGTTTCTTGAATGTAGCTGTATTCAATACTGCTTCACAAAATACTAAGGGAAGTCAAAGGCTATTTTTTTACAGATCAGATCAGAAAGATATGATGAAAAGACGATGGGGAGAGTGAAAAGAAGCAGGGAGGTCCTGCAAAAGAAAGCAAACCAAACCTCTGCTTAAAGAAAGTATGAGAAACAGGTCTGCAAAAGCAGCGGATCAAGACTTTCAACTAAGAGGATTTATGGAGAAGGAGATTTTATCCCCAGGCACAGGTTAGCCTCATATAAATCCTAACCCTTGTTTCAAACAAACTGACCCCAAATTACCCACGTTGTTTAGAAGAATTTTGTACTAGAAGAGAACCTTGGTGGTAATTTTGTGATAAGCAAGGTGAAGCATTTAGAAGTGACCTTCCCAATGAACAGGATGATTTCACTTTGAAAAACTTCCTAATTGTTGATTCATCATATCTCCAAAGCAGCCCAGGCTGGAAATCTTAAACTTGCTTCAGATGAACATGGCATGGACCTTTTAACGACTTTGTTTGCAAAATTATTTAAATAGAGCTTCTTTGTCTACCCTTTCTTTTTCCAAAAGTACAAAATTTTGTTAAGCAAAAACATAGCCTGTACTCTGGAAAGTATAAAAAAAATGAACTTGCAAATTTGTTTCTATAGGGGAAGACTTGCTGTTCTAAGAACACAATTCCTCAATGAGCAGAGACCCAGCACAAGCACAGAGCACAGCCAGGTTGTGGCTCAGAGCCTGGCAGCTCTAGACCCAGAAGTGACACAGCACCACAAACATGTCAGGTCCAAGTGGGACAAGTTCTGCTGGGCAGCAGCCTCCTGTACCACACAACTGCACTTGTGGAAGCAACAAGGTCCCAGAGACACAGCACTGTGCCCTGTGGTGATTCTGCACCTGCATCACTATCTCTGCATGGTGGTATGTTTTCTGGGGCTTTTCTGCCAGTACAGTATACAGTCTGGGACTCACATCCTTGTATTTTCCTGCAGAGCCTTTCAGAAATTAATTTTTAGTTAGGATTTGAGTGTCAAGAGGACTTTGTAAGCTGGATATGCACAGTGGCCATATCAAAGCAATCAGCTAGAACAGGAGGACAACCGTAACCCCCAGTTATGCCAGGCAGCTTGTGGACATGGATTGAGAGGAAAGGATACAGGGTGTCAGGAACAAAAGGGACCTCAAGAATAATAAAACCTTATGAACACATACCCACCTAAAATGTACAAAGTGTGGCAGCTTGGTGAACAAGCAGGAGGAACTAGAACTCCTTGTGCTGTTACTACAACACTGTTGGAGTAACAGCTATGGTAGGAGGGTTTGCATGTGATGGGTGCACTGTGATGGATGGACATGAGTTCCTCAGGAAAGACAGGGAAAGAAGGGAAGACTCAGGGCTTTCTCTGTGAAGGAACAGCTTGAACATGTGTAGTGGACATCAGACTGATTGAGAGCATGTGTCAGGATCAGAAAAGAAGCCAGTAAGAGTGACAAGGATTGGGCAGAGTATTTCAGCCCAGCCCACCACAGTGATGGGGACAGTCAAGCACTAGACCAGGCTGTGCACTCTCCATCTTGGAGATTTTCAAGGCTTGACTAGATAAAAAGTCCTGGCCTAATCTCACAGCTGATACCACTTAGGAAGCCTACTGGACTAGGTTCAGAGTTCATTCACAACATCAAATATACTGTGATTCCAAGTCTAAAGAACAGAATCCGAAACAGGAGCTATAATTTTGAAACCAAGGCAGAGGAGTAGAGCATCTGCTACCAGGCAAAAAGTCTTTTTTGTGACTGTGTCTTCACAAGCATGGCACTAGCATGCTCATCCCAGAGTCAGCTGTAGGCCAGGGCTGCAGATTCCCAGGAAGTTACAGAGGAATGATGGAACAGTGGCAGTTGCAGCATAACCTATTCCTGCAACACTTGTGAACATCAAACATCTAGGGAAATAAAAATAAAAATCCCTGACAAGTGTTAACTTTGAAGTTAATATCCCAAAGCATATTTTGGACAAGGAACTTCCGAATATTTTCAGTTTCCCTAACCATTTAAGAGCCAGGAAATGTGAGACTTGCACTAAAAAGTATTCCCAGCAAGGGAAAGGGACAGAGAGGCAAAACTGTTTAATTCACTCACGTCCCTTACCTGTGACCTCCCTAACAGCCCCACCATACAATACAGCAGACCAGCACCAAGTTTGAGAAGTAACTAAAACCTACTGCCTCGCTCTTGCAGAGACATTGTTTACATGTTTCTGGAGCATATAAATGAGCTCTCAAATCTAGATCATACTCATAGTCCTTTCTTGACATATATCCAGCTCTTGTTTTCAGTGACAGAACCATAATGATGGTTTCTAAATATCATCAATGTAAGACTGCTGCCCTCAGGAAATTACAATCATACCATCTCTCTTGATTTGACAAATACACCCCCTCAAGTCTTGGTTCTCTTCCCACAGGTGGCTCCAGCTTCTTCTCCAGACATAACTCATACTTTAGGGAAGCTCATGCTCAGCCTCCACCCCCAGTCCAGCCTCCTTTAGGAAAACTGCCTGCTGGGTTTATTTACATCAGTAGGAGCTGACCCTTGAAGCCTCTAGGCTTCAGCTCCCTGGTCACCAGTTCCCTCAACTTGTAGATACCTGAAAAAATAACCTGTGCATTCCACTGCTACAAGACTGCTTTTGGCTTCTTTCTCCTCTTTTCAGAAACTGGCCTGCAGCCATGACAAGTGCTCAGAACTATTCCCAAAAGGGACAGGCAGTCTAAACAGGAAAGTGATGCTGAAAGGTGCTGCATGCAGTGACCATGTTCTGCCCTGCCTTTTAAGGAATACTAAGCAGCTTGAACATCTATAACCATTTACAAATGAAGCTTGTGCTTCAGCATGGCTCAACCATATAACCAACATACAAAATTCATTGTTATTGTTGACAAGTGTCCTGTATCTATGTGTCAAAATTCATATAAAATCTTTCCTATGTCAGTGAATCACTGTGAATATAGTGCAAGTAGGTACACACTGCCACAGTTCTGCTACACGCTTCTGTCCTTGGTAACCCATACTCTTATTATTACACTATTACCCATTCGGTTCCTCTAAAAAAAAGAAAATTCAAAAGTACTTGAGTACTGCCCTAATCTTCAAAAAGCTACATAGTCTGTTCCTGGGTAAACAGCAGAAAATGTACCTCTAGGTCCTGTAAAGATTACAGTAGCAGCAGGCTCCTTATAGCATTTGTGTCAAGCTTGCCATCAAAGGTTTTAGGTTTGCACCAACAAAAAGTTACAATAAACTTCATACCAGCCTCCAAGAAGAAATTCTAGTATCAGGATTTAGGTAGAAAATTAATCTTGAAGTTAATATGAGAATTAATTTCAGCAACCAAGCTAAAGACTATGTGAGTCATTTAAGAAAACATTTATGAATCAGAAATGGACACATTTAAGTATTATTTTAAACTCTGAATAAACTATTGTGGAATTGACCTTAAGGTCTAACCCTTTCGTTTGCCAGCTACTAGAAAATACTTTTCCTTGCCCAGTTGCTACAAGTACTTGGAAGTATGCATTATTGCCCACAGTTTTCCAATAAATAAGGTATCAGAGAAAAGAGAAAAATAAAACAGTAATCATAAAGACTGATGTTGCATTTATATGATTATCTCTGAATACATTCATTTTCTTTACAGAATTTCTGTGAATAAAGAAAACACTCTGTGGAATTGCTAACAGTGCTACCATTTAGTCTTGATGTATAAGTAGCTCTCAAACTGGACAGGTGAAATACTCACAAATGTACTTTTAGTTTGATATTTGCCTGCCATTTCCAATTTCCTTCCTTCCCTCCCCTCTCCTCCTTCCTCTGAAAAGACTTTTTTTGTGGCATATGGAAAGAGCACTCAATGTTTAAGTCACTGAAAAGAATTGACTCTGCTGGCCCAACTGATCTGGAAGAGGACAGTCACTGTTCTGCTGAACATCTGAAAACTAAGGCCAGATAGGAACAGGACTCCAGCATGATGCATGATTCTCTGCATCTCTGCATGGGACAGATCACTCTGCAGGAATGCTTTGATGTCACCTAGTAGGCAGCAGCTCTGGGGAGAGTGATGAAGCAAGAATGGCATGCAAGAATGGCATACAAGAACCCCTGCCTGAACCTGAAATACAAGTTTAAAGTGAAGCTGAAGGCAAAATAAGAAACAAGTGTGGGCTGGGACCAGTCCTGGGTAGAGAAAACAAAGGAGGGTTTGACTAAAGACATTTGGAATCAGGTGGCAAACACAAGAGCAAACCCACTTTTCCAACACAAAACAGTGGCACTATCCTTGGAGAGCTGTAGTGCTGCAGTGCTTTAAGAAACTGTACACCTTCCTATCTAATTCCATTCTCTTTATTTTGTCTTGGCACTATCTACATGAATGGGAAACAACTGCAAAAACAGATACATGCACTTTGGTTTTACTGGCTTCCAAAATATGGTTGGCTTGGAAAGAATGGTTCCAACACATTTATCTTCTTTCAGACTGTGGTTTCATGGAAAGGTGGTTGTTTCTTCAGCTTTTAATTAGCATATCATTTGTATGCTACCCAAGAGAATTCCCAAAGGCTTTTTCTCATACTGCTGCTGTCAGCCTTTTTTACAGAAGAGTGCCCAACTGAAGTCTATTTCCAAAATGCATCTGTAAAACTTCCATTAGAATACTCTTCATTCATAAAACAGATGGAAAAGTGAGGAGTAGGGAGGAGAAAAATGTATGGAAAGAAAGCAGACCTGTACAAAAATCATCACAATGAAAACCAGAGATTACTTGATTCTCCATTCCCCATAATAGAAGTATTTAAAGTAATGTTCTTTGGAGAAAAGACATTATTCAATTCCTAAAACAGAATATTAGCTACTGCGTTTCTGTGCTTAAAGTCATTTTCCCACTGCTTTTTGTTGACTGCTTGCATTATTTAACTTTAAAGAGTCCAAGAGGCTTTTGATTGTTTCACTTCCTATTCCTTTCATCCTATTCTTTATCCTGTTGGAATTACTTTTTCCAAATGGTATCAGTAGTGCTGCCAGTCCCCAAGGTTCTTTATCGATCATTTGCTGAGTTTTATCTTCCTTCTGTAAAATCCAGGCACTTTCTCTGGCCATAGCTATAAATTTCTCCAGCTGTGGCTGATTAACATTCTTGCTGATATTAAGGTCTTGTTCAAAGGGATTCCAGATATAAAGAGGAGACGACTCAGGCTTATTTACTTCCTTTCCCTGCAGAGAGTATAAAGAAAAGTTGCATATGTGCATTATAGGCTGAGCAAGTAACAAATCTTTTAACTTATTACATTAGCATTAAAAGTGTTTTGACCTACTAGACAACATTTTGCAAAACACCTAGTCATTATTAATCAAGTTAATTTTCCTGTCAACCTGACTGTATGATTCGTGGTCTCTGAACCCTCTCAGTGGTAGTTTTCTTTGCCATATTCAGCTTGGTAAAGAACAAGGTAAAGAACACACAAGTACAGTTTAACTTGTCTTTTCGGCCATTCTCCCATTCGCTTTCCAACAAACCTCAGACCTCACTCACTGCAACCTCCTACTCCTAATCTCCACTTGTGTAGGCTGCATCAGTGTGTCATATTAACCTATACAGTCCAGTTTGATAAAATATTGCAAGCCCTTAAACTGTTCAAACTATTCCTCCCACAGTGCTCAGAGAGCTCACAGTGCTGGTGTAACTGAACAAGACTGCTGCCTTAGCTGAAATTCCTGCCAATTCAGTCTGTCTCTTAAGCACAGAGCTATTCAGGTCATGGTCCACTGTTAGGCACCTGGTATAGTACAACACAAACAGCTGACAATTGTGTAGTTTGCTATTTAAATGCACTTCCATCTCAGTGCTTATCAGTGTTTCTTAGCTGACCTGTTCTGCGTAGCAGAACCTCTTCAAGCCTTTCCACCACAAGCTCTAGCAGGAATCCACCAGTGACTGCTGGTCCAGGAAGTGTCTATGTACAGGTTACATACTCTTGCCTCAGGGCCAAGAGGACTGTCGGAAAACCATCAGCAGCACAGATACCTCCCCTGACTAGCTCAGGCTCTAAATGTGTTTTTGCTTGCCTTTTTGAGGTTTAATAGCAAACAGAAGTTCTCCACCTAAATAAATCAATTTCTAGGATCAACCTACAAAAAGAGCTCTTATGCCAGTGATCCATAATGCCCAAACAGGAAACAGAACACAACTGAGTGCCCACACAGCAACATGGCACTGAAATCCCCATTCTGGAAGCAGCCCAGCAGGAACAAGTGTGAGTTATGGTAGCTACATTTTCATGTACTTCTATTGCACTTGCATGCAGATACAGATCAACAGGATGACTTAAGCATATAAAGCAAAGCAAAGTGATAGCACAGAATTATCTTCCTATGGCATGCTTACTGAGCTGCAGTACAGTTACTGTAGGCTGATACAAACTGCAGTGCCCAAAGTATACCCAGAATTTTAATGTAGGCTCTGGTTGAGTCTGGACTCCCAATTTTAAATGCAAAGCCTGTCAGCACACAGGGTTTGTTGCAGACTTTTGCTATGATAGACACCATGACATTTTAATAGTTTTCCTCACATAGAAGCAAAATAGCTTTGATTTTCTAAAACTGCCACTTTTATTACAGGGCTTTCCAGTAAAATTACACTGCCTTAGCATCAGTTTCTGCTTTCCACCACATCCAGGTAATGACACTGTAAATGTTCTTAATGGTATTTTAAGTTATTGGGCTCTGAGAGGAAAACACTCCTCCTTCACAGAAAAGACTCAGTTTCTATTTAAATGTACTTTTTATATATAATTTAAAATTACAGAAATTGTTGCTTAGCATATGTAGTTTGTCAAATGGCAGACAGAGAGATTCAACTGATAATGATTAGTAATTAAAATCCATTTACCTTTCGAAGATTTATGGAATTCTTTCTGAAATCGAAGTTTCCAAAATATTCAAAAAACTCACCCAACAATACATCTAAGGGGAAAAAAAACAAAAGTCATCAGTAACACTGAAGAAAAGTTTATTTTCAATACCCTTATAAAACAAAGAAAACTCATGAAAAATCTACCTACCAAGCGTTTCTGTATTTTTTGTAGGTTTAATCTTCCTTAAATCACTAACAAATGAGCAATCACATCCTCCAATTATATGCTTGTCTTTTTCATCTGAAAGAAAAATTGTGGGCATATTTTGAAGTAATAAACAGTAGAATGCCATTGTATTTAACAAAATTCAGATAATAAACTGAAATCAATGCTACCCATATTACACAAATCAAATCAGGAATTCACAAGTGAACTTTCAGGTTAAGATTCAAATTAAGTGGTAAGAGATTTAAAAAAAAAATCTATAGATGAGCAAAGGAAAAGCATCATGACCAAATGGCACATTTTAAAAATCCTACAGGAACAGGATAATGATCGTAATCCTACATGAATACGAGTAAGATCTTCGTATCTCTGAAAATACTTCTAATAAGTAACAAACAGGGTATCTCTGAAAATACTTCTAATAAGTAACAAACAGGGTATCTCTGAAAATACTTCTAATAAGTAACAAACAGTGTATCTCTGTATAGAGGGCTGTATTATGCACTAAACAGCACAACTCTTCTATGTGAAGATTTCAAAAAAATCAGACCCAGAGTGTTCACTGTCTTTTTCTGAAAAACTTCAGTGAATTAGGAATACTCTTGTAACATATCAGAGCACGTGGTTTTTTGTATAAAAATTTATACAGAATTCTGACGGAAATGTTTAAAATTATTTTAAAGCAACTGAACACAGACCTTTTTCTCCACTGAAAGCACTCAAAGCTTCCAAGGAAGCATTCCAATAAGCAGAAGACATGAGTGAGGAATCAAGAACTTGAGGTGTCATTCTCTATGCTTTCATACGATTCACTGAAGATAACACACCCTGAATGCTGTGTATGAAACCACCAGAACAGCTTGTTTGTGGAGATATGAGAATTATTAGCAAATGGTCTGAACAGTCTCAAGGATATTATAAACTGGGAGAAGAAAATACAGCCTTTCTTTTAAGCATTTGGTATCTATAAAACAATACACATCATATCAGTCTGCACAAAATCCTTAACTCCAGAAACGTTCAAGACCCTGCAGGTCTTCTAAAAAACAAAATAGAAAAAAACTCAGCACAGGAGCATTCAACAAGTAAATAATATTAAATTATCTAAGGCACAGAATAAGTCTAACCCCTCTAAATTAAATTAGTATTGTATTGAAAAGGGATTTATTTTGCCTTTAAAGATGCATTATTTTCACTAAAAAATACATGTAAAACTTGTGTATTCCCTCAAACTTAAAGCACATATAATAATCATTAGTATTTGAGAGCATAAAAAAATTGCTTGCATTCATTTACAAGAAAACAAATGTACAATAAACTATAAACTGCAATAAACACAGAAAGAGCAGTGCTTACCTGCCAGTTCTTTAAGTTGGTCTAGTGTTGGAATGATAGGTGGCAATCTCTTTTGCAGAAAAAACATGACCATCATGGTCAGGGAGAAGTTGGTAATCCAGGTACCAGGAGCACTGTTTGTGAGTCCATGGACACGGGCCCAGCATCGTATAGTGAACACCAATGCTCGTACACGGGAATCGAGACAGCCGTAGATGTACAAGAGCTCTGAACTTCTTGTTGCAATGCTGAAGAAGAAATGAGAAGACACACAAATGATGAGAGAATTATGAAGTATCAGCTGCAGTGTTCATTGTTCATTATAAGAGAAGAGGACCTCCATAAAAAAAAAAAAAAGAAAAGACATTTACACATTTTAAAAAATGGAAGAGAATCAAAGAATAGTAGAATGGTTTGGGTTGGAATGCTAGGAATTGTCCAGGATTAAATACCTGGTAGTCTTCCATAGCAAGAAAGATACAGTTGTGGGTAAATAATACTGCATTTGCACTGTTTCCTTGTTCCATATCACAGTGGGAGGAAGAAAACCCCAAAACAAAAAAACACCATCAAGTACTGTGGAGGCAAACTATGCAGAACTGAGGTGAAAAAACATAATTTAGCCACAATTGCCTTTGAGGTACACTAAATAATATCTCTATCCCAACATAAAATAAAATAAAAATAAAACTTCTTTTACAGCTTTTATCTAAAAAGTAGTAAAATGCCACACTGAAAAATAACCGAAGTGCAGAGATACAATGAAATCTGCAAAACAAGTCCGTTTGGTAATTTTCTAATTATTACTGCTTAGTCAAGCCAAAAAACAACTAATCTTGAAGGATATAGGTTTTCAGATGGATCAGTTTTTGATCTCCTTCATCCCACTGTTATACAACCATTCATATATTGTACAAATGAGATGGCATGAAAAAGGAGGAAAAAAATGAAAATACAGTATGAGAGTAAAACTTACTTTGGTTCAATTTCAGCCTAAAGTACCAAAAATTGTTCTAAAAATTCAGCATAGCCTTTTGGAAACATTTTTTAGGTCAAAATTTTGTAACACCTGGGCTTCTAAAATTTCAGCTGAGAGGTGCTTTTCTGTGTCCAGAGAGATTTGTTTCTAGTAAAAATGATAACAAGACAAGAAATGCAGTCCCAACCAGCCAAACCATCAGCAGTGAATTACAAGGAACCTTGTACAAAACTACATGCTGATTTTCACTGTGGCTGCATAAAGAGAAGTAATTTCATTGTAAGAAACATGTTCAATACTGCCTTAACAACTCCTGCATATTCTGAAACAGAACTCTGGGTCATTCCGAAAACTTAGTATGTCTGATCTGATTGTATCTTATGTAGACAAATCAAAAAACTGCACTGAAACTGGTATCACAGAATCACAAAATATTCTGAATTGGAAGGGACCCACAGGGATCATGGAAGTGCAATTCCTGTTCCTGCCAGAGCAGCCCCAAGAGTCACACCCTGTGCCTGAGAGCAGTGTCCAAAAGCTTCTTGGAATCTGTCAGGCTGGTGCTGTGACCACTGCCCTGCAGAGCTTGTTACAGGGCTCGACTGCCCTGTGGGTGATGAACCTTTTCCTAATATCCCCCCTAAACCTCCCCTTACACAATTTCAGGCCATTTCCTTGGGTCCTGTCACTGGTATCCTGAGGAATAATCACTCATATTTTTATATTCCCAAACAACAAAGAGAAGGGTCAGTAACTCATTTTCGGCTGCATACACTCACGCCAGGGTTATTTGCTGGAGTGAGAGGGGGTATTTCTAACTAAAGCACACGACAGCACAAGCCCAAGGGACGGCACAGGCCAAGGGACAGCGCAGCCCAAGGGACAGCACAGCCCAAGGGACAGCGCAGCCCAAGGGACGGCACAGCTCAAGGGACGGCGCAGCCCAAGGGACGGCACAGCCCAAGGGACGGCGCAGACCAAGGGACGGCACAGCCCAAGGGACGGCACAGGCCAAGGGACGGCGCAGCCCAAGGGACGGCACAGGCCAAGGGACGGCACAGCCCAAGGGACGGCACAAGCTCAAGGGAGGGCACAGCCCAAGGGACAGCGCAGCCCAAGGGATGGCACAGCCCAAGGGACGGCACAGCTCAAGGGACAGCGCAGCCCAAGGGACGGCACAGCCCAAGGGACGGCACAGCCCAAGGGACGGCACAGCCCAAGGGACAGCGCAGCCATTTCTGTGCTCGGTTGTCACCGAGCGGCCCCGAGGGGCATTTCTGGTCAGCCGGCGCCCCCTAGCGGACACTGCAGCGAGCGGCCCCGCACGGCGGCAGCACCGCAGGCTCGCTGCCCTTCCCGACGCCCTGGGAATTCCCCAGGCATCCAAGGGATGGTTCCAGCAAACACGTGTATGCCGGCCCTTCAGGAAAAGGAAAGGACACCAAAATAACTGGAAGCCAAAGCACTGAAAATCAACATTCTGGAGCTGTTTAATCTGAAAAGCAATCAGGAAAGGCTGTGCATAGGCCAAAGGGAAGTAGTGCCCAATGAACACTGACTGCCTTCTTTCCAGTTTTATAAGCCAACCTTATTCCATTGACTGGTTTTTGAGTCTTCAGCTTCAGCTAGCAACTATTTCCAATGCTGAAGAAAGATAACTTAAGGACATCGAACTCTAAGCTTTAGCAGTCAAAAAAATAGCCTTTTTACTTTCAGAGCAAGCATTCACATTTGTTAAGAACATGGAAAGGACAAGACTAAACAGTTGGTATTACCAGTTTTCAGAACATTTTAAGTACATCAGAATTCTCTGCAAACTTTTTAAAACGAGGTCTCACCTGTTGCTCACTGACAGGTCACACTGGAATCCTGTCGGCTGATGGGAAAATTTCACCAGAGGGCAGCGGGCATGGAGTATCTTCTGTACATTTGCACACCCAGGACCAAAATTATCAAGGCAATCACCAATCACAGAAAGAATCCTCTGAGTCGCTAATCTTTCCGATGGTAATCTTTTCATCTGATACTCCATTTCAAAGGGACCTTTTTTCTAACACAGAATTTCAAAAGCAAGGTGTTAACTCTTGAGCAAAAGAGACCTCTAAAAATACTTCTGAAAGACCACAGCAATTTGCAAAAGAATTTATACAACTAGACAAGAATTATTCAAAGCAGTCTACCAAACTTAGAATAGGTAAAAACATACTGCTCTCTCTTTTACATTCTTTTTTGGTGATTCAATTTTTCCAGGTTAACAGTGATCAACTTACCATAAAGCTACATGTTCAAACAGAAGTATAATAGTACTACATCCTACTACTGGCTAGAAAAAGTAACTCTGGAATTACCAGGAGATCTTACAAAAATGCTCTGACTGAAAAAGAGGAGCATACAATTACAGAGGGACAACAAAACCAAACTACCAGTAAGTTCAAACTATTAGTAATTCCATCTCAAATCCTCAAAAAACAATGCATTATCAGTAAATCAAGTACCAGTGTAAAGAAAAATGTCTTTTTCATTTAAAAAAGTTTAAAAATTAGCATGCAAATTACTTAATTCTTCAAAATTAAGATAAGATTCTGTAAAACTTCAAAATAATCAATTCATATCATATATAGTTTCCCTGAAAGAAAAAAATATTGTGAAGATATATTCTAACATCAGAAATCAACTTCTCTGTAGGTCTTCATATTTTTATTTCCTATACTTGTAGGTTTACTTCAAAAAAATACCTGTGAAATCTCTGTTTTCTTTATTATCTGTGTTTTTAAGACATCAGCTGATTTTGCTTGCTAATCCAATACTCACCACTGACTTATCCTCCCCCTTGGAACATGTCATGCATGAATGCACATTATATAAACAAAATTACAGTGATCTAACTAGTAACTGAGACACAGAGCACGTTACTTTTGTTGTCCACAAATTAGTGATCTCACAGACAGGTGAAACAATTCCCAAGTTATGGACCTTGCAACCTTTCCCATAAAGTCACTTCAGGTGCTGAATTTCTGAGTCTCTCTGGCCAATCATGGAGGTGACTTGCTGTCCCCCTCCTGCCAGTGGCTCTCCAGTCAGCACCACGTGTGGTGAACATGCCAGGACAGCGGTCCCTAATCCCATCTGGCTGTGTAGCTGCACGCTGCAGTAGGGCTGGCTCTAAGAGAAAGGAGCCCCTAACTATCAACATCGAGGCAGTTAACAGGAAAGATAAAGATGGGGACTCAGCTGACCTGTGGTGGGCTGGTGTTGATATTTATATTTGTGACAAAAACCACAATGAGCCTTTCCAGACAGCATCTAACTGTCTTTCAAATACTGAATTAAGACTTTTTTACAGAGATAAAGTAGATATTCTTAGTAATTAATAGAACTTTCATACGTAGCTTCGGTCCTAGCTAAGGGGTACAAAGTACTGATACACTTGCCCCAACCCTGTGGTTCTTCTTCTATTCTTGCCATGTCACCCAAAACAGCAAGTACAGGTCAACTATTACGTTTGGGTGAACTGATACAGTAACCAAGAAGCATAACTGTTTTAACAAAAACTGCTACTCTACAAATATCAGAGAGCCCTGTTTTGAGTCACTCACTAATCTCCCAAACGGCCCATGGGTTAAAAATACTTTATCTGTGGTCTAGCACTGTATTGATAATCCAGTCTTGGTAAAGAATGTTCCCACTTTTGCCCCTTTTTTAAATTTACAATTAGTAATCAGTTTGCCATAAGGCACAAGAACAGTGATTTCATGTAAATAGGTGCTGAAATGCCTGATCCTCCTCCATTGTGGGCACCTTCTGAAAAGCTACAAAAGTGAAGAAATCAGAAGATACCTTTTCCACTGCTGCTAAATCACCTTGTAACTAAAGCTACCTCCCCTTTGTCTTCCCCACAGTGGTAAGTCTCTCAACCATCCACAGATAATCAATCATCCACAGGTAATCACAGCTGCAAGTAAACTCATCATCAAATACCCTACATTTCACAATAGAACTTCTATCTCCACAAAGGATACATATTAAAGAAAACAACTAGTTATGCTCAAACATGTCTTGAAAATAGACATTTTATACTTGAAAGGTATTCCTTCAAAATTTAAGAGGCAACTTTACTGTTTAAATGTAAAGTGTTCCTAGATTTTAACACTTCACACACAGGATGATCCTTCTCTTCAGCTGATATATTTGCTTTCATTGTATTTTATCACTGTAGTAATACAAAAAACTATATACATTTGAAGGAATATTTCTTTAGAAGTAACTTACACGGCAATATATAAATTGTATAGAAAAGATGAGAGATTTTTCAATCTTCAAAAGCTTAAGCCCATTGTCTTTTAAGGAAAACACAGCTAGTTTTTCCCAAACTATCTGTCACCACACAAATAAAAAGAGAAGTTTTCATAACATGAGAATCACTTACTTGATTATTCATTCAGAATCTGTGAAGAATCCCAACTTCTCCACTGGGCGTTTCTGACCCAATTCACCCTTTTTCCTATGCTGATTCTCATTATCTCTCCTACTTCATTCTCCAGTCTTACAGGATACTTACACCATTCACAATCAAAAACCAGCAGCAAGACCTCAGATACTTGCAAAAATGCCTGGTCTAGTCCTTTCCTATTCTCTATGACTACATGCAAAAGGCCCAAGACAGAACATACCCCATAACCATTACAATTTGAAGCTGCTCAAATACTAAGTAACTAAATGAAACATGTGAACTCAGATACACAGTGCAAGTTACCAAATCACACTATAGGTAAAGATACAATTCAGATGAAATTTAGCATGTGCACTGCAAAAGGCAAGACTGCTGCCTGCATATTGCTTACTTGAGGTCTTGTAACCCTGGGCTTCTCAAGGTAGTGGTGAAATTCTGTGCTTTGGTCAAAAAATTCAGTTTCAAGACTCTCTGTGTGCTTAGTAATCACTGCTTGTCTTGATGCTTACTGTTGTATTATCAATGAAGCATTTGTATAACTACAAGGTACCTTATGTAAAGTCTGACAACTGACAGCATCTGCATTATTGATTTGGCTCAGCTCCTGCTTGCTCCTGGGTCCTGGTCGCCAAAACATCTACAGTTCACATATAAAAGCTCCCACTCAAGCTCCTTTCAAGAAGTAAGCCAACTAATTCCCTTCACAACGAAAATCACGTGCTGTTAACATGGGAATTTTCTCTGGACAGTGTGTTACCTGTAAGTATTCACCATTATTATCCCACGTCCTCAATACATGTGTATAAATATATACACACCCCAGTACATGATCCAGTAACTTTCCCGGAGCATAAAGTCATCTCTTTAAAGTAAGGAAAAACACCTGACAACCCTCCCAAAACACAGATGTGCGTACATGCACAAATTTACTTTGCTTTAGGACATGGAGGACCCTAAAAAACAAAGTCAAGCTTTAACAGAGCATGGCTGAAGCCACAGAGAAGACGCTGTAGCCACAAAAGCTACAGACAAGAAAACGCAGCAGTAGAATGGGAAGGTCTGACTCTGCTGAAACAATTTTGGAGGATGAGGGTTTTCTTCATAGTGGAATTCACCCTAATAGCACAAAATTTACGTAAACACCAAATAATTTTCTTCCTATTGCAAAGAAGATCTCTTCCATGTTACATTCATGTTTTGAAAGTCTTCAAATCCAAACATTCAAATAAATTTGTTCACACTCTATAGCAGGAACCCATGTAAAACCTAAAGAAAATAAACTTATTCCTGTGTGTGAAACAGCAAATGAGCTGCGCTGTTGAAGAAATCCAACAAACTGAAGATGCACAGCATAATCTTACCATTTTTGTAGCATGCTTTCCTGTGTCATGGAAGTCCAAAAACATATCCACATCAGATCCCAGTTTGCCAAATGTGTTGACTGAAGAGCCAAATGGCTTTACCGTGCTGTCTGGGAAATATGCACGTGCAAAATCCCGAACCAAAGAACAGGCCAGAAATCGAAGCTTGATGTTTTCTTCTGTAAGCTGATACTCATTCAGTAGAATGTACATCTGACTGCTTATCTAGTTCAGAAAATAAACACTGTAAACATAAAATGACCCATGTTCTGTCTATTAACGTATATTTTCTTCTATTTAGTATCAATGCAATTAGGTTATTTTATAAATTTCAAAAAGGTTTCTTTCATACAGAGAAATTATTTTCAATCTTTCAATCAATAATTTCATTTATATATTTCAATATAGGAGAACCATTCCCACAAAATTCTAATACATTACTTTTTAAAATAAAAATAAATTGCTTTACAAGTTTCACATGACCACTTGCAAATCTGAAATGAATATGGTTCATTTTTAATTAAGAGGTATCTACAAACCTCTACTTACACTGTCTGCAAGACAAAGCTTTTGAATAAGGTCTTTCACTGGAATGTGACACTGAGGAGAGAGGTGAAGTGGTGTCTCTTCCATGCGTTGACTCACTGGGTTTTTCAGTGTGAAAGTAAAAAGTCTTGATTTAAATGGGACAACATGATGCTCTGAAGCACCTGGGATTCCAACAGCATCCTGTAACGAGGCTATACTGCTCTTCTCTGAAAACTCTATTAAAGCACTGATGCCCTAAAACATTAAGAATAGAAATACAGGGTTAGATAAATGTATATAATGCTTGAACTCATTGTACTGATATTATTCAGATGTTCCTGGGGCTACTGAGACAGATTAATATGATAGCCCTGAAGCCATATGCTAGGTTCTGTATCTCAACACATTTTAGATGCTTTTTCACAAGAGGTTAAAAGTATTTAAGATGTACTATTCTTAGCAGTAAACACTAAACATAAAAGTTCTGAAATATATTAATCATCACAACTGAAACACTCAAGAAACACATAAAAAAGGAGCTATCTCTATTGTTAGAGAAATGAATGGTGCTATGTAAAAGTTTCAAAGATTTAGTGCAAAAGAGATTGCTGGCTATTCCTCAGAGGTGTTGCTTAGCTGATTTATGAATAAAAATCAACTGCTTAACAACTTGTGAACATTAGCACAGATAAAAACTGATCTAATACACTAACTGTACACAATTGCATATAATTTGCATAATTTATGTATGAGGCCTTAACCAAATTTTCTTTCTGGTATTTCTTTTTATTTAAGTCTAGATTTTAGCTTACATTGTTAATTACTTACACGATTTTCAAAAAAGAAATGACTCTTAACATTTCCATGACTGGATAAGTACTGCAACAATTTTTTTTCATTAATTTTTGATGGGCACTTAATTAAAACAGTCCGTTCAGCTTGTTCCAGCCGTTCTGTTTGCACTTCAGCGAATGTCTTCTTTCTGGTACTGACTTCAGCATCTGTAACAAGAAACAAGCATCAAGGCTTTTCTACACAAACAGAAGGATGTATAGCTGGTTTTAATACACTTAATCTCTTTCTCTGGATCTTTGTTCCAACTGAACAAAGGTTTGTCCTGGCTCTCCAAGATCATGACAGTAAAAATGAAAAGAATGAAAAACAAATGAAAGACGATGAAAATTGAATGTAAGAAAGGAATATAAGTGTATTTGTCTCATGAATGCATACATTTGTAATAACAAGGAGTAGGAAAGGTAGGAAGAAAATACTGACTTCCCTTGATGCACAGGAAGCTTCATAATACAAGGAATCTTTGTTCTTTAATTTGCTGTTCACCATCAAAAAACAGCACACACAAGAGTCTGGAAATGTCAGCTAGGCTGAGAGACAGGTCTAGACCTTTGGCAAGCTTCACTGAAATGATAATCTTTCTTCACCACCACGAAACCAGCACTTGACAACAATTCAACACTTGCTATTTTTACAACTCAGAACCTTCCTTTACAGTAAACTCCTACTCAAAATTTTCACTTAATAATACACTTTCATCTACTCCAGTACAATAAACCCACAGACCAATCATATCTCATCACACTACTGGCAATCTGTATTGCTGCTGACAGCCTCCAGAATTCACATGGAATCGAGACATGCTGAACATCCAGAAATATAGAACTTTTTTTTCTTCACTGCATACAGGCAAAGGGGCCATCTCCCAGATCTGAAATCATGATCACTGCCCTGCATAGCTTTCAAACTAATCCGCTGACCACATCACATCAGCAGAGCCTGAAGCTGTTAACTGTTAATACTTCCCTTTTGTCATTCGAATTGGGAAGCTTGTGAGCATTTCCCAGCAGCTACTACCTGCCATAGGAAGATTCAATAGAGAGCACTTCATTCTGTGTTTGTGTTTTTGAAGAACCCATGGAATATTGTGGCCTCAAAAAAACCTTTAAGTATCATTACATAATCGTTAGTATTACTTGATAATATTTACCTTTTTTTAATCCTTTATTTTACAAGTTTACTGAGCTGTCACAGAGGCTTGTAAATAACAAGCACAGAAGCTCTTTCAACAGCTTAGTTTTATACAGCATTTTCCATCAGGAAAACTAAGGAAGCACTTTATTAAGATGATAAAGATCACAGTTTCCATAGCACCAGAGAAGGATGAAGTGACCAAGATGCAGAAGAGACAAGTCCCATGGATGGGTGACATGAACAGAAGTCTCTGCACAGGGCCAGAACGGCTGTGATTTTTGCCTGATTTACTACCTGTACATACTTATTCACAACAGACATGATGTGATCTGACAACTTCTTCTGGCTCTGCTGTCCTCTGCACAGTCTGATCAGGGCACTGATGCACAGCAGCAACGGACACCTCTCACTAGTTCTCGGTTTGTAGTAAAGACAACGCCAGTCTCATGTTTCCTGTAGCTTTATGGGGGGAGTCTCTCGGGACAAGCCCCGTCACCTGATTTACCTCTAGCTGGTATCTCGGTTTAACAAACCGAGTCCCGGACACTGACAGCGGACTCTGGCCTCCTGGGCTGCAGCCCAGGAAAGCACGAGTCGACCCCACTGCCCGGCCGGGCTGCCCGGGCCCTGGGGGGCTCCTCACGCCCAGGACGCAGGCATTGCCGCGGCCGCTCCCTCCCCACGTCCCCGGCACAGCCCACTGTGCGGCACACAGGCTCGCGGCGAATACAGCACGGCCCGGCGACCCGTCCCTACCTTCCCCCGGCTCCACGGCGGCCGGCGGGGCTCAGGCGGCTGCGACTGCGCGGAGCGGCCCCGGGCGCTGGGCGGCCCTGAGGCACCGGCGCGGCGGGGAAGGGCTGGTGATGCTCGGGGCGTCTGAGAGCTCTGGCAGGAGGGAGCAAACCTGACCGGCCAGCCCAGGGTGCGGGCAGCTGCCTGCTCCGGGCAGAGGGAACAAACAGCTGTCAGCAGTGTGCCCTGGCAGCCAGGAGGGCCAAGTGTGTCCTAGGGGCATCAGGCACAGCATCACCAGCCGGGCATGCGAGGGGATTGACCCGCTCTGCTCTGCACTGGAGCGGCCTCTCCCCGAAGCCTACGTGGAGTTTTGGGTGCCACAATGTAAGAAGGATAGAAACCTGTCAGAGAACGTCCAAAGGATGGCAACGGAGACGATGAAGGGCCTTGAGGGGAAGCCGAATGAGGAGTGGCTGAGGTCACTTGGGCTGCTCAGCCTGGAGGAGACAGAGGAGAGATTTCATAGAAGTCAACAGCTTCCTCATGAGAAGAGGAGGGACAGACACTGATCTCTTCTCTCTGGTGACCAGTTACAGAACCCGAGGGAATGGCCTGTCGTTGTGCCAGGGCAGGTTTAGGTTGGATATTAAAAAAAGATTCTTCACCCAGAGGATGGCTGGGCACTGCAAAAGGCTCCCCAGGGAAGTGGTCACAGCACCAAGCCTGAGAGTTCAAAAAGCTTTTTGACAACCCTCTCAAGCTCGTGGTGTGATTCGTAGGTTGTCCTGTGCAGGGCCAGGAGCTGGACTTCACTGATCCTTGTTCCTCCCTTTCAATTAAGCTTATTCTGTGATTCTATGAGCTTCCCAGGACAGGCCTGAGGTGTGGGGTGTGAGCAGCTGCCTGCCCTGTGTGAGGAACCACCCAGCAGCCCAGGGCAGGGCTGGCCACCAACCCTTGCATGAGCCCTGCCAGCCAAGGGCAGGAGGGTGAGGGTGGGCATGGGGGTGAATCTGAAGGGTGGAATGGCCAAGGTGATGGGGGTCTAATGCAGGTTTTGGCAGACTGATTACTTAGGGAAGTAAAAGCTTTGGCCTATATCAGCAATACTGTCCAGCAGGACTAGGGAAGTGTATTTGGCACTGGTGAGGCCACACCCTTAGTGCAGTGCCCAGTTCTGGGCCCCTCAATTCAGGAAGGACATTGAGGTGCTGGAGTGAGTCCAGAGAAGGGCAACAGAGCTGAGAAAGGGCCTGGAGAATGAGCCATATGAGGAACGGTGAGGGAGCTGGGGTTGTTTAGCTTGAAGAAAAGGAGGTTGTAGCTGGGTAGGGGTTAGCCTCTTCTCTCAGGCAACCAGTGACAGGACAAGAGGACATAGTCTTAAGATGGACAAGGGTAGTTTTAGATTGCCCATTAGGAAGAATTTCTTCACAGAAGGGGCAATTAGACACTGGAACGGGCTGCCCAAGGAGGTGGTGGAGTCACCATCCCTGGAGTCTACATAGTAGTGTTTGGTGATAGGTTGGACTTGATGATCTGAGGTCTTTTCCAACCTAACTGATTTTTTGATTCTGTTTGTCTGGTCCTGGGCCAAGGCTGTGAAGGCAGAGTTACTGCAGTGAAGGCAGCATGTGAGGTCAGAAATGAGGTGGTTGGGGCAGAAAGCTGCAGGGCATCCAGAAAGTAGTCATTGGTCTGCAGCGTGGTTCCCCAGGCATGTACTGAAGAAAATGTAATTTTCTTTAGTATTTAAAAACAGTCATTTATGTAAAACTTGTGGGCACATCAGTAGTGTATGTTAGGGTACTTGTGTGTTAGTAGGTCTTCAGTGCAGTGCTGTATATATGCTTGGCAGCCTCCCAGTAAGTCAGGGTCTGTAAGTAATTGCTATGACCTAATTATTTTGGTTTTGTATTCTAGGATGATCATTAAGACAGAGACTAGATTGCTTTTAAAATAGAGCATTTCAATTTGTATCCTACTTATGCATGCCATGGAGCAGAAACTCGTGTTTCCTCCACCTCTCCATGGCAAGTTTCCTCTGGAATCCTAAGACCTGTCCTGCCTAAATCCATTGATGTGGAGAGAGGAACTCCTCCTCTTACCCTCTTTGAAGTTGGTCTAAAAATAGAAAAGAGTTTCATTAAAATTAATTGTGGGTTTGGGAAAGCTAATAGCGCAAGCAAGTTCCTGAAAGAGGATACCCAGAGTATCCTAGCGTGAGAGCTGCTGCACGTTAAGGATGTGTTACTCAGCCTCCTTAACCTCCCACTTTCAAGGTGCTGCCAATTCTGCCCTCTCTGCCCTCTCCTCGGCCTGGCATCTCCTATAGCCTAATTTATTCTTCAGTCCTTCCTCTCTTTTTTTTTTTTTCCCTATAATCATCTTCAGCTTTCTTGCCTTTTTTTTTCCCTGACTTTTTTTTTAGCAAATGCACTGGGTGGTGCAATTGAACGAGGTCAAACTCAACAGAGAAGACACCTATTTCCTTATGGAGGCTTGCCAATGTATTTCACATCTGTATCGTCTGGAAAAGAAACCATGTATGAGCAAAGGTTAACCCTGCTAGCAGAGTTCCAAATACGTAGTTATGATGCCAAGGAAAGGAGATCCTGTAGTGAGTCTAAACCCTTGTACATTTCAGAATGTCATTTGTGACATACTTTAGACCATTTTTAATGCCCTTGGAGAGGTAACAAACAAAACTTTTAAACAAGGGAGTCAGGGTATCTGTATAAACAGAAAAGGACTTGTATGAACTACTAATAAACACTGAAACCTAAGGTGAATGTTTGTCCTGAAACTTTATAATGATGGTTTTGCAACTGACTTCAGTAAGCAAATAATCGTTACACTACAGAAAATGAATCAAAAATCTATCTTGTGTCTCTTGACACCTTGAGACAGATTCAACTTCTCAGCTCTTAGTTCTGCTGCAGCTGGTTTTGTTAAAGGTGCTACTTGTCTCCTTAAAAACGAACTGACTGACGAGGAGCTATTGGGCAGCACAGTTTTGCAACAATTACTTCCATATGGATAAAAAAATAAAAAGTAGTCCTGCCCAATTTTAGCAATTACCCAACTCACGTTACTGTGTCCCAGAGTATTTTAATACTACTGCCACTAACAAATTCTTCACATTGTTGTCCTAGATTCCACTCGAGTGTCAGCTGAAGTTTGATTCAGATAATGTTTAAGCTCGTAGGACGCTGGTGGACGCCCTCTAGGTGCGCACGGTAACATGAGTTGGTAGGAGAGGGGTTCACCGATGCCACCACCGGGGACAAGTCATTGCCGTCGGGCGATGCCACCGCTGGGACAGGAGTCGATCGCCAGCCGTGCTTGAGGCCGGGCTGCGACAGGGCAGCGTTTGCTACTGCCGGGAAAGCGAAACCGGAACCGGGGCCACCCCGCTCCTCCGCCCTCGGCCAGGGCGGGCGGTGCTACCTGCGCCCTTCCCCGCCCTCGGGAGTTCCCCGCGGGATCTGGCGGAGCCGCTCGGGTTGCGGGCGGACGGGCGGCGCGGGCTCTCCCGGCGCCCCGCGGGTGAGCGGGGACGGGGCCGGGGTTGGCAGGGGAAGGGGAGCGCCGGCAGAGCCCTGGCGGGATGGAGCGGAGCGGGACGGTGCTGCGCTGCCGGGCGGAGGCGGCTCGGGTCCCCGGCTGGGGCCGCAGCGCTGTCGCGGACAGGTCCCCGGCTGCCCTGGGCTCCCCGAGCGGCGTCGGGTGCCGCGGGAGCTGCCGGGGCTGCGGCACCTGCGCTGTCCCCGGGGCTGCGGGGCAGGAACGGGCT
>VXAC01001329.1:54159-77458 GCA_013399225.1 Rhipidura dahli
TCGGGCTGGGGCTGGGGCTGGGCTCTGCTGCTGCCAGCACTCGGAGGCTCGCGGATTTTCTTATTCCAAGTGAACATGGGAAATGTTGTAGAAATTAAAATCGTTGATTTTTTTTTTTTTCCCTTAACAGTAAAAGTTGGGGTTTTTTTGGGAGGGATTATGTTTATCAAGGTCTGTCGATAAGTTTTCTTAAAAAGTAAATAGGGACTTGTTTTCGTTTCTAGTGGGCGGTCACTTGTCAGACCAGAAAATTATTCTCTAAAAGCAGCATAAGAGGTCTTTATTATGGTGTATAATTGTGTTGAGCCAGTCTGTGCAGTTTGTGGGTAGTTTTTTGGTTTTTTTTTTTTTTTTTTGGGGGGGGGGGGTTGGGGTTTTTTTTTTGTGTTTTTGTTTTTTTAATTTTATTTTTATTGTAGATTTTGTTCATTTTTTTCCATCGTTGATCCTTGATGCACAAAAAGTCTCACAGGGGCTCAGACATCGGATATCCAGTTACTCTTATTTAATAAGATGGATGCAAGGATGGTCTCTGGCAGCACACTTCTTAGGCAAAAGGGGTTGAAAAGCCACACAGAGCATAGAGAAATAAACCTTTGGCTTGCAAATTACTCATGTGATGATGTTGAAATATTGGCAAAACTAGAGAAAGAGTCTTGTGCTTTAGCAACTGATTTAAGTGCTTTCATGCAGTTTTTTTTTCCCACTGCAAGTAAACCCAGTTTTTTGTCCTGAGAATCTAAGTAAATCATACTTACTGATGTAATTTCTTCATGAACCTATATAGGATGACTTAGAATACTACAAGTGCCCACCACTGATACTAGTACAGGATTTTAGGGATAAATAGGAAGAGTGAATTCCACATTGGGAAACTGACTCTTTTTTGTGCCTGTAGGGGAAATGTAATACTAAATTTCAGCATAATTTTAAAAATCAATTTTTATGGTCTAGACACTGCTTTTATTGTGTAAACATTTAGGGCTTAGAATTTGCTACATACAGGGAAAAATAAAATCATAAAATCATTTAGGTTGGAAAAGACCTGTAGAATTATCAAGTCCAACCCAGCAGGACTACCAAGCCCACCACTTTACCATGTGCCTAAGTGTCACATGTATGTGTTTTAAATCCCCCCTGGGATGGCTTCCCTGAGCAGCCTGTTCCAGTGCTTGGCAACTCTTTCGGTGAAGAAATTTTTTCTGATACCCGATGTAAACCTCTCCTGGCACGACTTGAGGCCATTTCCCCTTGTCTGATCACTTGTTATTTGAGATAAGAGACTAGCTCCCACCCCACTCTACCCCTTCCTTTCAGGTAGTTGTAATGGTGAAGGGTTTGCAGCTTTTCTCAAGCATTAAAAGCACAGAACTGAGAATATGCAGGTTAGAGTCTCTTCTTCTTGTTATTCAGAACTTTGTGTAGTAGTGAAACTGCCAAGAGTATTATTAGTATTGTGCTCTAGTTTGGGAATATTTTGAGGAACAGAGCAGAGCTGGCACCTCCAGAAATCTACATTTTGTCTAATCTGTACAGATGCTTTGTGCATGAAAATGCTGCCAGAGAGTAAATTAGTTTAATTGTGGTACATATTTGTCTTTATCCACAAAAGACCAGAGCATCTAGAGGCTCATGTTTTTTCTTCAGAAAGTCCCTCAGGACTAGTTTGTAACTTTACCTGACTCTACACATGAGGTCTCTCAGTTCCTTTTATGACAGCACTGTTTCTTTTCTTTTGACCCCCACTAATTCAGCACAAAAAAAAAAAAAAAAAGATAGAAGTCCTGCTCTGGGGAAAAATAGAAATCACATTTATATTAAAAAGTAACCACATTCAGGCTTTGTTAACAACCTATAGCTTGGTCATGGAGCAGGAAGTTGAGGTGATAGGGGCTAGAAAACACCCAGAGCATCTTTTCCTTTTTGTGACCTCTGAGCACCCAGGATACGAAGCTTGGGGCCTCCCCCATTGAGTAGTGCTAGTGACCACAAAGTTTCCAACCTGGCTGCCCTAATGCTGGGGGTGTGGGTTGACTATGGCTGGGTGAACTGGTGTAGAATGCTGGTGAAAGTTACTGTGTCTGTCTCGGGGGAGCGGGGGGCACAGTACTGCTCCGCCACCATCACTCACAGGATCTGGGTCTGAGTTTGAAAAGGAACAGGCACTCTGCCTATTCTGATGCTGCATCTGCTGTCCTGTCCTGCCTTTTGAATTTTCAGCATGTGGTCTGACTTCTTTGCCAACTCAGACACGTCATTTTACTTGGTTTTCTTCACATTAGAGCTGACGTAAATACTCTAACCCATGAGAAATATGTGCCACAGAGCTTCCACGTCCTTGTGGTGAGGGTAAGAAAGATAGTGATCATAACCAGAAACTGTACCTGGGTAAAAGCATTGCTCCATGGCCTCAGGGGACCGAGTCTGCTGCTTGTCCTTGAGATAAGGTTTTGTTTGCTGCTTTTATTTTTTCTTTTTAATTTTTAAGTGTATTTTTGTTTGGTTGATATCTTTTGCCCAAAATAGATGGTGCAGTGGATTATGAAAAAGGGAAATGAGAGCTCTCTAAAGAGGACATGCTCTAGTCAGCTCTGCTAAATGACAAGGAGGTCCTACTCTTTGCTTAAGCAAGCATGAGACAGAGAGAATTAACTTGGGGCCTAACCATGGAAAAACTATATTTGACTACTACTTGGAAATCTGGATGATACAGTAGCTTGATCCTTTATTGAGTTGTCATCTTTTTCTGCAGAAAAATCCCCTGTTATCTCAGCCTTGTGATTACTAGCTCTTCTTTCCGTGAAGCAAATGATCTATATGAGTACAAACCAGTCCTTCTGCCTGAGCTGGTATGCAATGGCTTTATTTGTTTTGCTTTTTTTAATAGATTGCCACAGAACACTGCAGAATTATCATCAGTGGTAAATACGGGTTCAGAAAAACGTGATGACTTCAGGGATTCTATTGAGACGTTTTTAAATGGTTTTGAGTGATGTAATCAGGTTAAATACAAGGTAGGTGCTCTAGACATTTATGTGTTGGAAACTATTTGTGTCAGTATTTTAATGACTGACCATGCATACATTTTTAACTTGAATATGTAACTCTCTGGAATAGCAAGGGACTTTTTGGGAAACTGAACCCAGTTTGCTGTAAATCCATTCCAGCAAAATAGTTACAATAATAACCTAAAAAGTTATTATTAAGATTAGTGGGGGCAGAACAAACTGCTGAAAACCACTTCAAAAGCTTACTGATTATATGATAGCTCAGTTTCTGGTTTTCTTCTGAAAGTCAGGGTGAAAATTTCAGTTCAAGTGTAGTTCTGACTAGTTATTTGCAAAAAAAAAATAGGGATTTCTGTATCTAAGGTGGTGACAATTGTGCTTTGTGCAATGGTACTAACAGATGCCTATTGCTATTACAAGGAATGACTTTGCTTTGTGACCTTTCCTTCTTTCTGAATACCCCACATAAATTGTCAATAAAAACTTAGACATAAACTTATTGAGAATGTTAATATCTCTCTTTGTCATTCTTTTCCAAACATTTCCTTTGTTTGTATTGAGGGTGCTCCTTCATTTTTGCCTATCTATCACAGTGGTGTATTCTCACTGTACCTGTTCCTCTAAGGAAATGCTTTATCATAACAAATTCCAAGAACGAATGACAGGGGAGGTTAACTAATAACTTCTAAATAAATTTCTCTAGCAAATATTTCTCCATTTTGTCTTCACCTTCATACTGATTATGATTTTCTTCATAACACAAGTTATTAATTTTAAATCTAACTGTATAATGATGAGCTGTTGATCACTCTGGTCACACCTTTTCATTCTTACTTTGCTAAAACAAATTTAGGTGAAAAGTGCTTTCAAGTTTGCTTCTTTTTTTTCTAGGAGTGATTTTGCAAAGTGGACAGTGATGGAGTATATGAGCACAGGTAGTGATAGCAAAGAAGAGATTGACTTGTTGCTAGCTGATCTAAATATGTCTGAGGTGATAGCCATCATGGAAAACCATTATCCAGGTGAAGACATTGCAGTCTATGAAGACAGTTTAATTACAATGTGTGAAGAGGCAAATCAAAATGATGAACGTGCAGAATCGTTGCTGTTTTGTGAAAGGGAGGTCTCTTTTATGTCCTCCGTCAAATACGGGACTGTGGAAGACCTGCTTGCCTTTGCAAACCAGGTGTCTAACACTGCAAAACAATTTAAAGGATGCAGACAACAGGAATCTGGAATCCTCTTAAATATGGTACGTTGGTTTTCCTTTTACTTGGCATTTCATAGACCTTAGGAATTAGAAGTTTTTAATGCATCTAAATAAAGATCGGTTCCAGGAGTAACAGACTATGGTTTCCTGTGCAACCCTGGGGCTGAAAGAGGTCCCTGAGGCTATCAAGTTTTGCCCTTGCAGCCTCAGGCAGTATGGAGGAAGGTCTGTTGTTCAGAAGGATCCATTCTGTTGTCTCCTAGTATCTCTGGGGGTTAGAAAACATTTCCCAGTATTGAGTACAAGCAAGTATTGAATACAAGTATTCCGACAAGCAGTCAAAAATGCAAAAGTTACAACTCGTTTTGTCCTTTAAGTACTTAAATGGGGCTTATAAAATCCACAACTTGTATAAAAAAGAGAGAGAGTGCCTTTTTAGGACGTGTAGTGATAGGACAAAGAGGAATGATTTTAGGTTAAAACAGTAGAGATTTCTTGCCTCTGAGGGTAGTAAGGCACTGGAATAGACTGTACAGAGAAATTGTGGATGCTCCATCCCTGGAAGTGTTCAAGTCCAGGCTGGAAGGGGCCCTGAGCAATCTGACCTAGGGGGTGACATCCATTCCCATAGTAGGGGAATTGCAACTAGATGATCCTTAAGATCCCTTCCAACCAAAGCCTATCTATGATTCTATGAATTATGATGGTTTACAGGTCTGGGAGACAGTAAGAGTCTTCCAGTGCCTTGTGCTCATGCACTAAAACGTTTATTATGCAAAGTCCCAAAAATAAAGGTCTAGGATCCAATGATATGGTTCCTAAATTCACTCTATCTGCACAAAATAATAGTAATGTAAGGAGAAAAAGCACATATTATCAAGTGTAATTTTAAGAGTTACAATATTATGTAATATCTTGCACTGCTAAATTCAAGTATATATGTCTTGTTTTGAGGTGTTCGTTTTTTGCCTAAAATTGTTTGTGTTCTACAAGCATCTCTGGATATTAGTGTCATTTAACTTTTGTTTGAGATCAGTTGCTCTGGAAACAGTGTTGCAATGTAATTCTATTCATATATGTTGGTGCTGCTGCTGTATATTTTTAAGATGCTCTACATCTACCATCTTAAATATCTTGTATGCAATGTTTTTTATATGTGAACACTGGTTGCTTGAGGCTTACTGCTTACTCAGGTGTGAAATACCCCAGGGTTTTGCTTTATTCTGATTTGGAGGGAGCATCACAGTGTTGCAAAACAATCACTTTTCAACTCTGTAACATTGAAATGACACTTAGTAATATTGAATGATTCCTATATACTTAGGGTAGACACTGTTCTACATACGTGGTTGTTTTTCTTGCATATTGTTTCTACACATGCATACAACTGGTATGAACCAAGTACTATTAGATGCACGTGATCCCATTATGCAACTGAGGGTTTGGAGGCATTACCTGTGCATGCTTTCCAGCAGGGGCATCTGCTCTGTAAATATCTGCAGCATTTTGGTTAGGATCAGGAGTGCTTCTGATTGCCTGGTGACCCTCACTGATGGCACTGTGGCTCTCATCAGAAACGGTCTTGAAGTGCACAAGCTGGATTTCTTTCAGTTAAAACTGAACTGAAAGATACAATGCGGCCACTGACAAATGTTCACAGGGTAAGGCTAGGAGCTAGTCCTAAAAGCCTCCTGAAAACATGAATAGTATGGTGGTCATTGCTCTCTTGCTCTGTAAATCAGCACTGCTCGGCCTCTCTTCCTTTCCAGGATAAGGTGTAATCCATGTGGATTAGTCCTCAACCCTTTGAAATGCAGTAGGCAAGCAAGATGTACAGATTGTAAAGCCAGGATTGCTTTACCCTGGCTCCAGTCAGTAGAGGGAAGGCTTGTTCTCTCTATCCTAAGCAGAATACTTTTTATTAAAGGACAGTCCCTCATTCCCCCTTGGTCAAAGGTGAAGAACTTGTCCTCCCCAGATTTAGGAACTTGGAATAATTAATTTATTTCATGTAGGTACAAATCCCAAATGACAATTTTAGCATTCAAGAAGGTACTTTCCTAATTGAAAAACATGAGGGTAGATTAAGAATGAAAGATTATATGTTACATCTTAAATAGAAATCTAAACCAAATAACCTTCCTGATGTGCTGTTATCTTGAAAAGGGTAGCTGAAGAGCTGAGTATTTGAGGTCCTGTGACAGGCATGAAATAATAAAAGTCCTTGATGTGATTTTACATCTCTTCAAGAATCTTGATAAAGTAGCAGTAAGGAGATTAATGATATGCCAAATATTGGCGGAAATAATTAGAAGCATATTCATGGGAAATACTATTAATTTTGTAGCTGAGAGACTGAAGAAGCAGCATCAGAGATCAAGCAGTACTCACATGGCTGCAGTTAGGCATTTGGTCTCTCTCTGTCACGTGCAGAGGGAGGGAGCTGTTTCAAAGAAAGATTTAGGCCATGATACTGACTTAGGTGCCCTGAATCCCCTCCTTGCCTAGTTGGTGATACAGAAGAAGCACAGCTCTTACTCCCACTCTTCTTTTTTAAGCTATGGGATAAAATTGGAGGCAAGTGGCTGGTAGAATCCTGGCAGACTTCTTTGACCTTTTACTAAGCAGCAGAAACTCCAATACAAGATAGAAAATCAAACCCCTAGCAGTACATGTGATATTAGGAAATGCTGAAACTCTTGCTCATAGATAACCTGAGTAACAGGTATGTGGCATAACAAGGTAACAGATTACAGGAAGGACAAACATGTGCAGGTGAATCTAATAACAAGAGGTGGGTAATTTCATTAACCCAGCTGCTGTTGTTGTTGTTTCAAGACAATTAATTGCAACTTACACTTCGTAAGTTAGTCACTGGAGAGAAACGTGGATGCCTGGGCTGTGAATGAATGCCACACCTCACATGCTGTTCCCATTTGGTGTTTCTAAATAAAGACTGCTAAGCAGATCATATGTATCATACGCATCAGTGATACAGTTTTATTCCACTATATGTATAAAATTAATTAGATTTGAAGTAGCTTAACTTCACTGTGATTTTATTATTATTTATTTAACTCCACAGATCACACCCAAGAATGGGCGCTATCAGATTGACTCAGATGTGCTCCTGTTTCCGTGGAAGTTGACTTACAGGAACATTGGTTCTGATTTTATTCCTCGGGGAGCTTTTGGGAAAGTGTACTTAGCCCAAGACAGAGAAACCAAGAAACGAATGGCGTGCAAGCTGGTATGTTAGTTCAGTAGTGTTATCTCTGAGCAAATATTGTATGACATACTACTTACAGTTTATTTGCAAATACGTCTGCATCAAGTTCTGCTGTTGGCTGATGATCATCTTGGTTTTGTCGGCCTAAACAAGGTGGGAAAAATGCACTCTTCTGTTAGCTTGTTTAAATTTTTTGACTGTGAAACTGCAAATGTCTTAGTATTTCGAAATTATCTGGAAGTGTGTGTAACTGGCACATAGGCTGTGGTGAAGAGTGGATTTTCTTCTTGTCCTGCTGTACTCACTGTGGTAAAATATCTGTGTGAGATCATGTCCCTGCTGAAAGTGATAGCAAAACCCTGCAGCTGCAGGTGGTTTTAGGCTCTTGTCCTTTAACTGAGGTGTTCAAACTTCATTTTTCTTTACTCCAGTGTCATTAAAGTCCCTGAGAACTCAGTATGTGCAACTCTTACTGTGTTTTGGGCACTGACAGAGTTGTAAGATGTCTCAAGAGAACTGCTGAGCACTGCCCTACTTTTATGCAAGCCAACATTTTCTTTCAGCTATGCCTTTTAACATACTGTTCTGAATGGAGCAGTAAATATTCAGGGCCAGTAAAAGCTCAGCTGTTACATTGTTCCGGATCCCTCAGCTCATTAATAAGTACCTGTATTAATTCTGTGTGTGAAAGAGTTGGGAAGCCAGTTGTATGTCCTTCCCTTGCAGCCAGCCTTGTGTCCTCATGGGGACAGATTTATATCCTGCATAACCCACTGCAGAAAAAAAGTATCCTACTGTTTCTGAAAATACAAACAGTATTTCTCACTGAAATAAGAATATCAGCCTCTTATTTGGTTCACAGGCATGAGTCTAAGGGAAGAAAACTAAAAAGAGCAGTAGTAGCTTTCCTGTGTGTAAGCAAACACTGCTTTTATTGTCTCAGCAATCTGTCGTCAGTACTTTTTAAAGAAATACGGCGCTGTTGGCTCTCCCTTCAAAGCAGGTTTCATTTCTTGTAAGCCATAAACCAGTGCTGATAAGGATTGAATTGAGGTCAGTAATGGTCCTGAGCCCTGCAAGCACTGATCCACCTGTCAGGTGGGTGTGTAGTCCTGGCAATGCAGATGAGGGCACAAAGCTAATGGAAAAAGCAGTGGGAATTTTATCTCCTTCACCAGGAAGTTTGCATAAAGCTTTTGCGTAATCACTGGATTTTGACGGGAATAACTCTTGCTACATTGCTTTTTCTGGAAGATTGCACTTTTTATTTGGGCATGATTCCAAAATATCTCTCAACTTTTAACAGGATGTGTCTCAGCTGCCAAGGAAGAAAAGTTACAGGAGCAAAGTAAAGCTCAGTATTTTAACAAGTGTATACAAAAGCTTTACTTCCTTCTTTTATGTTAATATGTGGGATAATTAGTGTCCATATGGATAACTTGTTTATTGAGCTGCTTTTCTTTGGTTTTGTTGCAATGTCCTAGGTGCCAGTGGAACAGTTCAAACCATCAGATGTTGAAATACAGGCATGTTTCCGCCATGAAAACATTGCTGAATTATACGGCGCTATTCTGTGGGATGAGACGATCCATCTCTTTATGGAAGCTGGAGAGGGGGGATCTGTCATGGAAAAGCTGGAGAGTTGTGGTCCTATGAGAGAGTTTGAAATAATTTGGGTGACAAAGCATATTCTGAAAGGACTTGACTTTCTCCACTCCAAGAGGATTATCCACCATGATATCAAACGTATGTCTGTGTGATTCCTTGGGGTACTTTCTGCTCCAGTCTGGGCTGGGGCCCTGCTGGAGTGCCTGGGACTGAGCCTTATGTAGCTTATGTCTCTGAGTGCAAGGGATGCACAATGCTTAACAAATGGCCAGGTCAGGTTCTGCAGATAATAGTTACTTTCTCTATTTATTAATTCACCCCAGCAGAGAGGATAATTGGAAATTCATAGATCCTATGCCATTCATGAGCAACTCAATTTAAATAAAAACCTAAAGAGTGAAATTATCAGTCTGTGTTCAGCCAGAAGTTTCCTGCTTTCAATATAAATTCATCCTGAATGTTTCCATGCTCACCTTCAACTTGCACCTTCTAGGTTTTACGTTTCTACACAGCTGTTCCTCAGTTTGGAAGTAAACACATAATTTGTGCTGGTTTTTTTGCTTTCAACAATTACAGCAAATTTTAATATATATTTGCTTCCAAAAGCTCTGGATATTAACATGTATAAATAATCAAACATATTGATTTAAGTTTAAATTAAATAATCTAGTATTTAATTGCTTTAAAATTCGATTTTAATGTGTTGCATTTAAATTAGTCTTAAATGTTGTTTCTCCCAGTACCACCTCGGCCCACAGATAGATGCATATCTGTGAGTTTATTTAGCTAAACCTGAGGGTTTAAAATAGAAATATTCAGACTGAAGCATTACAATAGTTCACAGAAGGTGATTATTAACAATTGCTAAATTTTTATCTCAGTTTTGCATTTTTGTTTTTTTGGTTTTTTTTTTTTTAATTTAGCATGTGTTTAGTATGTGTAGTACTTTAGATGTAAGCTTTTGAGATTCTGACAACTACAAAACTGCTTATTTTTTCCCTTAATTGTTCTTCTCACTTGTAGTAAGGGTCTTTCCTATGGGTATATTTTAATTGGCAGTAACAAATGACATTAATTAAAAGATCTAAAACCAAATCAGCCCAAAGCCTACTACATCTAGATAGTGAATAGGAGAACCAGCCTGTTGTGAATGTGGTGGAAGTGAGTGGTTTTCCACCTTTTTCCTGTGCTGGTGGATGCAGGGCAGAGGTTGCCTGGGGCAGATGTGGTTGCCCAGAGGTGCCCGGGGTGAGCCATGACCATGCTCCTGCTTGTTTGGCACCAGGAGTGAGCTGGGTAGTCCAGGCCTGAGATGGAGCCATGCCAACTCCATGCAGGGAGCAGTGTGTGCCATCCCTCCCCAGGTGGAATCAATGGAAAAGGCTGTTTCCCAGCACCTCTGATTTCTTCCTCTGTCTGCTTCTGCTGAGCTCTGTACTGCTGATACAGAAGGAGATGAGGATTTTATTGAGCTGAAAAGGGGAGGAGGACATCCTGGTTCTGGGAGGTGTTCAGTGCTGCCACTCGTTTTAACCCTTGGTTGAAAAGCAGTTAAACCATGGGGCTGTTTGGTGGGGGTAGTTTCAGTCCAAAACCAGCTGCAGCTGAGGCTGGGTACAATCCCAGGCAAGCAGCAGATGCTGCTGCACTGTGGCAGTGTGGCCCCTTGCACCATCCATTATGGGGTGTTTAAAACTCATATCTTCAAAGTTATCCCTAAAATTACAGATTTACGTAGTATGTAGCACTGGTAAGGAGGCAGCTGTGTGAAGCATTGCTTCAGGAATCAGTACTGCTGAAATCAATGAGTCTGCCCTCCCACTGGATGGTCATGGTAGGCACTGTTAAGATGGAAAATGGCCCACAGTTTCCTGTAAGAGAAAATGTGTTTCTGTTGTGTAACTTGGAGACTTCATTTTACCACATCTTCTGAAACAGCAAACAAGAATTTCTCAAGACTCACACCAAGCACTACATTCATAAATATTTGATCAGAAATAAAGCCTCTGTGTACAAAGTTGTGCCTTAGGCAGAGTTTTATGAAGGAAAGTAAATTTAGTTCCTAGATTTTGCTGCAGTTCAGAGGGAGTTTGAAATGCTCAGTCTTCAATATTAGCTTTGCTGCCACTCTCTGTCCTTTGTCATGCTGTCCTTGCTGACCAGTGCAGGAGACTGCTGTGGCTGCTGTGCAGGGGACCTGGTTACTCTTCTGTTTCTGTCTTCACTTAAATTGTTGCTCTAGAAAAACCTTTTGGTGAGCAACAGTTGTGCTGTTTCTAGCCAGAGCTGCACATCATGATCTCCACCTTGGAGACTGTTAAACATCTTCAGAGCACTGTCCTGAAGTGCCTGCCAGTCTTCTACTTTCCTCATCTACCCTTAGCCTTTTTTTCTCTCTCTCTGTAGGTTTTTTTTTCTTTTTAAGCTAAGAAAATAACCAAAATTTGATTCTTTGACATAAACCAGTCCAGTTTGATTTTTAAGATATGATTTAAAATTGAACAAAATCATTGCCAGAGCAATTTTGGCTAGAAGGATATTGGCTGTAGAGAGTGGTTGTGCTAATCTCTCTCCCTTTTCAGGCTAGCGTCTGAATGAAACAGGAGTATTGTAAAATAAATGCCAGGCATGGCAGAAATTTAAATGTTGTCACTTTTGCTTTTCTTTTAGCAAGCAACATTGTCTTTATGTCAACTAAGGCTGTTTTGGTGGATTTTGGCCTAAGTGTTCAAATGACTGAAGACATTTACTATCCCAAAGACCTTAGAGGAACAGAGGTAAGAAGCTGAAGGGACAAAATCTCTTATGTTGCATTAGTCCTATGGTTGTGCTGCTTAGGCTCAAATTTGAAGCTGGAGGGCTAGAAGTATGCCCTAAAATAGTTACTATAAAACCTATAAAAAGTTACAAACATTAATACAGTCTCAATTATATTTTTATTTTCAACTTGCTGAATGGAATGCTTTGAAAGCCATGTCACTTTCTCTGCAGTTCCATTTGTTAGCAATTATTCACTGAAGTCATGCAGTACTCTGAGGAAGGTTGTTTGCAGTGTATCAGCTGCTGGTCAGAGACATTTCAAACAGGAATGTGTTCTTTGCTCTAGCAAAGATTTCTTCTGAGATACTCACTATGGACTGGGGTGACCTGCTCAACACCGTACTTTGACTCCTCCTTCAAAACCACAGAAATTACAGATGTCTGGGTTTCATCCCTTAGCACTTCTAAGCTCTGTTCCCCATCTACATGTAACCCTTTGGTTCTTCAGAGGTTGTGCATGGCACGGTTGATGATTATCTGTTAAAATTGCTTAGACATTACAGTGATGGAGGTGGGGTCCTTTTAAATGTTCTCAGTGACTTCAGATCCTGCACACCACTTGGGCTGCATTCCTGCCGAGGTGTTCGCAGGGCTGAAGCTTTAGCAAACAATCAAACAGCAACAATTAGCTTGGATAGCTGCTGCAGATGTGGCATTTGTGCTCTCTGTTGCTTGAGGAGATTGTTTACAGGAAATGCTTCAGCTGAAATGTTAGCACTTACCCTTTTAGCAGTCTGCCACATGTGTAAAGAGGAGATACTTGTGTAACAGACAAAATACATTTCACTTTTAGAAGAGTAGGATAAACCAAGATTTCACAGAAGGTCAGGCTTGTTTGTTTATTTTTTCAAGATAATTGAGAAAACACTTGAATGTTTGTTTTCAATGCCTTTGTAGTCAGGAGAGTTAAAATGCTTGCTGAACTGGAAGCAGCATGCTTTTTGGCATTTCATGTATGAGCTTTGTGGGGTTTTTACTTTGGTTTGGGGTTTTTTGTTTGTTCAAGGGGGTTTTGTGTGCTATCAATGAGAAGAACAGTGGTGGGTATGAGTTGGTAGGGTATTTCCCAAGGATGGAGATGTATGTAAACAAAATCATGTCTGTTACATGACTGTGGAACAGACTGGTGAGGATCCACTTTTGGGTTTTGGAGGACAAGGTAAGTTCATGTTGGTAAGAACAAGTGAAAAGTGAAAACACTTCAGTCTTTTCACTTTGCCAAGTGAAAAACACTTAGTTCTTCATTTAATAGGAGGAAAATGATTCCACAGAGTTTATTACCTGCAGTCCTGTGCTCAGAAAGCTGATAATCCCCCCCACCCTGAAATTGGCCATGTTTGGTGTTTGCTGTCTCAGGGGAGCAGCAATCCTGCTGCAGCATCGCACCCAGAAGTGGGGTTGGAGAGAGACCACTGGGAAAGGAGATTTTCAGATAGCAGTGAAAACCTTACAGACTAATGTTCCTGATGCTCCTGTAGGTTTTTCTCCCCACAGCCTTCCTTCTAGGCATCTTCTTCTCCACAGTGCCTAATCCTGTCACCCACAAATGCCCTCTGTAATCTCGCTTTCTTGATTTTCCCCCCACCCCGAAGTAAGATCTTAAGTCTGCAAAGTCCTCTTGAGTTTTGCACCCTGTGTTATGCGGCCTTAAGAGCGGTTCAGTCTTCCTGCTGTTGCTGCAGGCAATTGTGCAACCCCTGCTTGGGGCTCTGTCACTGCCGCAGCATCGCGCCTGTGAGCTGGCTGGTTTCTCTTACAGCTGGTCTTGGCAGGGACCTGTGCCCTGGAGGGAAGTGGCAGGTGGAGTAACCTTTGTCCTGAGCATGTTTTCCTCTGGGAGTTAGGATTTTTATTCACTTGTATAGCACAGAAAGCCTGAATGTAGTATAAAAATGAGTAGTTACAATTCTGAGCAACATGATTGAAAGATAGTTAAATTTTGTTTAGTTGGTATAGTGTGAAAAACGTGGTGTTCCTCCTTTTGTGTACAAGTCATGCAGAACATTAAACTGTGGTTGTTATGAAACTGCTCTGCAGGAAATACTTTTTCTAGGCAGTTGCTACGCTTTCTGTTACGCTTCTGTCACTTTATTAAAATATGTAAGCTTCAGTTACAACCATTTGAGGGTAAAAAGTTTTCTGCTAAAGTTTATTGAGTGTGGAAGGTATGATTCATTTTCAGGAATGCTAAACTAAAACTAGCATAGCATGAAGAAAGGACTGGTTTTTAGCTGGGCTGTTACACTGGTCTGACTGGCAGGCAAGTGCCAGCCCACCAGTCAGAAGGAATGAGAAGGTATCCATGGCTTGGGCTGTCTGCTTTGATGACAACAGACTCTTGGACCAGTCTGGAATCAGAGCTTTGGAGCTCATTTTTGATTTTTGTCCTTGTGCAATCAGAGTGCACCTTGACCATTTTCTCCCCTTAACTGCAGATAGAATCTTGTGCCAGCATTCTTTTTTTGAAGGCAGCTGCTTTTTGCTCATGTAGATTTCACTCAAGTTGCACTATATATGCCTAAGACTTCTTTTTTACAAAATTAGAAATTCTGTTCTTTGCACCTTGTGAGACTTAAAGGTGGAGGGTGCAGATGCACTGATTCTCACTTAGCCCTGAGGAAAGCAATGGATAGGAGTCAGTAGCAGCTGCAGACACCTGCTGAGCCTTTGCAAAGACTTCCAATCACAAGTTCTGTTTGCAGATATGGAATGTAATTTACTGGGAAATATTCCTTGGAATTTGCGTGAGCCCAACAGCCGTTCTCAGTCTGTGGTGATAAGCAGTAAAACCATGTGGTGATGACTTAACTTCCTGCCCTTGTGTCAGTTAATGGCTTTTAATGTGATTCTTTGTGTCAAGATGACTTGACCTAATTAAAGTTTGTTTGAATCCTTTCGAGGGAAATTGAGTGAGGAGAAAGTAGAAACCAGAAGCAAATATGGTAGCTTGCTAACCTGGTGTGCTGTGGGCTGTGCCCATGTGGTGTTGAAACCTGATCTCTGGGCCAGTGGCGGTGGCAGAGCCGTGCAGGGTGTGCCTCCTGCATCCTGCTTGTCTGGTTCTCCTCCAGATGCACTCTGAGTTTGCCTGCTGCTGGCAGGAGCTTCCAAGATCCTTATTCAGACTCTTGGCAAATTCAAATGTTTCAGTGAAATGTTTGGATGGTAACTATTTTGGTTTCCATCATGAAAGATTAGAATTTTTGGTTTGAAAAAAGGTTGGAAGAGGGATTCTTGTCTTCATAGCTGCTCTGGGGGTACTGTGGTGGAAAGGGCACCTAAGTTTTAATTTATCTATTACCTAGACCTGGCTTGTTCCTCATCATCCCATTTGTCAGGATAATGCTCCAAAATGCAGGTTACTGGATAAGAAGGAGCAGGTAAGAAGGTGGAGAGGAAGACAGGAAGGTGTATATCTGTGAGTTCTGCTCAGAGGGGGTGTGCAGTGCTCTGTGTAACAGGATCTGAGGAGTGGACTCCTACCCCTATCTGGGTGGCTGTCAGTGCAGGTCACCCTCTCTCTTTAGCTCCTGCACAGCCATTGCTCAAGCAGCATGGAGCAGTCCCAGCAGTGCCCCCACAAAACAACCTGTCAATTCAGGCACCTCCTTTTGCTGTGGAGGGATGAGGCTTCTGCTACTCATCTGAACGAGGCAGAGCCATGGCTTGAACCTCAGCCTCTCACAGTTCAGCTAAGGCCCATAGTCACTGAACTGTGGCCTGTCTGAGGAGGGCACACCTGGAATATGAGTTTGTCCAGGTACTGTCTCTTGCAGAACAGAAAAATCCTATTTCACAAATGATGCTCAATCTTTATGCTGCAGGTACTAGTGAGATGCATCCCTTCAGAAGGGGGTTTCCAGGATCACAAAATGTCATTAAGTCATCTTTGGTTGTTGTTTTCTGCTGTTGAGTAATCTTTTCTTTTTTTTTTAAACTATTTTTCACAGATTTACATGAGCCCCGAAGTTATCCTTTGCAGAGGCCACACAACAAAAGCAGACATCTACAGCATGGGAGCGACTATCATTCATATGCAAACAGGCATCCCGCCCTGGGTGAACAGATACCCTCGTTCTGCATATCCATCCTACCTCTACATTGTAAGTGTCCTTAGCAAAGCCAGCTCAGGATCAGATAAAGGGTTTCTTGTACTCTTGTTGGGAAAGCTCCAGTCATATAAAAACTATCAAAATATTTGTCAGAGAGATGATATCATCCTTTTTGCTTCAGGGGAGGGAGGGAAGAAGTGGGTTTTGATCATTTAGGGGAAAACAGAGACTAAGCCGGAGTTGTCTCTGTGATTTGCGTTTCAATTTAGAGGCCTTGGGTTTACTGAAAGGACAGGGTTAGATCAGTGTGAGACCCATCTGTCTTCTAGTTGTCTGTTTTCCTTAGAAGTTGCAGATAAAAACTGGAGCCTGGCAGATTTGATTCTATGATACCTCCAGTGTGGTACAGAAATCTGGTGAATTTGCATTGCACTGGATTCTAGGCTTACTTGAAGTTTCTTTGAGTTTTAAAATTTGTTATAAAATCTGATTTTTAAAAAGTGGATTTTGTGTACTTGCATGTTCTGTTCTAGTTGATCACCCCTACTTAGGGAGGTCATGAATACTAACTGGGGGATTCCCAGACCACTCATGTGGTTATCTGTGACTTCCTCTTCCATTGCTTTTGGAATAATGGTTTCCATGGTCTTTTTTCTTTCCAACAGATACACAAGCAAGCTCCCCCCTTAGAGGATATTGCTGAGGACTGCAGCACTTCCATGAGAGAATTGCTAGAAGCAGCTCTGGAAAGGAATCCTAATCACAGGCTGTCTGCAGCAGACTTACTGAAACACGAAGCCCTGCACCCACCCCCAGAAGAGCAGCCGCGGTGCCAGAGCCTGGACTCGGCGCTGTTTGAAAGGAAAAGACTGCTCGCCAGGAAGGATCTGCAGCTGCCAGAAAACATTACAGGTAATGGGATCGGGCTCACTTGCCTTGTGCTTTGTAGACTTCACTTTGTGTCAAATCTTGATTTGAATGAGTGGTAAGGAGCCAGCAAAACCCAAAACACATCTGGAGAAGGACCGGTGGAAATCCTGATCAGATGAGATCAGACCCAGAGGCCATGGAGTGATCTGTACAACGCCCATTGACTTCAGTGGGGAGGAACTGCCTAATTTCTGCGGGGCTCCGGAAGGACTGGCTCCTTGAAAAGCCATGGAAGTCATTCAGGGCACTTCATGAAGTGTAGACTGTTGTCCCAAATGGCCTCAATTTGCCACGGTACCAGAAGTGTTTCATACTCTTGATTTGTAAATGACAAAGGCCAACAACCACCAGCAAATCCAACTCTTTTTGCCTTTTTAAGGAAAAGCACACACACTAAACCATAACAAAGTTGCTGAGTGTCAGAAGTACAAGCCCTTTGTTTTAAAACCAAAAATGACTGTGGGATGGAATGCAGTTGCCCTTGTGCATTAGTAAGTGCTTAATGAAGGATAATACACGAACCAGGTAGAAAATAGCCCTTCTAAATCCAAGCAAGATTAGGTGCCAACAACATGCCAACAGGCTTCAAAATGCTTTTATTCTACTTATCAAATAGGAGGGTTCTGACAAAAGGCTTTGAAAGACTCTTCCCAGACAAGTGGTTTATTTAATTGGGATAAGTATTTTGAAAGATATACCCTGTTTGTGCACTAACGACCCGGTTTCTTTATTTTCTTTTTAGATTCCTCATTGTGTAATGGGAGCATGGAAGAGTCAGACCTGCTAAAGAGACAAAGATCACTCTACATAGACCTTGGAGCTTTAGCTGGTTACTTCAATATTGTTAGGGGACCACCAGCCTTAGAATATGACTGAGTCAGTAACATTTTATGTTGATGGGTCAGAAATGGACCTCTACCTCTTAAAACTTGATTTTAAGACTTGATTTTCCAATTTGTACATAAAACTATTGCCATTTTAGGCTGTCAAATGTGAATAGTGTTTAATTGCACAGATGATTAAGCTAAACCCTTAGGGGCTCTGATAAGCTGATCCCAAGTAGTGATGTTTGTGTGTTTGCTGGTTGACCAACAAGAAGACGTTGAAAAGAACACTGCTGGGAATGTCTTAATACAGGATATCATCCTGAGCTGGGCCTTGCACTTTTGTAAAACTTATAATATATGCTTGCAAATAATGTCAGGAAAAAATATAATATAATTGAACATGTGGATTGTAAGATTCAATTCTCTCTGAGCTGTCCTCAGAGAAAACCTTCCTGCCAACCCCCCACCCCCCCCACCCCCCCCCAAAAAAAAGTCCTTGTTTTAACCAAAGACTGGTTCAGTCTTGTTCTGTCTTTAAGACTTGGTCAGTCTCTAGTCATTCTTAAAGAAAATCGGGGCCTCCCATAAACTGAGCTAATTTCTATCAGCTGTCTTTGGAGTCAGATCATCACTTGTTTACAGATGTGTTTTAACTTTGCATCTTCCCTGGGCAGTGGGAGCTAAGCAGGAGGCTCTCCCCTTCTCTGTGGGTCGAGGGAGCCCTTCACTGGTAGTTTCAGTTATCCTTGGGATTAGCACAGCAAGCTGGCCCTGACAAAGAATGACAGTGACTCCAACTCCTTCCTGTGTTACAACTATTGCAAGGTAAGGTAGTTTTCAAGGGTAGATCAAATGTTATTCCCTGTTGGTAACAGTGGGCAGGCTCCAAATTCTTGCTTTTTAATACTTTGAAATTGTACACGTGTATAATTGCTGTGAGTGCTACGGTTTGGAAAGCATGTCATTAGTGACAAGCAGTGTTTATGTTCCTATGGAAATAGAATTATATTGTTCTTGCTGTGCCTCATACATTTGAAACATGATGTTTTGGATGATAGTAAAACTATGTAAACTGCATAGTTCTGTACATCCCATTGGATGAGAACGTAAACTTTTATAAAACTCTCTTTGATGCTTAGGATGACTCTTTATAAGCATTTGTGTTAAATGGCATACTGTGTATGTTGTACACTGAATCTTTTCTGAAGCAGTCTCTTTTTCATGTCTGTTGTTTAATGCTGCTCCTCTCTAACACAATCTTATACAGATGATTTCTAGTTTGATACTGATATGGTCAAATGAATAAATCCAGCTCAGTGCCTTGAGATGTGGTCATTCTTCCTTCATCTTCAAAAACAGCATGGGGCTGCAACTGCATTTGGGCCAACACCCCTTACCATGGCCAAAGTATACTGCAAGCATCATTCCATTTATTAGGAGGTGGGGTGAAGGTGATTGTTGATGGATTTTGGTCTGGTAATAGATGTTAAGTATTTCTGGCAACTCTCCTTCTCACACCCCAGCATTCCTTATGGACTGCCTGGGTGTTGCACAGCAGTTGTGTACAACATGGAGCACTTCAGTCCTGATGTTAATTGCTGCAAAGAATCCTGTTGGAATAACCCACTGCTCTGGTGCTTTGTGCAAAATCTCTAGATGACTAGTTGCTTGGAGGAGAGCTGTGTGAGAGAGCCCTCTTAGTATTTATACTGGCTGTAGTGATCAGGATATTCAGGGATCAGGCTTTGATGTGGCTGACTTAAAGAAAACATGACCTGATGGTTTGGATGGTCACCTTTGGCTTCAGAGATCTGTGTTCAGTTTTATGATCTTTTGCTGATAGCTTTTGATCCTTAAGGAGATTCATAGAATTAGTAGGAAGCAGCTTTTCAGGTAAGTGGAGGTGGGCTTATAATCTCTCCTTCAGTTTCCCGTCTATAAAATTAAGGTGTTTATTCTCACCAGACAATGGCTAGGGGTTATGCAAATGCTTATTGAGTGCTTTTATACTTCAACAATGAGATCCATGTCAAAATTGCAGGCTGCTAGAGGTCTTTTACCTTTGCTTTAAAAATGTTACACTGACTTTTCTTCTTTTGTTTTTTTCTGCAATGTCATTCCCCTTTCCCCCACCCAGTTAAATGTTTTAGCATGGAAATCTGCATATGGAGACACTATTTAATATAGGCTCACTATTTAATGCTTGGGTTTAGTTATAGCTGTTATATATCTTCTTACTGAGAAAGTACTAAGTGACTAGGTTATCCAAAATATGACAGTGTATGTATTGCCAGACCTAGGTAATATGGTTGGGCTGAGTGAACCAATAGCTTTTTACAGACACATCCACGTGTTTAAACAGTATGAGGGCTTCATAAATCACTTCAGAGGACTGGTACACAATCAACAAGCAGCCATTCAGGTATGCCAAACACCAATCATTGCTTCCAGCTCTGTCAGCTTTCTAATAGCTGAGGACTGTTTCTCAGGTGAGCCTCAGGCTGCAGCATAGCAGGAATTTCTCTCTGGAGCAATATCCCAAACACACCACTTCACGCAAGCATATCCCACAGTAGTGATCCCTGCCTTGTGTAGGTCCACCTGTTTATATCAGCACCTGGGTAATGAGGTCAGGGGAATGAACTGGGTTGGAAATATCCTGGGAGGGGGAAGACTACTCCTCTAATCTGGTTCCCTGAGCACCTGTGTACCCAGAGCAACCAAGGCTGGAGGTGAGGGGGAGGGAATGAAAACGGGTGGTGGGGAAACCTGATGAGCACCAGCCCCAGGGTTTGGCTGGTCAGCACTGAGCCATGGGATTTTGCTAATGGGTTGCCTCTGTTTGTGTTGATGTCTGGGGTGTAGTTTCATTTTTTCTTGAGGGAATACTTAGACTCATACTAAACTGCAAAGGAAAACAAGTGCATGAGGAAACCCAGTGCTCAAAATAACTGATTGTGCTGGTTTTGGCTGGGGTAGAGAAAATTTTCTCCACAGTAGCCAGTGCAGGACTGTGTTTTAGCTTTGTGCTGAGAACAGTGTTGGTAACAAGGGATGTTTCTGTTATTGCTGGGTGGGGCTTGCACCGTGTCAAGGCCTTTTCTGCCTCTCGCCAGGGAGAAGGCTGGGGGTGCACCAGGAGCTGGAAGGGGACACTGCCAGGACAGCTGAGCCCTCCTGACCCAAGGGATATTCCAGGCCATACGATGTCAGCTCAGGGTATAAAGCTGGGGGAAGAAGGTGGAACATTCTGAATGATGGTGTTTGCCTTCCCAAGTCACCATTATGTGAGATGGAGCCCTGCTGTCCTGAACACTTTTCAGCCCATAGAAAGTGGTACATGAATTCCTTGTTTTGCTTTGCTTGTATGCACAGAATTTGTTTTACCCTTTAGACTGTGTTTATCTCATGCCTGCTGAGGGTAAATCACAACACTGATGAAATAAGGGAGCCCAATGTGCCTTTTATTCTCCTGTGCTTAGGAGGTTTCTTAGATCAGCCTGTGATCCTGGGGCTGAGATCACCACCACGCTCCTCAGCAAGGCTTCCTGATCTTTGGAAGCTTGAGAGAAGCTGCAGTAGAAGTACAGAGCAGTTTCCAGCCTTCCCTATGTGCAGAGCTGACAGGAATGGGGAAGGAGGCCCTTGGCAAAGCATTAGTCCCTTTGTTGGGACCTTGAGGAAAACAGTGTGTTGCTCTGGCTAATTGGCAGAAGCAAAGAAGCAGCTGGGGAAGAGTCATGGGGGGTATGACCCTGCCACAGCTGGGAAGGCCAAGTTGGTTGTCTGGGAAGGACTGGGACATAGGGAGATGGCTGGTGCTGTGCATGGCCAAACCTGGGAACATTTGCATGGCTGGGTACAGCTTCCCTTGGGGCTGTGCTAGCTGCTTCTGAGGCAGGCTCAGACACCATGGCTGAAGGCTTTCTTTGCTTCCTTTTCTATGCATTCCATGTCCAGGGACTTTGTAAATTCCTTACATAAGAGCACCAAAGCACTGTTTGGAGCCCAAGCAGCCTTTCCTTTTCTTATAGGAAAGGCCCAGCAAGGTCCATTTCTCAAAGTGTTACCATCCAAAGCTAACAATTCAGGCAAGGTGAAAACAAGTCCTTTATAAATCGTGTGCTGACCAAGCTCAGCAACGCCCCAGAAAAAATCCAGCCAGACTTTGGGAGTGGCTCATTATAGTCCCATGGGCACACTCGTGCTGCTTCAGGCTGGTCACCAGACACAGCCATGCTGACAGATACTGGGGCACGGTGACTCACCAGGAAGGAGGTGAGCTGCTGTGACAGCTTTGCTCACCTGCCCCTACGCCTCCTGGCGAGGCAGCAGCACATGGCACCTGAGCAGGGAGGTAGCACGGCCACAGGGGCAGCCTGAGCCTGTCCAGGGGCAGGTGGGTTTGTCCAGAGAGAGGCTGTCAGAAGGAGGATGCTCGCAGAGTGAGTTGGGCAAGAGAAAATGGCTGTGTCTGATCCTCATCAAAGCTGCATGCAGTGACAGCCTCACGCTCACCCACAAATCTGGTCTTGAGTGTGAACCCTGTTCCTGCAGGAGCCATTGTCAGAGGAGGGATGCTACTATGGTGCCCATGCACAGAGAGACCATGCCCCACTTGCCAGCTATGAGACTGAGCATGGCTTTGTCAATATGCAAAAAAATAGTTAGTGATGTTTGCAAAGTTTAATCCTTCCTGGTGCTGATAGCAAGTCACATGCTGAAGTCATGCCGCCAAAGAAGGGTGAGAGATGGAGATGAGAGAAGGCAGGGAGGGACCCCACGAGGTGTCTGTGTAGCCCAAGATGACAGGGTGGCAGGAAGGCGTCCATCGAACCTCCAGAGGTGAAGTGCCACAGTCAGTGATCAGCCTGGGGGCTTACCCAGGCTGCTGGCAGTGCAAAGGGTTGCCCTCTTCTCTAACACTCAGAGTAAGCCAAGGTCAACTTTTCTCCCCCTTCTCTTATGGTTTAACCACAGCTGGCACCCAAGTACTGTGCAGCTCCTTGCTCACCCCCTCCCCATTCCTGGAGGGAAGGAAAGAACACAAGGGACCCAGAAAAAAAAAAAGGAAAAGAAAACAAAACTTGTGGGTTGAGCCAAGAACTGTTTAATAATTGAAACAAAGTGAAATGTGATGATAATAATAGTAATAATAATTGTAATTAAAAAGAAGAAAATATAAAACCAAAGACAAAATGAGTGATGTACAATTCAATTGCTCACCATACACTGACCAATGCCCAGCCCATCCCTGAGCAGCAGTTGACTCCCTCTGACCAGCTCCCCCCCAGTTTATATAATGAGCATGATTTTCTGTGGTGTGGAACATCCCTTGGCCCACTTAGGGTCAGCTTTCCTGGCTGTGCTCCCTCCCAGATTTTTGTGCTCCTCCTCACTAGCAGAGCATGAGACACTGGAAAGTCCTTGACTTAGTCTGAGCAATACTTAGAAACAACCAAAACATCAGTGTGTTATAAACACGAGTTTCATTCTAAATCCAAAACACAGCACTGTACCAGCTGCTAAGGAGAAAAATAATTCTATTCCAGCTGAAACAAGAACACCTTCCCAGCTCAAAAAAAAAAAAAAAAAAAAAAAAAAAAAAAAAAAAA
>VXAC01001329.1:77470-88656 GCA_013399225.1 Rhipidura dahli
AAAAAAAGAAAAGAAAAGAAAAAGAAAAGCACAGTTTGCCCAGAGAGGAAGTCTGCAATATTCATGTGAATTTCCAGTGTAGGTCAAAGTTTTCTCTTTGTCAGCTGCCTGTTCAAATTGCAAGTGAACAGGAGCTGCTGCATGTGATCCTGGTGCAGGTAAGCTCATGGCAGAGCTGGCCCTGAGCAGAGCCTGTGTCTGTAACCCACCATCACTGCAGATGCTCCTTCAGGACCCTTTATTCACCAGTGGTACAGCGATCCCCTCCAAACACTGACCTGTTTCTCCTTATTTTTGTGTGTAGTGACAGTAGCTTCCAAGCCTGACCTGGTGTCCCCACCACCCCTGCAGCTTCCCTCCCATCTCACAGCGCTCGCTCTCCCTCTGGTGCTCAGGAGTCTCTGTCTGCACTGCACATCCCACACTGCCAGCCAGCATGCTGGCCCTCTGCTACAGGTGCAGAGGGACTTAGTGGGAGGCAGGCACACAGATCTGCCTCTGCACTGGGTCCCCAGCCCCTGGGATGGCATCTGCCCCCAGTGGCACAGGTGGAGGTGTTTGGGGACCCTGCCTTCTTCTCCCACTGAGCTCCTGCTACGGTGCCTGGAGGTGTCTGGTTCCAGCTGCTGTCCTGAGCAGAGCCAGAAGCATGGCTGTGCCCCAGGGATGCCAGCAGCCCGGTGACACTGTGCTCTCAGCCCCCAGATGCTGGTGGCACAAGGACAGTCTGTGCCCCTGGGAGCACTGGGACACTGAGGCTGGGTACTGTGAGGACCACGTCTGTACTTCTGGCACACACAGATGGCAAGAAGCCAGCAAAAGGTTTCCACTATGGGATGTGTTTGAAACGTGGTCTAAAAAGCCCATGTGATGAGTGGGCTAACTGGCTCCCTGCCAACCCTGCAGACCCTCTGAGGAGGGACACGTATGCTGCATTCTTGTGGGTTCCAGTGTAGGTGGTTTTGAAAGAACAGAAGACCAGATGTCACTGTCTCAGGCAGGGCTGGCCAAACACCATGGCATTTCCAAGTACGCACTGGGTTGTCTTCAGGGAAAATCAGACCATTTTCTGCATAAGAAAGGATGTTCTAAAGCAAGCAACAAGTACCCTTTGAGGTTAAGTTGGCTCTTCTTTAGAAATATGCAAATATCTCTGGCTACAACCTATCAATAATTCATTTTGCCAAAAGAGCAACATTTCCAGGAAGGGAAATTAGCCAAATAATGTTTAAAGAAGATCTTTCTCCCTTTCTGCACTGTTTTATGCAAGCAGTGCTCCAGTTAGGCTGTGCTTCCCAGCCTTGCAGCAAGACTCCAGCATTAACTGCGGTATCTTCTCTTGGCCTTCTCTGCAATATGTGTGGGTAAGTGCAGATTTGATAAGGAGTCAGAAATTACCTGGAAGAAGGAGGCCTCAAGGTGTGTCTCTGAGAGCACATATCTCAAAGAGAGGTGTGGTATATCTTCCTGCACCCCATGAAATTTGTAAGTGGGACTGAAGCATTCCCTGTTCCACAGTGAAGGGGAATGACTTCCAAAGTGATTTGCGCATTCGGACACCTGAAGGCAGAGTCAGTGCACGTGCCTGTCCCTGCACACCCCTTGTTCTGGCATACCAGAGGGCAGGAGGGGCCACCCAGCAAACCCACCTCCATACTGTCTTAGGCAAGAGACACTTTTTTTTTTTGCCTCCAGACCACTTGTTAGGACACACGGGAAACCAAACCAGCATGATAGGAAGGCTGCTGGAGATGGGCAGCAATAGAGACCTTTCATCACTCAGCTGCATGGGGAAAGGAGGGAAATTCTGTATTTATGCAAGGAAATACAGTGCTCCTTCCAAACTCTAGCTCCTTGCAAACTTCAGCCAACTCCAGCTTCTGTATGCTGGAATTTTGCCTTCCCTTAGACTCTAGAGTTTTGCATGCCTGGCCCTTGCACGTCAGTAGACACTATTCTGGATTTTGCAATAGTGCTGGTTACAGGGCTTCATTGTGCCTTTTTGATTGGAAAGGCTCTTATTTATATTTCAGAAGTGTTTTAGTGAACAGGATAGGGCTGCTATAAGAAAAGTCACCATGTCAGAGTCAAGCTTCTCATAGGAGTAATTAGTACCAGAAGCCTGAGATAGATCATCTTCTCCAAAATTATACTCTTGGTGTTGTATTTGTAAGTGTTGTCCCAGCACCATCACCTCTGCCCCTGAAAGATTAAGAAATGAGGCAGAGTTAGACACCAGGGAAACACGTCCAGCTATGCTGAGGATGACTCGTCTCTGCAACATTCTCGGCCGGGTGCTCCTCTCCCAGGTCCCCGAGGGATTATTCAGCTGAAGTCATGCACCGACAGTGACATAACAGTTTCAGACCCAAGTTTTGAAAACACAAAAAAACAACTGGGTGCATAAGATTGCAGACACAATTTCAAGTTTCATTTATAAGGTCACTTTAAGTTTGGAAATCTTTGTTTTCACAGACATGAGGATATATTTTCAAAGCTTGAATGGGATAGCCCAAATAACTGAGTGTGACCTTGCAGTCTGGCCCATGTGGAGCAGGAGTTGGACTAGAGAGGCTCCCTGATCCATGGGAACCTGACCTTGAGGGGAAGCAGGAGAGAGCTGGGCCACCCTGCACCCTGTTGCCTACTGACCCATGTTTTGGAGATAGAGTGGAGGCTGACATACAAAAAAAACAGGCACAAAAAGGCAAACCTTGTCTCCCTTCAGCATTTGCCTGCACCCTTGCTTCTGTCCCAGAGCATTGGGATCCTTCCTCTTCTGTGCTTGATTACCTCAGCTTCCTACCCAAACTCACAAGATCTCAGGAACGGATTTTATAAATTTCACCTTCTCAAGACCCAGTGTTTTTTATTCCTTCTCCCTGCAATTCTCCCAAGTCATTCCCTGTGCCTGGATGAAGCTACAGGAGGAGACATGTTTCCCCCACTCAGGCAACTTTTAACATGCTGTGGTGCAATGTCCCCCCATGTTCTTCCTGCCTGACTCTGTCACCTTCTGTCCCCTCTCCCCTGAAGTCACTGGGAGAGGGACAGCCAGGACCTCAGTGCCTTTCTGAGTGGTACAGTCCACGCCATAGCTCTGTCATATGAAAGCCACTCCCCTCTCTCCTGCCAGCCCCTGTCAGGGAAGGTTTTACTGGGAGAGCAGGCAGGCAGAAGGTCAGGAAGGATACAAGCCTTTGGTAGACGTACAATAGCTGGCAGAGATGCACTGTGTACCAAAAGGTGCTGAAGAGCAGAGGTGACCTGTGCCCTGTGCTGGCCCTAAGTCAGCATCCTGGCAGTGCTGGGCTGGCTTGGATGTCAGGTATTTGGGAAACCAATGGTTGTAGGATCAGGTCCTGTGCTACCCACCAGCTGGTGCTGAGCATGGCTCCCAGCACACTGCTGTAATACAGAGTCAAATGATTAAGGATTATTTCCACTTTCCAAGCAATGTCAATGTCTCCACCTCATTTCCTCTCAGGACACGAGACAGCACATCCAAAGCTGTTCCGGTGCCAGTGTGTGAGTCAAAGCCATCGGGTGATGCACACACCAAAAGGAAATGGGGATGCAGAAGCTGGCCAGAGACACAGGATGTAGTCTGAGTCTGTTTATTTGCCTGGTGCATTTACCCATAACATCCACATAAGTTTCTTTTTTATTTGAAATAAGATCTTTTCAGGCCTTTAACTAGCCCTGTGCACTTTTCAGGACACAAGCTAGCAACTCTCTCTCTGTGCCATGCTCAGCAGGCTGGTGTTTCTCACTTTAAATCCCTCCTCTTCTCTAAGAAAAGGGACAGTGCACTTTGTGTTACCTGCCCTCAGGTACCCTGAGACACTTAAACACCTTTGCTGGGCTGATTCTTTCATGCCTCTTGCCTTGCATCTGCCCACATCCCACTAGTCTGTATGGAGCTATCTAGGCAGCAAAACAGGTGAGCTGCCTGCTTTCAGTGAGCCTGCTCCTGCCTCAGCTCAGCCGTGGCAGCTGAGCTGCTCATTTACAGCAGCATCCTTACAATTACCTCCTCCCCAGCAGCTGGCAGGCTAGTCCTGGGCAGGTGCCTCAGAAACCCCACAGAACCCACCTGTCTCACGTCTGCTGGGTCAGCAGGCAGCCACATATGCTTAAAGAGATGTGTTGCTGCTGGGGATGAGCTTCACACAGCTTTCTGTCCCGGGGTGGTGCATGCAGGATTATTCACATCCCCACTGCTGCCTCGGGCTCACTCCTGGTGTGCTGCTGACTCCCTGTGTCACACCTCTGCCTGCACAGACCTGCTGCCAGCAGCAGGAGATCTCCTGCACTCCTCCTGCTTGGTGAAGAGTCTCCTTTGCTGAGGGGAAAGCTGTGGCCCTCAGGACTGCAGGGGGAATGTAGCTCCCCCCAATCTGGGCTGGGCATTTCAGCAATGGCATATTCCCTGTCTTGTGCCTCCCTCCAGGGTGGTTCCCCAGCCTCTGAGGTGCTTTCCCCATCAGGGTTTCAGGGAGTCCCTGAGGGTTGGGGGAGATATCCTGGGGATCAGGCCTTGCTGCAGACCAGCTTGGACAGAGGAGAAACCTCTAGTGTAGGGCAAAATGAACAGAGCAGGTGTGTGAGATAGAGACAAGAAAGTATTCAGAACTCTAAATGAAAGGAATCATTATCATTTGTCTAACCTGTTGCGCAAGACAAGCTAAAGTGCTCCTCTCAGAAACTCCTTCAGCTCCTCTGCCCTGCCCTGCCCCCAGAGCAGAAGGAATTGAGAGCAGTGGATAAAGTACTTCAGAAATACAAGAAGACCCAAATGCCACGGCTGAGGAATCCTGGCTGTGAAAACTGGCCTCATGGACATGAGCTACGTGGATTTCTGCTGCACACAGGAATGCAGGAGGACCTGCACTGAGCAGGGCTGGGCTGTGTGAGCACTGTGAGCACCCCAGGGCTGGGGCAGGAGCAGCAGAGGGTCCTCTCGTGCCTCTGCTGATGGCAGTGGGAAGCGCTATGTTGGAAGGACGCAGGAGCTGGATACAGTCTCAGGTCCATTCCATGCACCCAGCATGGTGCTGGCCACTCTAGGAGCCATACCCCTGTCTATGGCTTCATCTGTCTCATGTCTCCACATTTTTTGAGTCCCAGATGCCCTCTGCTCTCATCCTTCTCCTTTATGAAGCAATGAGACCCACGCTTTGCCTTCTCTCCCAGGCTGCTTTGGTGCCCCAATAGTTTTAGTGTACTTCCAGCAGATGGAGTGAGCACTCACGGGCTCCAAAGTGTTAGTATTCCCCTGCCCACCTCCCCTGTGACTTGCCCACCCTGACCACCCACCTTTCTTGGACAATGTGAGCTCACATGAAGGGAGAAAGGGAGGTGACCCCTCAGCAAGGGGCTGCTTCCATTTTGCACCTTCTTGACAATTTTCTTGGAAAAGTCTGTCTCAGGCTGATGTTTCCTTATGCATGGGATGAGTGAAGAAATGAGGTGGCAGTGAGGAAAGTTTGCTCTAAAAACCACTTTCGGACTTAGCTCAATGCAGAGAAAAGGTTTTCTTTCCCCTGTTGTATTTTCAAGTGCCTTTCCATGCTCCTGAAAATCTAGGCAAGTTTTATTTTCAGCCCTTCTAGCTTGGGGATTTCCTGAGAGCTCAAATGAGGAAGGTGTCTGCAGCCAGGTCCAAAAAAGGACATAGGAACTGATGTTCAGCACCTGATCAGCTGATGCCAAACCTCGATCATGTCTAAAGGCTGTCTGTTTTTTCTTTATGCCTAGACTTCCCTAGAAACTGGAGGAAATCTAGAACTACAGAGAAACTAAGAGGATGTAGTAACAATACTGTCAGGGAAAATGTCTGTGCAGTAGTGCTGGTTTTGTGCAACACCCCTGGCACTGCTGCATCACACAGCAGCCCTTGCACAAAAGAGGAAGAGCTCCCACCAGGGAGTTCTTTCTCCACTTCATTTAACCCATACTTTGCTGCTTGTTTTAATATCCTTTGACTGATTTTACATGCCTCATGACCAGTCTCACTTTCCCCTTGCACCGAGGTGCCCAAGGCATGAACTCATCTGCTCAGAGCTTTTTCCTTGCCCCTGTAGGTTCCTGCTTACACCTGAAACCCTCACTCTGCTATCAACTCACTCCATCAGGGCTGGAGCCTTTCCACACCTTCTTATTTCTCTCAAGAGGTGTTTCTCCAAACATCTTCTGCATCTTCTGCCTGCTGGAGGTTTGGATAGTGTACAGCCTGTAAGCTTGTCAACACTTATACCTGGACAGGGAATTGCCCTGCCAGCCCACGGCCCATTTTTTGTTGCTCTGGCTACCCAGGGCTCTGTGTTTTTTCTCTCCTACATGATCTGTGAGCATCTGTCATTAAACCAAGGAGACACCTCCTGGGCATGCAACAGCTTCCCCCTGGAAGAAGGGGGAAATGTGGCAGGGACATGTCTGGTTCTGCTGCAGGGATGGATGGCACACATTGGCCCTTCACCTTGGCACATCCAGTCCACAAGGGAAAAACAACCTGCTGGCCTCCGAAATTGTTGTTGTTGCCTCTTCTCAGGAGATTGCTATCACAAAGCAAATTTTATTGTAAGAAATTTATAACAGATTCCTAACACTGCCCTGCTAGAAATTTTTTATGACCAGTTCAACAAATTGAATTTTATACACATCAAAATTACTTTCTTTCCCATTCCTAAAGTGAGGAAATCTTTTCATTCCCTCCCGTGTACTATTCTCTTCTCTGCTCAATATTGACCCTACAGCTTCAACTGAGATTTCTGCTGCTATCTCTGATTTCATGTCTTTCACTGGAAGATCAAGATACTCCTTCATTTTATTACTTGGTCTGGTTGCATTTATGTATGATCCTTTTTTCTTTTTCTTTTTCTTTTTCTTTTTCTTTTTCTTTTTCTTTTTCTTTTTCTTTTTCTTTTTCTTTTTCTTTTTCTTTTTCTTTTTCTTTTTCTTTTTCTTTTTCTTTTTCTTTTCTTTTTCTTTTTCTTTTTCTTTTTCTTTTTTTCTTTTTTCTTTTTCTCTTCCTTTTCCTTTTCTCTTTTCCCTTTTCCCCTTTTCCTTTCCTCTCTTTCTTTCTTTCTTTCTTTCTTTCTTTCTTTCTTTCTTTCTTTCTTTCTTTCTTTCTTTCTTTCTTTCTTTCTTTCTTTCTTTCTCTCTTTCTCTCTTTCTCTCTTTCTTTCATCACCATATTTCTTAATGGAAACAGGCACAATTCTCTCCTTTACTGTTACATTTCCTTAGTAGCTGTCCTTATCAGCATGACTACTTCCTTTCTCCTTGATGCACATTCTCTTGCCCAATAGACTTCTTGTATATCCCATTCTATCTTACTATTCTCTTCCTGTCTAGTGAGAGTAGGCACAGCAAACAAAGTTTTTCAACAATTGAAACTTGGAGCTGAATGGAAAGTCCCTCTGCTGACAGGTCAGAGGCTGCAAGAATAATTCCCTCTCCAGATCTAAGTTTCAAAGTTTTCTTTTTCTTCTTCTTTTTTTTTTTTTTAACTTGAAGTATCAACTAGGATCAGCTAGGACAGATCCAACCCCTAAAGTCTTTCAGCTACATGGATTTCATGTTGTGCATGTCTTTTAGGTTCTCACTCTGCCAAAATGTCATTACAGCATGAAGTCTTCAAATATCTCTTAGTTTTCACTTTGCAGTCAGGGCTTCATTCTCCTTTCTGTGGCCAGAAAACTCCACTGGGCTCACCTAAACTTCTTTGCTGTGAGTCTGCTGCTGACCTAGTCCAGTATGAACAGTCATTTGGTCTAACAAAGAAAACCTGCAGGCTTTCACTGCTCTCAGATGATCTTTGCACTTTCAGATCTTTACTTGGTGTCATTCCTCTTGGCAAACATATTTGCTCTGCACAGACACTTGTCATCCTCCCTCATAAGAAGTGTACAGGCAGATAAATGGACCTGGATTTCACCTCTCCATCCTGAGCACTTGTTCTTTTGGCTTTTTTCCTGAAACGTCTTTGTTCATCTTTGGTTTCTGGGTCCAGGCCATCTTCACCACATGGCAGCTTTGTACACAGGGCTGATTTAGAGCAACATAAAAACCAGAGCCTTTCTGTTGGATCTATTCCAGCACTTCTCATGATATTTGAGTGACTGAAATTATCAGAGGCTGTCTCAAGACTTGGTCCTGCCATGCATCCTTGGTCTGTAGTAGGAGGACAGCTGGGAGGACAGCTGGCTGAGCTGCTGAAGCACAGCTGTGCCTCTAGCTAAGGCACTCCTGCATAGTTTTCATCTCTGCCACTGCATCTCTGGGTGGCTAACAGCAATTCTGTACAAGAGTTACTCTGTTGTTACTCAGCTCTAACTGTGGCAAAATTTTAACTTTGCAGTTCTTTTGAGACCTTCAGACAGGAATTCTGACTGGACAGCAGAATATTATTATTCATATACACCTTTTGCTGGGCAAAACTGGGACTAATCTGTGGATGCTGACACGAAGCAGGTATTTGAGAGGGAGGAGAATTTGTGGCTGGTTCACAGGGTAGGCAAGTGTCAGAGCTTGATTTGCCTTTAGCTAAGCACAAACCAAATTATCTCATAGCGCCCCTGTTTTGTTTCAACAGCCTCCTGACTTTGCTTGAACCTAAAATACCCTGAGAGAAACTTTTCTTTCTGTTTCTCACTTCTGCTTTCAGTGGTAACTGGAAACCAAAAGCTCCAGCACACACGAAAACGGTAGTGATGGGAGAAGGAGAGTTACGTTCACTCCTTTGAGCTACCAATGGAAAAAAAAAAAAGCTAAAACTTCCCAGATTGGCCTGAGCTTTCGGTGGAGCCTGAAGGGAGGAGGCTGGTGTCACTGCAGTTGTTTCTGCCAGTGTATGGGGTGAGAGCCAGGTTATTTGCCTCCAGTCTGGCTGGGGAGTGCCCACCCGGATGCAGTGATTATCTGAATCACTGACATGGACTGTGAATGCCAAAAATGCAGCTTTGGAGCTTGTGGGAGTTTCCTTTTCCCTTTTTCCCAGGTATGCAGGTCCTTCAGGGAGGAATTCCAAGGATCTTGCCTTGGCACCAGGCAGGGGGCATTTGATCCCAGGCCCCTGGTTTTGGCAGAACACTGCTTGCTAGGTCATCCCTCCTGAGTCCTGCCAGGGTGAGCAGGGGGTTGTGAGAGGTTTCCACTGGTATGAAAAGCAGGTGGTGCAATTCCAACCTTCCCTCAGACAACCCTCTAGAGCCATGGGAAACACCCAGCAGCATCCTTGGCCCTGGCAGGAACCCATCTCAGACAGTGGGTGAGTTTTTGGTGCACCAGCCCCTGCCTTTCAAGGTAACCTTCTGCCTTTGCAGCCCCAGCAGATGCACCCTGAGGGTTTTGCCCTCTGTCTCCTCAGTGCTCCCCACCAAGGGCTCCTCTACTGCACCCAGTCCTGGCACTGCTGGGCTGTGCCTCTCCCCTCTCAGGTTGCTCCTGCCTTTCAGCTCCCACTACCAGTTTGAGGAGCAGGTCGGGAAGGACACAACATGGTTTCATTCTCTTTTCCTAAACGACCTTAGAAACAGAGAAATGTGCTTTTCATGGCTTCTGTGATGTTCCAGGCTTTGCAGCACTTAACCATGTCACAATTAGATACTTGCTGGGTATTAGCACACCTGAATTACCACAAGAGGTGAGAAACAGCACCAGAAAAACCCATAAAATTCTCTCAAACAGTCCAGCAGCATGTTTTCTAAAAAAACCACCTGGTTTATGAATAGTGACTGGGGGTGGGGGAGTATGTGGTTTGGGTTTCCACTTCTGGGGAAAAACAAAGCAACTATTTGTGCTGTCAGCTGTGAGCACCATCCTGGTAAAAAAAGCCATGCTGACACCAACCTGGCAATAAGGGTACATGCCAGGCTGTCTGCCCCAGCACAGCAGATGCCCACAGATGTCTTACCCAAAGTCCTGCAGGGCAGTGTCCTGCCTACTGGGCCTTGCAGTGGCTGAGCCACTTTTGCAGGGGCAATTAATATTCTCTGTTCTCAGTGCCACCGAAAGACTCCTTCTCCTGAGAATGATCCAGCCATGGCTGAAAGGGTGGTTCAACAGCTAGTGCAACTCCCTCCTCTGCAGCAGGTTCTCAGGATGCTGGTGGGTCATGCCTGCTCCTGATGCCTTGGTGTCCATCTGCACATTCCTGCTCATACAGCCATTGAGAAGATAAAAACTTGGATGTCTATGCAGATAGACTCTCTGACTGAGACTTGGCCCTTAGAAACCAAAAGACTGTCATCTAGACCATGGTCTCTTCTTTCTGTCCGGCTCACTTGGGTCCAATTTCATCCAGACCCTCCTGTGTGATGTGGGGGTTCAGGGTATATAAAACAGGCAGGGCACTTAGAGGGTGGTACTAGAACGTGAGGGCCCTGGGAAATTGCTTTTGTCCTGGTTTTCACCCTGGAATGGAAAAGACTCATTTTCATGCTGCAGAGAGGCTGCCAGCCCCTGCCTGTCCCTGCATTTGACCTTGACTCCCAGGAGGAGACAATCTGCTGTTAGGGTAGCCTGTTAATTCCTGAGTTTCCTTAGGGAAATCTGAAGCAAGGGCACATATAAAGGCTGTCAAAATATGTCCCTGCAAGTCCATGAATATCATGTTGAACCTGATGTGCTGTGGGGACTGGAGGAGCAGGGGTCAAGTTTCAGTGCCTCAACAGGTCCTGCTGTCCCTGCTGTGAAGTGGTGACCTGTCATCACTTACAGATGTCACCTCTGCTTCCCTAGCAGAGCACAGCAAGCAGCAGTAATATAATAACCTCAGTAATATTCCAAAGCCTTTTCAATAATTGAACCTTTTGTGACTTTACAGCTTTTCCTAATGGGCCAGAAAACACCAACAATTTGCTCAAACCATTTTTTTAAAATTCAGTTGGAACTGAAACACTCTGCAGGTTGTCTGACAGAAATGAATCACAGGGCTCATTTATGCAGAAAAGCAAGTTAATCATGTTTACAGCATATAATAAGAAGATATACTTCCCACAGCTTTCTCAGAGGCTAGCCTAACACCAGGATGGCAAGAGACTTCCTTGGAGATGACTTATTTTATATAAGGTTAAATTTAATTTTTCTTGGCTTCTCCTCTTTTGACCTCTATTTTTTTCTCTTTTTTCCCCTTCTGTTTTCATTTTCTTTTCTGTTTTTGTTTTTCCCTCTCGGTTTTT
>VXAC01001329.1:88705-382851 GCA_013399225.1 Rhipidura dahli
TTTTTTTTTCCCTCCTTCTTGCCCCCTCACCCTTTTTGCATGGAATTAAATTAACCCTAAGCCTGAGTGCAGAATGGAGATGCCCCAGGCCAGGGCTGTGGGCATGGCTGACTGGTGAGAAAGCAGCGTGCTGCAGCCTAGGAGTGAGCCCAAAGGCTGATAGTCCCGAATGATGCGGTAAATGACACTCTGGGCACCTCAGCGTTATTTTTCTGCTCTGCCGTCCAAGCTCAGGTTACTCAGGCTGGTTCAGAAGCAGCAGCAGCTGTACCGGGATGTGATTGCTTGCTTTGCCTCGCAAAAGGCTCTCCTGCATCCCGTGTATGTCCAGCCCAGCGCGCTGCATTCTCGCTTTGGAAGGAAAGTGTAGCAGAACGCGGCGTGTTGGCTCTCAGTGAGGGGAAGGGGCCGTGGCCGCAGCTAAAGAGACCCCTCAGCAGCCCCAGCCGCAGCTCCCGCCCCTTTAGGCTTCCGCTACAGCCCGAGCCGCAGCCTTGTGAAACCCTCCGGGCTTTCCGGCGGGGTTTTAAAGCTTCTATCGCCATCTAGTGCTGTCCCACACGCTGGGCAGTGGCTCGGCAGCGGCACAGTCCCGACCCCGGAGCCCGCGATGTCCCGGGGAGAGGCGGGAGCGCAGCTGGCGGCGGGGCGGGCGGGCTCAGCGCTGCGCCGGCCCCCTGCTTCCCCCGGAATGCCGGGGGTCCCGGTGGGTCTGAGCCTGCACAGCTGAAGGGGAGGACACAGGGGTCACGGGCTGCCAGTGGGTGCCTGCGGCTGCCACCGTGTCACGCTCTGCTCTGCTGGCGGCCATCGACTGACCTGCGGCTGTGGCAGCCCAGGGACACGAACCACTGTCCTGCCAAGGGGTACCGAGTGCTTTGTTTAAACCCCAGAGCAGCATGATCTCCCTTGTGTTTCACGGAGGAAATTAGGCATATTAATATCTTGGCAATTTGGTATTACAAGCTGCATTACTGCCACAAAATACAGAACAAACTTCAGATGCAAGAATTAAGTGACTCAGAGAAAAGATGAACCACAAAGCTCATAAATATCTTCTGTACAAAGACTAACTCTTTAAGATGTTCAATAGAAAATGGCAAACACTTCTCAAATTACCAGTTATGTAAATTTAATCCACTACAACTGAACTTTATTAAACAGAAAACTCTAAAGAGATTACCTGAGATATTTGTGCAGTAGGAGCAGGAGGATCTAGATTCACAAGATGAAAAAATAAATACACAAAAACATCAATAAAAGCATAATTGTTATGTCCTTCCATGCTAGCTTGCCTGGTGTGGTTCACACAGGTGAAGGAGTCCTGTGAGCACATCCCTGCTATAAAGCTTGAACAAGCTCTTGGCCCTGCTCGTGGCACTTGTTCCTATCCCCATGCAGAGAGTGTCTCCCTCCTGCCTAGGACCAGATCTGATTTTAAAATGACATCACAATAAAATTGAATATGAGAGTGAACAGGCAAGGATAGGGAACTGGAGAGCTTTCTGCTGCACTGCTGCTGAGCTTCCAATCCCAACTCTGCTGTCTCAGTGTGCTGTGGACAGACACTCTGACAGCTCTGGCTTGCTTTCCATCCCATTTTAGAACCCAATTCCATTTTGTTTTGAATCCTCTCTTCTTTTATTCCAGTCTCTTCCTTCCTCTACTTCCCTGTGGGGTACCCAAGTGCATCTCTGAGCTCTCACTGTGCTCAGTGAGTGGTGCTGGTGGCTGGGTGACAGAGAAGTTTCCAGGCACAGCCCTGATGCTCATTCCCCACCCTGCTGTGAGAATCCAACCGGCACTTTCTACTCTTGGCACCTCTGCTGATACGCAGAATTTCTACTTCTCCCTTGAGTTCTTGGTCTCACTTTCCTCCAAATGACTTTTCCCCTGTAATAACCCCACCCAGAGTTTCACCAGGTGTGACTCAACCCCAGTTGGTTCTCTCTGCACAGCACAGGAGGAAGCAGATATTTGCTCTTGTAGGCTGAGATCAGACTGACCACAGCATGTTTCTGGTGCCTGGGGTCAACATTGGAAAGAACACTGTGACAGAACCACATTTTATAACCAAATGGAAAGTAATTGGGGATGTAGGGCAGGGAGAAGGTTTCTTGGAAGCTTAGGAGAATTTGTAAACTTTATGTTGAGACATACATGGAATTTCTAGTGAGATCACTCAGGGTGGAGTGCAAGGGACAAAGCCACAAAAGCTGTCACAAAAATAAATAAACTGAAGGAAGTGGCCTTTGAAAATAAGGAGAGCTACAGAGAGATACAGAACTGTAAAAAAAGTTCATTCACTGTTCCCAGTGACTGGTTTAATTTATTTATGCTTCAATCCTGGTCAAAACTATAAAACAAGGTCTTTGGTTTTATTCTTAGCTCGTGTCATCACTTCAAAATAGTATTCAGGAAATGTGGTCACGGCCAAAAAAATGCCCAATAGATGCAGAGGTTTTCCAGTGCATTCCAAGCCAGCAGTGCAGAAGAAATGCAAGAAGGTAGCTTCAACCCCCCAAACCCCAACCCATTTACTATTGAAATCTCTCAAAACACAAATGTTGATTATTGCTGTTTCGCCCAAAGAGATCAAAATCTTGGATGTGGTGTGTTCATTCTGAAAGGCACAGGAGAAAATCCTACAGACCAAATATTATACAGAATCCCTCCTTCAACATTTGGCAAATAACCTCCAAGTATGAGAAAATATGCTTCCCTTGCCAATTCCAGCTGTTTCTGAAGACTTTGTGATCAGAAAAAAAAAAAAAAATCATGTCCTTCTTGAGTACTGATCCAATTCTTGTTGGTACAACTGAATTGAGCTGAACCCTGGCTCTTCCTCATGTGGCAGTGAAAAATAATCTAATTATTTCTTCTGCTTGCAGGAGGCCTGAGCTGTGCTGGCATCTCACAGGGTGGCAGTACTTTTCTTGTGCTGTGATATAATGGGCTTTTAGCTCATATGCCCTAGGAGAGGACTGAAAGGGCAAAATACCCCATAGGAAGTCATTCTGACCTCTCTCACGAGTGGCCCACACAGTCCCCAGCCTGCACCTGCCCTGTAGCAGGTCCTTGACATTCACTGTGGGCCACCCACTCCATGTGTGGGGCTGGGAGGGAGGGCAGCACCCAGGGGCACTTCCTGGAGCCCCACCTCAAAACCCCGCCGAAGCCCAGTGGCCTCTCCCAGGCAGAGAACAAGAGAAAAAATGTTGCATCATTTTGGAGTTCCCAGTTTTCAAAGACTTCTCTAGCATTTGTTGAGGACAGGATTTTAAAAAGAGTACTTTTTCTCAAGCTCAAAATGTGTTATGAAGGACAAGTATTGTACAGTGGGTTTTGAGCAAAGATGAAGACGTTCCACACTTACAGGTTGAATTTCCTGAATGAATTGGTGTCCTGTAACAAAAGCATGCCAGTAAGGATAAATTAAGTCAACACCTGTGCTTACACTCACATGGAAAGATGGTATTTCCAGGAGGAATCAGAACTTACCCAGGTGTTGTTATCTCTATCCAGCCGTATAAACGTCACCTTGCTTGCACAGCCAGATACAGCCTGCACAACACTGTTAACCTGTTGACATATTAAAGAAGAACTATGGATTTTCCAGAAGCTCCTATCACTTCCTTGACAACAATGCAAGAACTTAAACACATGTGCAGCATATCCTGCTGCCTCCCTCCTTCCTCTGCAGACAGGAGCAGGAAGGCTGAGCAGAGTTGTTTTCTGCAAACAGCTTTGCTTTTTATGTTGGCAAAGGGTTCCTGTTCAAGGTGAAGAGAAATCATACAGCAAGAAGAAGATCAGCTACTTTCTCTCAAAATTTTTATTAGTTTTTAATAAAATGGCCAGGAAGTTCCTCCCTGCCTGACTATAATACAGGCTCCTTCAGCCTGCAAATTTAAAATTGCCCTTTTTCTGCTCTGCTCTCTATACACTACAGTCCTTTTAAAATAACATTTGACTGAAAAGGATCTGGAAAATCAAACAGAGTTTACAACTAGTTGATACAGATAGAGGAAACTACATAAAGATAAGTGCTCTCATGTTTCAATAGCAACAACAAGATGTATAAAAATAATCATCAGTGTACAACGTCATTTCCTTGAAGCACAAACCGTTGGTCCTGTCTTCTACAAGCCTGGAACATGTGGCTTGATAAAAGTTGTACACAAGCTGCTTACCACTGGCATCCCAGCAAAGCTTTCACTTGCAGTGGTTTCCGCTGAAAAGAGTCCTCAGCCGCTTGCAGATTTCTGATTTTTTTTTCACTATTAGTATTTTTCGTAACTGTGTTGATTTAGGGGGCTCTCAATCTGTCATTAGCAGCTGATTTTAGAAGCAGGTCTTAAACCAATGTAAGTTTTCACAAACTTCACCTTGGTGAATATTTTATACTGTTATTTCCTGGGATCTGGGGGAAAGTGGTCAGGTTTTTTAATAGTTTGAGCACGAATTATTACTTCTGTTTAAGACTATGTGAAAATAATACATTTACCATTAAGATTTTAGTTTGGGATTGAAGTGGGGAAGAGCTGGTATTGAGAGGTTGGGAGACTCTGGTGGTTTTCATGTTGGATCTTGTGGGAATATCATATTGACATTTTCTGCATAAGTGAGCTCACCAGCCTGGGAATTGGTTTTCAAGGATGCTTGTGTGTCACTTCTATATACAAGCACTTACAAGACTAAACACTGATAATGCTTCCATTAAAAAAAAAAAATCTTAGAAAGCTTACAAATATCTAACAAGCATTAATTTCTTTGGGAGCTAAAAGAAACCTTAGTGTCTGATAGACTAATACATGCCTGCAAAAAACTTTCTATCTTGTGTAACTCTAAAGTGAAAATCCTCAGACAGGGAAACGAGTTGTTTTATTTAAAGACATTTAAACCATCCTTTAAAACACTTTATACAACTTCCCTTCCTCTTTAAATAACTGTACTTCTCTATTTATGTTCTTGCAACACTAAAGTTTGCAAATTACCCCAAATTCTGCAATAGCATGGATTTTTTACACTCCCTGCCTCTTAGAGTCAGCAAATATTTATGAAAATTTTGCTTCTATTTAAAAACAGTTTAATGGATGTGTGAGATACGGTTGGCTGTGAGATACGACCGCTGCTGTGAGGTTTGTGTGGCTTAAGCTGTCAAAGGCTGGAAAATCACCTCGTTATCCCCCTGCCTGCATTAAGAAACTATTGGAGAACAGAAAGTTGAGAAAATTTGTTTGCCTGATATACCTGAGATAAGGCCAAATATTAAAGATCAGGAAATGAGCTGCTCTCAACCTGATCCCGAACCACCTGTTGCACCTGGCCTTAAGCCATCTATAAAACCTGACCAAGAGTCAGCTGTAAGACCCTCAGAAATAATTTATACCCCCCTGTACATGTCTAATTATGATTCAAGGCCCTGCAATAAGCTCCCAACACCTCTGGAAATGTTACAATCTACAGAAGTCTGAATTAGAACATAGAAATATTATATAGATTCTCACAGGATGAAAAGGTGAAGGTTTTGGAGATTGCTTTTATAGTGAGGTGATAAGAGATAAAGCACATATGATGGAGTGATGCAGCTAAAATTCTTCCTTTCTTCTACCCATGAGTCCATGTTCGACTGAAAAAGTATTGGACAAATTTTACAGTATTTCCGGTGTTACGAATAAATCTGTTACATGGACATTGGTTTAAATGTATAAACAATAAGTTACATTAGTTACGGTATAAAAAGAGCTTGAAAGAGAAGGTGCCATCATTCTCTCCCTCTCGCTGCTTTGGAGTAGGTGCTATCCTGTATCTTGCTTCTGTTTATATTAGTATTGCTGATAAGATGTAATAAACTGCAAGAACCAGCAATACTGTTCTGTCCTTTTGGCACAGGCGCGATTAGTGCGTATATTGTGGCTAAATTAACGAGGCTTAGTCGTAATAGCAACCTGGTGGTCTCTAAGCTGGTGCCAGGCACCGGAGGTTTTGCAGCACCTCAGCCCTGGCCAGGCTGGTTTCTCCATGCCCAGCTCTGCCCTTCCTCTGCGTTTGGGGAGTGCCACCACTCTGTCCCCACGTCAGGGGTCATCCTCCCCTTCACGTTCTGCTCGGCATCTCTGAGCATCACTCCGCTCTCCCCTGGCCGCCGTCGCTCTCCCTCTGCCCGGCCCTTTGCCAGGCGGAGGTTCAGAGGGCAGAGAGCCTTTGGGCTGGGAGCGGTGCGTGTGTGGCCGGGCTGTGTTCGGGAGGGTTCCAGCACAGCGCAGCGGGCGGCGCGTCCCCGGCAAAGGTGACGGCCCGCGGGAGGGAGGGCGCGGGGTGACGATGCTGTGGGAGAGCCTCAGGGACGGGGCGTGTTCTTTTGGCCCCAGATGGTTCTGTTCCACATGTGGGCACTCGGCCTGGGCAGGGTGTTTTATGTGATGTCTGAAGAAGGCTGAGAGGGGTTAGAGGTCTATCAGGTTGCATGCATGGAGGAAAAGCCCCACATGGCCCCACTCTAGGTTTTTTTAGCTGTGTTTCCATGTCAGGAGACAGGCAGCGCTGGCCAAAATACACACCTGGGGCAAAGGGGTTTCTCCTCAGTTCGATAAGTGACCTTGGATGCATTAATTAAACTTTCTATGCTGGGTCTTTTGTGCACATTAGAATTTTCTGTGATAACCTCCCACCCACGAAAGATTGCAGACAATGGGATCATAGAATCTCTGATATCGGAAAAGGCCTCCAATATCCCTGGATCCCACCTTTGATCACCGCCTTGTCAAATAGACCACGGCACTGAGTGTCATATCCAGCTGGGTTCTGAACACCTCTGGGGAGGGTGACTACACTGCCTCTATGGGCAGCCCGTTCCAATGCTTAACAACCCTTTCAGTGAAAAAATCCCTCCTAATGTCCAATCTAAACCTACCCTGGCCCATTTTAACACTATGTCCTCTCATCCTGCCACTGGTTGCCTGGGAAAAGAGGCCAACCCCCAACTGGCTATACCCTCCTTTCAGGAAGTAGTAGAAAGTGAAAAAATCACCCCTGAGCCTCCCTTTCTCCAGGCTAAAAACCCAAAGCTTTTTATATGACCACTCCTCAGCCACTCCTCTTATGACTTGCTCTCTAGACCTTTCACCAGCTCACTGTCCTTCTCTGGACACGGTCCAGCGCCTCAAAGTCCTACCTGAACAGAGAGGCCCAGAACTGGCCTTGACAGCAAGGCAGCTGCCAAGCACTTGAGGCACCTCACCAGTGCTGAGCACAGAGGGACAATCGCTTCCCTAGTCCTGCTGGCCATGCTCTATCTCCAATACACGCCAGGATGCCATTTGTCCTGGACTCACTGGTGTCTCACGTTCAGCCATCTGTCGACCAGCACCTCCAGGTCTTTTTCCACTGGGCCACTTTTCAGCCACTCTCCCCCAGCCTGTAGCACTGCAGGGGTTGCTGCGACCCAAGTGTAGGACCCGGCATTTGGCCTTGTTGGACCTCAGACCACTGGCCTCAGCCCATGGATCCAGCCTGTCCACATCCCTCACAGAGCCCTCCTGTCCTCCAGCAGGCCAACACTCCCACCCAACTAAGTATCATCCACAAGCTGACTGAGGGTGCACTCAATCTCCTTGACCAAAACGTTGATTAAACAGGACTGGCCCAAATAGAAAGCCCTGGGACACCATCTGCCAGCTGGATGTGGCACCATTCACCAACACTGCCTGGGCATGGCCATCCATACCATTTTTAATCCTCCTGGATTGCAGCAGATCTATTCTGCTCCCTGTCTCTGTCCCCCAGGTTTGTTGCCCTGAGGATAAGGGACCATTAGGTACCTCAGCCTTTTCCTCAGACTTGGTGACAATGTTCCCCATCACTCTATTGCACGATTGAGATTTTCCTTGGCCCTCCTTTTGGTGTTAATGTATTTATAAAAACACTTTCATTATCTTTCACAGCAGTAGCCAGTTATAGCTGAGCTTTTGCCTGTGTTGAGCTGGGGTTCCCCAAGGCTATTTTCCCTAGGATCCCACTGGGATGGACTCCACAAAGTCAGCTTGACCAGTTCTGCATCACTTGGAGGTAGGCTTCTTCACTCCTTACTTTCCTGCTCTCTTTCTCTCCAGGAAAATGGCCATGGGGGCAACAGGAAAGTGTTTCCATGCCAAATAATTAGTTACTTATGGAAAGTACAAGAAGTCCAACAACACACACTTATGGAATAATTTGAATCATGTGAGAATTTATTAAAAAAAAAAAAAAGGATTCCCCCCCACCCTATTCCAATGATCTGTGCCTTCATATGGATCTTGTTTATCCATATCTAAGCCCTCTTGGAAACCTTATATAAGCTTGGCTTCAATGAAATAATGAGGCATTAAGTGCCAGAGATAATGTGTTACAAAAACCCTTGTGTTCATTTTAACAAAATTCTTAAATGTGTAACTTTTCTGTTTCACTGAGTTACACAGTTCCAGTGTTTCAAATTGCTCTTTTTTTTTTTTTTTTTTTTTTTTTTACCTCTGTCATCATTTTCATTTCTGATCTTTCAGCTCTCACTATCTCTGTGTCACTTCTTGTGAAAGATCGGTGGAGCTGAACAAACTTTCTTGTCAGGGTCGACTTAGCACTCAGAGCATTTTCAAACACCTTTTTGTTGACTTTGAGTGGACTATGACTATTTGTAGTAGATGATGTTTCTACCTGTGGACATCAGGGCATTTTCATCAGTCTTGCGGCAAAATCCCAAACCTCTTGAAGTCAAAGAACATTCTGTCAGGCTCTGTGGGTGCAATTCAGTTCTTAGTTGGTGAGGTGAAGCCCTGCTGTGTCCATGCTGCAGCACAAAAAGCCTATTAGAGGACCACAAACCCTGTAAATACGTCATGAGACTGCAGCCACTACCGTGCTGGGAAATGAGCATAGTCAGAAACACAGCAAGGGCAGCTTGACAGACATCAAGTGAAGCAAATATGTGACTTCATCCCTCTTTGCCACATGCAGTGGAAGTTCAAGCCCTGCTGTCGTCGTGCTCAGTGAAGAGTGTTGACACCTGCCTTTAAAGGGCTGGCACGACTTGTAGACACGTGGTGACTGCTGCAGATGGTGGCTGGAAGGCTCTGTTGTGCATAGTTATGCAGGAGCAGCATCAATCAGCACTGGAAAATTGGCTCAGAAGGTTTTCCTGACCTGGGGGGATCCAGCTCAGCAGTGTACTTGGTCTGGACAAGTGCAGGTGTCTAGACTTTGTGCTGTGCCTTTAGGAGTTCTGCTGGATATAAGAATAATCTGGCATGTTTTTAAGGGGAGAAAATGACCAAGGCAAAGCTGTTCCTTTAACTGAAGGGTATGAGAGGAGACACTTTTATAACCATCAGAGTAATCCTAAACAAATCCTGAAACTTTAATGGGAGTGATTTTAGCATATTTCCTCTAGTTTGTAATATTTATTTTGATATATGTTCAGAAAGTTTATGTAATATTTTTCATGCATGAACTATTTTTGGCAAAATACAGAGATCTTCACATGCATAAAATTTCCTATTATGATTGGCCAAGCTTTAATAAATGATCTGTAATAGCAAATATTGGCCGTGTGTTTGGAACAGAGTTGTGTCAGGGCCCAGTGCTCCAGCATGGAAATATCTGCTTATTACAGATGACCTGACCTCAGCTGGCCTTTGTGTGACTGCTACAGAAATTGGTCTGACCTGTGTCCCTGCTTTCCACTCAGAAAGCTTTTCCAGGCTATGCAAGATTGTGGCTTCAGTGACCAGATTCCTCACTTACAGCTTGTCTTATACCCCATGTCTGTCATTTTCCTGTGACTGTGAAGAAACGAACAGGGACAAAAATTGATCTCACTGTCCATCATGTAGTATCAGAGAAGCTCTCTTTCATTAGAAAGAGTAATTCTGGATTATAGTCTTGATGTTAATCCCGTTTGTTATGTCCACTAGCAAGAGAGATTAATTAGTGCAGCCAGTTGAAAACAGTGCAACTCTAAAGAAAGAAGTGCAAATTCTAAAGAAAGAAGCTGGGATTCAGTAAGTAACATTTAGAAATGTGAGCTTGTGAGGGATGTCCTTGTGTACCCACAAGAAAGCAGTGCCCTGTGTTTTAACTACACGTGAGAATTGTTTTGTATTAAGCTCAGGACTTCAGAGGGATCAAAGTTTTCAAGTGAAAGTGAAACTGAAGTGGTTTTATCAAAATACGAGAGAGAGCAGTGCACTGTTTGGCGTCCTCAGCCTGCCGGTGCTTGCCCCGTGGGTGCTGCTCACGGCGGAGCGCAGAGCGGCGCTACGGGCACATCCGCGGCTTTCTAGCACCATCTCGTGGGCAGCCGGGCCCCAAGGCCAGCTCATCAGAGCACTTCCCCCACGTTTCAGGTTTAAACAAACAGCTATGGAAGTCTGCATTTGATCTCTGTGCTTTTCTTCCATTCATTCCTTACCGGCATCGTTCCGCAAAGTGATGCGCTGATGCGTGAATCTCCCCGCAGGCACGGGGCTGCTGAGGACCACCAGAAGATCTCAGCCCTTCATGGGAATTTGACAGACTCTGAAAAATAGTGAACATTTTTTAAGAAAAAAAAAAAAATGGGCAAAGCTGCTACTGATCCAGCAAAGCTGCTACTGATCCAGTTTTTCTGCCTGAAAAACAAAGGAAAGCCAGCTCTAAATAGATATGAGAAATAAACCCCCTCCCCCTGCCCCAATCTTCCAATCTCCCCCAAAACAAACTAAAACAATAACAAAAGATATTAATTTTCTATTGTTTATAACATGGCCGTCAGACTCCAAAAATGAGTCAGAATCTTCTTGGTGGTTGTTTCTCCCCTTACTTTAAAATGCACAAATGGAGAACAGAACAGATAAGTCTCAGCCACAGCTGACAGGAATGTGTGAGATGATGACTAGCAGCAAGAGTACCTATAGCCTCTGAGTGCTCCTGTAGCTGAAAGTGGGTTTATAGGTTGTGCTGAATACAGACTATGAACTAATCTTTAACACCATTTTTGCTCAGTATATAAAGGAGAACCAGGCCAACAAGAACCTTTCAGCAAAACCTCAGCCCTGATCCTGCTCAGACTACTCCAAGTATGGACAAAGAACAAACGTGGTGTTTTATCATCCCAGGGAAGGATTCAAATTCAAATTCTGTCTGAAGACAACATGAAAAGGAGTATGCAGGAGAAAACTATGTCCTTGTTTGCTTAGCAGCACTCCTCATGGCACGGGGCTCTAGCCAAAGGTTAGGTTATGTCACAATGCCAGGTATTGGAGGCCTTGAAGCTTAACTTGCCTTAACAGACTTATTAGCTACTCAGTCTTGGAGCAGAATTTAGTGAGAAGGTTGTTAAAGATATTTCCAGGGGAACAGAAATGGTGGGAGTCTATGTGCAAGTGACTCCTGCTCTGGAGAAGCTCTCTGGGTTCAGTTGGAGCCAGCACAGCAAGGGCTTTCCCTGGCTGAGCTGTTGGCTACTTTGGGCTTGCCCAAACCTCTGCTTCGAATCCCAGGGGCTCTTGTTGTCGTACCTTGTCTCCAGTTTCATCAGGAACAGAAGATCCTGAAGTCTCCAGACTTCAGCTGAGTGGGTTGGTTTGGGGTTTTTTTTTCTGAGTACAAAGGCACCCAATTTACACAGTACTGATGCAAACATCAACCTCAAATAATCAGTGCATGTGGCCAGTTAATCATCCCACTGGTTCCAGGTGGAAACATGCCAAGACATTTCTGGAATAGTGAGTCCATTACATTCACACTTTATTTGTATTGCATGTTCAGATATTTCTGTATCCTAGTCACAGTTTTCTTCACCAGTTCTTACAAGTGTTATACATGTTTTGGATGGAGCTGAGCAGAAAATATTTTTGGTTAATATGTAAATTCACAGCAATTTTAGAGTAACTGAATCAATTTAGGTCAAATTTGATAATCTATTTTGATGAAAGGTGGTGGGAATGTCTGGAAAGCATATTGATATGTTTTAATTTTGAAACCAATCTGTATTTAAAAATGAAAAAAAAAATCAGGCCCAAATTCTTCTTTCTGGTTGGCAGTTGAAAAAGGATACTTTTCACCCAGTTATGCCAGAGTTTGTCAGAGTTTGGTGACCTAGTAAGCATGTCTTAATAGGAAAAGAAATATTTTTGTATTATTTGCAGCTGACCCTCTGATGGGTTCTAACCAAGGGCTGTCACAAAGGGTGTTGCAAACAGGGTCTTGTAATACACATGGGACCTCTGAAGAAATTGTTATGACAATTTGTTGTCATATGTTATGCAGGTGACCATCCCTGCCAGATTACCTTCGAGGGCTGATAAATCACTGCAGCAGGAGAGTATCTGTAAGATGAGAGGTGGAATTCCTTGTAGATAACATCTCTGACAGTCTCTGGCCAGGAAATTTCAGTGGCAATGCTCATAAAATGACTCTGTCTCATCTCTCAGCTGATATCATTCTGGTATCATCAGTATCACAAGGAAGACTGTGAAGAAGCTTGTCAGGATTTGCCCCATTTTCACATCCCTGTGCCTCGCTGACACATAGCCATCAAATTTCCAATATGAGCACTGGTCATGCTCATAACCTGCTTGTAGCATATGGGACAGATGAAACAAGAAAGTAAAATGTAGTTGATATAGGGGTGTTGCACTCCAGCACCCATGGACAGTAATTTCCTGCACTTCCATCAGCCCTGCTCACGACCGTCTGATAGATGATACACTGCTGTTGGTGCCATGATGATTTTTTGCCTTTTCTTTTTTACCCCTTTGATGCCTTTTTACAACTTCTGTGTTCTTGGTGCTTTTTGCCTGCATTCTTGGACTTGTTTGTTAAGCCAGGAGACTGAACATTTTAGAAGCTTCATAGTTAGGGACCATTGTGCCCAAGACCACAAGGTCCTCTCCAGAACACATTTTGTAAACTAAGATAGAACCATCCAGGGGAAGGTTCTTTGGGGAGGGGGTGTTCATTAGAGCCTCTCACTGGGAAATTTTTGATAGATATGCTAATTAGTAAGACCTATAATGTGATACCAGATCTTTTGAGGGGGGTACATTGAGGTGTGCATGGAGGTGCATTCAACCTGGATGTGGTGCACCTAAGGATCCTTAAAATAAATATCAAGGTAAAATCCCTTTCTCCCTTCTAACTGTGTTTGACTCTTGATATTAAGACCAGGAAAAGGCATCACTGTCAGTGTTCTGGCCTGTGCATGCTTGCACAAGAGTGTGAGGTGTGTAAATTCCACCCAATATACATGCATATTTTTATATCTATAGTGCAAGATAAGTATTTAAAATGGAAAAAACCCAACTGATCAGTTTACTCTATCCTCTGGTCATGTCCTTACTTCTTGTTCATTATTCATAAGCATTTGCTGAATAACACAGGCAAGCCCTTTTCAGACTATGAGTTTTTTGGGAATCATTCACTTCAGCTATTCACTATTCATCTTTCATGGCAGCAGACTGGCTGCTTAAACCACACAGTGGTTTTCCCCTAAGTCCTAATTGGGTATTTATAAACCCAAAGATAAAGGCAGACAAACTGTGAATGCTCTTCTTTGATTGTGAAGATCCTCATTTGCCTGTCTATGTGGGCATGAGTCCCAAGAGCAGCCCTGCCCAGAACCGACTGCATCCGTACAAACACACAGAAATTTGGGCTTTGGGAAGAGTTCTGTGAACATCATGGGGCACAGTGTGTGGAAGACATTTCAGGGCATTGAACCTGCCACATATATTTTGGATGGGATCTAGCAGTTGTCATGTTTACAGTGCCAAATAACATTCCTTGTTCTAAAATCCCAGGCTTTGTTCTACCTGCTCCCCTTTTTGCACACACAGTCCTGTCTTGGTCACAGGGATGGCTGCTTGGGTGGATCTCTCCTACCACCTTCATCCCTGGGAGGCCAAGAATTAAAGTCATTAAAAAGGGAGAGATAGAGAGATATTCATCATTGTAGTTCACCTGAAACCAGGGTAACAGTCCTGCTCCCCACTGAGCTGAAAGAGGAGGAGACTGCCCTCCAGCACGCTAGTGTTTTGTCAGGCAGGTCAGGATCCATGTTTGGCTGGCTGCTGCTCTTGACCAGGGACTGAGAATCACGGACAGAAGAGAACTGGGTTGGGAGACCTTGGCACTCAGTGTGACCTGGAGCTCTGATGCTGTCAGCCAGCAACAATTCTGCAAAGAAATGTGTGCATGTAGTAGCTGCTCATGGAGCAGAGACTACCTAGAGTAACACTGCTTTGCAACACCTCTGGAATGAGATTCTGGGGACTTTTTGGGTCCCAGTATTGATGGTTTGGGGTGGACTCCGGGTATCTGGAGAACTTTAATGCAAAAATATCCTGATGTATCTATGGATTTTAAGGTAACACAGCAAGTGCCTGGGGATTTTGTGGATTGCATTTATGAATGCGTTTGAATTCTGCCTATGTGCTAGTTCTCAAGGCCATACCTTCTTTCTTCTTGGGGCCTAGATGGTATTCTGGGGCAGAGGATGATGGACTTGCTGCCAGTTAAGGCACTCATTTTCTGTCATTTGTTTTGACTCGGTTTTATCTTTGTATCTGTTTCAAGGATTATTGCAGGGGCCATCATAATCATAAATAACTAGATGGAGAAAGTGGAATTGCCATGGTGATGTGCAAAGCAAGTAGTTTTTATCTAATCAGTTTTTATTTTGAGTACTTAAAGGTCTGTAATTTAATAATAAAACCATGAGTTGGACAGTTGATCTTGTTGAATAGACATTATTACTGCCACAGAGGGAAACCAACCCCCACCTTGGAGACCACAGGAACATAAACCCACTTCAGATTGCTCCTTGCTCCTCCCAGAACTGCAGGTGAGTTGACAGTGATTCTTCCTTCCTTACCTGCAATGTTTTTCATGGGGAGACTTCAATATGTTTTAAGGAAGTGGTCATTCAAAGACGGTGACGTGGAGACAAGGCAGGGCAAACTACTCATAAAGCACTCACTGGATTTCCTTGTGCAATGCCCTGCACTGCGAGGCACTGGGGACCAAGGGGACTTCTCCCTTGCTTTGTGGGAAGACATTACCTGAGTGTGACAGTGAGTCAGAGCCAGGATTGTGAGGTTACAGCAGAACAAGGTGACAGAGCTGTGCTTATAGATCTTCCCTCAAAGAGTGTCAGCACACTGGGGCCATAGAGGAGGAGGGGAAAGGCTGCTGTAGACAAGGAAAGAAATATGACTTGAAATGTAGTGTGTTTTACAAAACATAAGACTGAGCACAGAAACCATCAGGAAGTATCCCTAAATTGTGTGAAGAAAGCTAAACCTTTCCTTTCCAGGCCAATGACTAAATGTTACACCGTTAACAAAGGGTCTCAAAGCATGGGGACAGATCAACACTGGGGGTGCCATACAAGGTGTCCTCCTTCTTTATCTGTGTGGCTCCTGAGTTATTCTCCTGTCAAGTAGTGAAGGGCCAGACCTGAACCCTGAAGAAGGGACATTGTGCACACAGAAATCTGTCTCTGCCTCTACCCAGAGAAGATGGGACACTGAAAAAACCTGAGCATTTCTTTAGCCTGTCTGGGATGAATGCCAGAGTTTGAACAAGATAGACTGATGGACTGGGCTGCCCAAGGGCTGCAAGAACTGAAGGTGGAGTGGGCTCTCCTCTGCAGAGTCTCCATGAGGTGGGTCCAACACCCCTATAACACTGCAAATGAAGTGTTTGGATGGGAATGCTCATTCCTGTGCAGATGCATTGGTGAGAGCTGTGACAGAGCTGGCCAGAGTGTGCCAGAGGGCTGCACTGCATCCTCTTGCTCGTGTGATGACAGACAAGCTTCCCTTTTCCACATGAGATGTCTGTAAACCCATGACTTTGCTAGGGAAGTAAAATTTTAAAAAATAAGTAAAACAAGGCTTCATTTTATGTCCGTGTGAGATTCTTTCAATAGTCAGTTTTCAACCACAGTCAACAAAGTACCTTATGTTTATCAAGGCACTTTTTCCATCATGTATACAGACTTTTGTGGTTTTTTAAATTTGAAAGGTCATTTCAAGAGCCCACAATACTTCTCTGTTGCACAGTCCTAACAGAATTTCTGGAAATATTTAATTTGTGTACTGTGTTGAAGGCTCTCAAACAACATGCACATCATTTAGTCTGTTTGTAGAACCTCTTGCTTCTCCTAAATATACTCATCTTCTTTCTCTCAGCTAAGAAAGCCTTTCTTTTATCATCAGTTTTTAGTATTTTATTATGAACATGAAGGGATAGTCAGACTTGTGCAATCTGAAGAAAAATGTCTGAGGTTTTCTGTCTTCTCCCTTTAATTTAATTTTTTTTATGTTACTCTGAAGAGACTTTCTTGAGGGCTTTGAAAGACACAAGAAGAATAGACACGCTAAGGTAAAAGACTCTCTTAATATACATAATTTTCAGTCTACTCTGGTAGACAACACAGTCCAAATGCACCTTCAGTAGTACCTGAGCAGCCTGCTCAAGAAGGTAGATTGTCTTAAGCCTTTCTGAGGGCCCCTTGCTTTGTTCTCAGCCATGGGCTCAACTCTGCTGTGGTGAGGTCAGGCCATAAAGAGAGGTAAGGAAAGGTCGCAGCACTGAGCTCTGGGCTGGGAGTAAGTACTTCCAGAATTTAATTTGGCCATGGAAATATTCCCAGCACAGCAGTGTTCCCCCTCGTTAAAGGAGGGAATATTGCTGCAGCCCACAACCTCTGTAGGGGAGGAATTAACTTTTAAACTGAACACTGCACTTGGATAGGAAATGAGCTTAGTGGGGTCTGTGTGCTAAGGGACCTGTGTGCTTTGATGCAAATACTCTTTCAAGTTTAAATCTTTGCACAGAGTAACACTGGTCAAACACAGACGAGGAATTAATTGCTTGAAGTGGTTCCCAGCTAAAGAATATCCTTATTAGTTTATCATTCCTTCTCTGGATGCTTTCTAGTAATGTAATTTTGTTGAGTTCTAAAATAATTACATAAATGAACTGTAGAGCTTGTTTTTCCAGCTGGAGTGTGAGAGAGGGCCTTTCTAGCTGCTTTGCCTTGCTTGTGAGGAGGTTCACCCATGCAAAGATGTGTTTTGAACTTCAGCCTTTCTGGTCTGCATGAACCTCCCAGTGTGGGGAGTCATAGGCTGCAGCAAAGCTCTGTGGTCTCTCTGTGCAGGACTGCAGGATTTGGGAAGTCTGGGGAGGACATATATCCTCCCCAGAAGTCAAGCAAGGTTTTCTTTCATTCTGCCTTTCCTCTGACTTCTTTTTCTCGCTTTGGTATTAAAAATAAAATAAAAACTTAGGATTTATTTGTACTATCGGGTTGGTTTTAATCCTAATAGAGGTATAAATAAAAAGTTTATATTTAAATTTTAATCTCTTTTTGATCATTCATTCTTACATGGTAATTTTGTAGGATATGTGCTAATGTTCTAATGTCAAAACAAACATGCTTCTCCTGAAATTTATTTGAGAAAACTGAAGTAACATTTTCTGATATTTGCTCTGTAATATTGAACCTCTGTGGTGAAGGAATAAATTTGAGTCCTGAAAATATTCTTTCAGCACTCACACAGCTTACTGGAAATGGAAGTACAATTTCTGCCAGTTAATACAGCTGAAGCATAACATTTTTATGACATTCTCATTTGTTTAACATGGTATTTTTTCTAACTGAAATGTGGCTCATCTGTTAAATGAACCGAGACTCAGCTTAATCTTTTCTGGAGTGTTCTAAGTCCAGATCACTCTTCTTTTTTTGTAAGATTTCCTGACTCTTTAGAAGTTCCAGATTATCTTCAGATACTTCAGAGCAAAATGCAACCAGCTTTGATTTGACATATGTATAAAACATTATTATTTTCAATTTCTGACTGAGGCATTTCCAATTACATGCTTGGTTTGATTAGAAGAAATTTTGCCTGTTTGCTGAAGAATGTAAGACAGAGTGTGTGTCCCCCTATTTTTCTCAGCCAGTTTTTCCTGATTTTTCTTCATTCTTAGAGAGGATTCAGGAAAAATCAGAAGAGATGTTTGATGTTTCAAGGTGGTGTTCTTAATCAAGCACTGTACATGCTCTGTTTGTTTATACTGTTGAATTTTTATTGCCATTTTAGCAGCTCTGGTGTAAGTCCAACGCCTTTAACGGCACCCTTCCTTCAGCTGAAATACCAGGATTTTTGGTCCATGTTCTGGTAGAAATCAGAGTGCTCCTATGGTCACTGTAGCATCCCAGCTGCCCAGGGTCTGGTAGAATGAGTGTATTTCTTTAATTTGTTTGTTATATCTAGAACCAGTCTCAGTTTTTTGGGGTTATTTCCATCCTTTACAGAAATACAGTGCTGCACCCATTGTGCCAGAGGTTTTCCTTCTGGTGCTATCACTGCTGAAGCTGCAGATTATTGGCAGAGCAATTTTAAACTCCTGGTTTCAGTAGGCATTGTCAGCCCAGAGCCTTGATGTTGACAATGTCACCTTCTTGGTCACTTTTCCCAAATACTGACTTTTCAGTTTTCCCTCTCATTTAGCTTCTCTGCTTTTGCTGACTCCTGCACTCATTAGCATTGCTGTTGTTAACATATTTACTCCGTTTTCTGTTGGGTTATTCCAAGCATACCAACAACTTAAATAATTCTTGATTTCAAACAGAAAAAATCAGGTCTTTCCTTTCACTCCTCCTACATTACAGTCCAAGAGCAGTTTATCTTGTAAGAATATAGTGAATGCTAATTATGGAGAAATATTTTGTTCTACAATACATTACAATGAAATTAGACTTTCCTTCATCTCTGTACTGATACCATCCTGAATGATGGTTGCTGAAGTGGCAACCACTTTCTGTTTTAGTGTTATTTTGACCTCTGGCTTTCCAGAATGGTCTCAAGAATTTTGCAGCATTTTGAGCCCTACCATTTTAAACACCTACAGGTGTTTAAATAATTTTCCACTTTCAGATATGAAATCTGGGCAAACTTCCCATAAAGTAGTGTCACTGTGTGCTACAACAACTGATTTATTTTTGAACATGAATGCACAATTATTTGTTCTGTTAAAATTCTGCACTAAGGCTATGCATTTACTATTGTATTTTATACTTTATTGTCCTTATTGTGGATTTTCTTCATCTAGAAGAAAATACCTCTGAGGGTTATTTCTTTGCCTGTACCTTATAGTTTGACTGATGTTCCGTCTGCTTCTCCTGGTAAAAAGGAGATTCCATTTTTACATTGCTTTTTGAAAAACTGTCTTGTGAAAATGTCCTGACTTTTCTCCACCACCAAGGCCCAGTTGTTAAACACACTGTAGAGAAAATGTAAATTCAGAAACGGACCAGTCATATGGTCCTGGTGAGAGTTCCCAGAAATTAATTAAATATTGGGATGGTTTTGCAAAGACACAGAATCATAAGATCACAGAATCACAGAATGGTTTGGGTTGGAAGGGACCTTAAAAATCATCTGGTTCCTGCCACAGGCAGGGGCACACCAGGTGTGGATAACAATGTAAGGACCAAGTTAGGGAAGGATGATTATACCCTCCCAAGTTAGGGATGACTGGTCTTTACCAGTCTGTGTGAGCAGTTGAGGTGGCCCAAGGTGACCCATTCTCAGCTGCTCTGTACCTGCATGGCTGAGGATGAGGGCACTGCCTCCACTGAGCCAAGGTCAGACACTCTGCAGAGCAAGTCCAGGCACTCATCAGCCAGTTACACGCAGTGCTGCACACAGGCCCTGCTCCTCCAGCCACCCCCATGCTATTTTTAATCAGAAACCAATTATAAAAAGCTGGTTTATTTTATCTGGACATTCATCTCTGTTCTTGTCAGGTCAGTAAATAGGACACAATTAGAATCAGATTCCACTCCAGTGCTGGTAAAAGCAACAGAAACGATTCTCCCATTCCTGTTTTGTCTTTGTTTAATCCTACTTAATTGCTTCTAGTTGCCTCAGGGCCTGAAGTAGTATCTTCCATCTCCTACCTAGTGTTGCTCCAGAGCTGCTGGAAGGTGGCCTGGGTGGCTGGATTAGTCTGATGTGCTTCCCTACTGGACAGGCAAAGTGCAGCAATGTGCTGTTGTGGTCACTGATGGGCACAGGCATTAGAGAGTCTTCATCCTCACACCATCCTTGCAGAAACTGCCCATCCAAGCCAAGCTGCTCAGGAAAAGGATGTATGAGTAATGGTCTGAGTGCAGTGGTGCCCCAGGACACAGGGAGCACTGAAGAGGAGCACACAGGAAGCATCTCCATCACACTGCCTGTGCAGAGCATGTTGTATTGCCAAAAAGAGCAAGCCCTATTTCTTTCTTTAAAACCATCATTTACAAATTAATATCTTGTAGTTAAAAAGTGATCATTCCTCACCTCACTGAACAGCTACTGTATTTTCACACTCTGGCTGGTTGGCAAAGGCAAACTAAATGAAAACCTTGCAGACACAAGTTTGTCTGCAGGAAGATTTATTTGTGCTCCTGTCTGCATGATTCATACTTGCTCCAGGGGAAAAGTTGTAGCTGAGAAGGGGTGCTAAGCTACCATGATTTTCCATGCCCTCATAGAAAAGAAAATATCTCTTCTATCTTTTTTTTTTATTTTTTCTGTCCTATTCAGTGGTGATGTGGAGTGTAGCTAGAACAATAGTTACTGTAATCCAGACAGCCATTTCATTGTAAATCACCAGGATGTACATTTACAATCCAGGTATTATCGTTTTGGTTCTGTTTCCTCGCTTTTCAGGTTAAAACTGGTTAACACAAGCTTTCAGAAAACTAATAAAAAATTAAATGCCTCAGAACTGGGACATGGTTTGCCAAGTATCAGCCTGGGGAAATGTACTTTAACATTGTGGGAAGCTCCTGTGTATATAATCACAAAGGAAAAGCTGACAGACCTTTAGCAATAGCTTTGCAGTAATAAATTATTATTATTAACAGATCTTTTCATCCACGGATCTCAAAGCACTTTAGGAATCTTCTTTTACAGGGAAATGTGCAGGGGTAAGGCATACAGTTTAATCTTCTTTATGCCACATTTTATAAACAGCCAGGTCTGGTCCTTAGCATGTGTTGTGTGAGGGACTCAGATTTATGGACATTGCAGTGGCAGAAGGGCTGGGAAGAAATGATCTAACAAGAGGATAAAGGACCAGATGAGACATGTATGTAATGGCAAGTTTCTCTAGAGAAGTACCTCAATACCAAACTTCTCACACACCCTGACAATATGTCCTAAACAACATTGTCATGGATTTGAAGTATTCAAGAGTATTTTTCCCCTCTTTCAACAACATGCTCTATGCATTCTTGTCTCTTTTGTGGTATCAGGCTGCAATGCTTCTCTGCAACTTGTGAGGATGCTGTTTGCTATGGAGGCATTCAACACCATGAAACTGAGGTGGCAGAGCTCCTCATCCACTGCCTTCCTCTCTACAGACACAGCAAAGGCCTGGTGATCGCAGGAGTTTGAAAAAAGTCAGCTCATCCTTGCATGCAGAATGCTAGGCCTTTGTTTTCATCTTCTTGGCCAAGACTTAAACACAGTGTTTGTATCTACTGACTTAATCTCTGGCCAGCCCTCAGGGAACTGGGGCTGCAAAGTCACAGGGGCTGCTTGTGCTCAGGCTGTTTGGGTGAGTTTAAGGGACTGGGCCCTTAGAGCAAGACCCAGGCTAATGCAGGTTGCACTCAGCTGGAAGGAGCCTGTCTCACACACATCCTTCCTCTCCCTTCTCTGCTGCACGAGCACAGCTCCTGCAGGTACGTGCTGCCCAAACAGCAGCTGGCAGCCAGCCTGAGGAGCTCCCAGGCAACATTTCCCTGCTTCTCTTTTCTTACTCCTTCATTCAACAGGTGTATTTATTAGATGACATACTCACTATGCAGCAGTTCACCTTTTAGTCTAGGGAAGGTTTTATTAATTTCTGACTCACTCCTGTCTCGATGAGCAGCTGTTTGTTTAACATGGACTTGAAAGGCTGCACCCACAGCTTGCTGGACAAAGAAGTTAGTCTTAAAGGATCTGTTTGAAAAATGTAGTACATCTGCTAATGAATTTAAGAACACTTTTGTGACATTTAATTAAGCCTTGCAGGGAATGTGCAAGACTGATGGATCACCATGAGAAAAGGCAAAACAGAAGTACCCCTAGCGCATCTGTCTGGGCCCAGAGATTCCAGCCATGGTGCACATCCCAGTGTGTACCCTGGACAAGGCAGGGATGCCTGTGCATGTGCTGTTAAAGCTTCCACTTGCATGTCTCAGCTCCCTGAGCTCCTCTACCGTGACAAAATTGTCACCCTGTGGTGTGAACATACATAAAACAAGCCCAGTGCTAATTGGCTCCCATGGGCTGCTTGCCAAGGTGGCTGACAGCCACTAGACTCATCACACGTGCCTTAGGGATCTGGCCACAGCCACGCTGCAATCCTGGCACTTGGTCTGCTGGAGGACTAAAAAGTGACCAAGACTCCCTTAATCTAGGAACATAAAACTGATGGCAGGGTTAGGAATTCATACCACATTCCTGAGAATAGCACTTTCTCCACACAGCACAGATGAGCTAAGAGATCAGGTCATGCCCAGATCATCAGCTCACCTCTGTGAAACCATTCAAAAGTAGGCTTGGACCAGATTTAAGTACAAATTAAACATCTGTCTGAATGGCAAAGCTCACCATCCCCAAAGCCAGTGTTCCCCTCCCCACAAATGAATCTTATTGTAGGGAAAATATATGAGCAAATAATTAATTTTGGAGTCTGTGGGTGGCCCCCGAGGTGAGCTGGAGCTCTGAGTTTTACATAAGCACACCCCCACACAAACCCCGCCTTTGCTTCAGATCAGCATCAGCGAGCCCACGCACATCTCTCCCGAGGCCTTTGTGCAAGACCTCTATCCTTCTACCAATGGGGAAGCCAAGCCCCTGGGGTGAAAGACAAGTTGAAAGCTAAGATCTGAATGATTTGGCAGAAATTGGAGCTATTGCAAGATTTTCCAAGATGAGCCCACTGGGGGACTGGAGAGCTCATGATGATTTAATGGCTTAAAAGAGAATGGGGCTTAATCTAGACCATGTGCTGAGAGGAGCTGCTGAGCATGGAGGTAGAGTAAGGCAAACCCACCCTGGCTGCAGCGACTTCACTCCACATCTGGATGGCTGAGAAATGGCATCTGCCTTCCTATGTTCCTCGTTCTTTAAATATTGAAGCACTGATCCAAGCTTTCTTTTTGTGGTCAGACCCTCCTACATGTGCTGAGTTTTGTACCCCAGGGGTTCCCGAGGGTGTACTTGAAGACCTCTCTGGGGCTGTAGCATTGGCAGAGCAAGGTGTGGGAAGGCAAAACCTGCACTGCCCCCTGAGCCAGGCCAGGCATGCAGGACCATCCAGCTCCTGTAGATGATGCTCGGGAAAAGCAGCTTGATGCATTGCTGAAATTAATCCCTCCAGACAGGGCTACAGCCAGGGCTTTGGCCCCTGCAGCTGCAGCAAAAGGAGCCAGTGTGGTGGGCTTGTGGAAGGTACACAGCAGTTCCATGGCTCTGGAGGTGAAGGAACAAACGTGGTGCTGCTACCTGCAAAGGCTGTGAGAACCCAGGAAGCAGAAAAGAGGAGGAGGAAAAGGAAAAGCAGTCACAAGCAGAAAGTAGGAACAGACCAGTAGAAGAGGACATCTGAGGGATGTGGGGCCTGGGCTTCTGCTGCTCCCTGCTTGTGTCCCTGTGGCTCCCCACTCTCCCCACCCCTGCTGCTACTGTGCTCAACCAGGGAAGAAGCAGAAAGAAACCACTGCATGGCTCTGGCACAGAAATACCTTTTAATTACCTGAGATGGAATAAGGCTCTTTGCTTTTTCAGCATAAACATTGTGAATTTTAGCAGTGATGCTCAGTCTGAAAGATCTGCTTGCTCAGTCTTGCTGGGTTTCAAAGTCCTCTTCTGAACCAGAACAAATGCAAGATGTTAGAGAGAAAAAAGATCCCAGCAAGGTCCCAAGACTAGCCCAGAGGGATTGTTTGCAGGGTAAAACACAGCCTCAGAGAGTCACAATTCCTTTGTTCATACTGCTAAGAAATAAGAAGTTTATTCAAGTTGGTCTGCTCAGCCCTCAGCCCTAGCTATCACTAATCTCAGTACTGCTGAGGCATGGATTTTGATGGTGGTTTACTGCGCAAGCTGGAAGATCTCACAGCTCATAAACCATCTCCAGCATCCTCCTTAGGACATGACATTCACTTCTAGATAACAGCATGCAGTGGTTTGGTTTAGGTTTTGCAAGCCTCTGTAACAAGAAGCAGATCCATCTCACTGGCCTCAGGGCCAGTCAACAGCTGGTTGAGGGACTGAGGCAACCCCGTGTCAGCCCCGTTCACCACCAGCGTGTGAGACAGACACACACACACAGCCCCTTCCAGCAGAGGTGTCTAAATGAGGTGGGTGGACAATCTCTGAAGCAATCTACTCACCTTCTCTGTAACAGGAGCTGTGGCAACTACACCTCTGACCGCAGGGCTGGGTGGGAGGATCCCCAAGCCTGCTTGCATGGCACAGCCTGATTCCTTTCCATCCACATGTGCTGCAGTTGGACCAGGGTCACAGCTTACAAATACATGGTGCCTGCCACAACACACAGCCATGTGTGGAAAATACCCAAATGTCACCCTGAGGGCCTGGGAAAGCCCTGTGGTGGGGAGGAACAAGGTGTTACCTACCCTCCAGCACACTCAAGGGGCCAGAGCATTATGAAGAGCAGGGGGGACAAAACTAGGAAGGATAAGATTTGCAAGAATCTCAGTTTGGAGAGTCAGCACCACAAGGTGGGTGCCAAAAAAGGCAGAGAGACCCTCTCACTGCTGTGAGCGGTGCCTGGGGCTGCCGTGTCAGGGTGACTCCTGCGGACAGAGACCATGAGAATGGTGTCTTTTGCTGCCTGGACACATTTAACTTCTGACCTGTATCAGCTGTCAGATTAGAAGGGGTTTAGCCACATCAGTCTGAGCAGGAATTAAAGCCAAGCTCCAGAGGTGAAAGGGCAGAGCCTTAAAGGGATCACCTTAATTGACAGGGCCTCTTAATCCCCCTGTTCTTGTACATTAATCCAAATATCTCCAGTTCTTCTTCTTAACCTGTTTTCATAAAGTAAAGAGAATTATACTTAATATAACAAGGCTGGGTGTAGGAGTAAAGCGTGACCTTAGCCCTCCTGCAGAAGGGATTTGAGGCTGTTGTGAATGCTGCTCTTTATCCCGGTCACTCCCCAGCCCTTCCCCAGCAGTTTGAGAGCTGGAAATGATCAGGCAGCTCCTCCTTGTCCGAGCCGTGGCAGTGATGCTGTGCAGGACAGGGCTGTTGTTTGATGTTCCATTTGCAGTTTACATTTATAATGGCAGCACCCTGATAACCCAGGTACTTGAAACAGGCCCAAGCAGAGAGGAGCTTGGGGCACACCACATCCATCACCTGACAAGCGTGGTTGGTGGGGTCTGCTGCTCAGAGCATCCCTCTCTACTGCAGAAGCCAGCATGCAGGACCTGGGGGCCCCCCCTGCTTCAGGGGGGATGTGAAGGGGTGAGCACATTTAGAGGTGCCCTTTTGATTTGGAGAAGTGCTGGGATTGTTTTCCTAGTGCTTGATGCACAGAGGATTTCAGGCTCTTTGACTACCACCCCAGGAACTTCTCAGGCTACCCGCTAAAAAAATTGTCTTTCCAAAGTTTGAATACTCACAAGGAATTACAGGCAGCAGCCAGTCACACAAAATAAATTTTTGGAAGCAAAGTTGATGTGCAAAATCACTCTTTTTGCAATTTTTTTTTTTACAGTGAACTCTTTTGAAGGCTGATCTTCATCTCAGAAGGTGTAACTGATGTCTCAAACACTAAATGTGGGCAGTAGGAAACCTAACTGGTAGCATGGCAAAGTTAATTTTAAGATGTTAAACTAAGATGTTAACAGCTAAACTAAATTGTTAAACTATCAAGGACGTGCCTTGGTGTGCCTTGGTAGTGCAGTTATGCCCTGTCACCAGGGGCTCTCAGTTCTACTGGGAGATAAACAGGCAGAAAATAAGAGATTCAGCTTCTGAATCATGGGGAGGAGGCTGAAATCCCACTCTTGGTTAACATGAGTGTCTCAACTCTGACATGGACAGAATTTTAGGTGCTGGGGACAGTGCCAGTGGTGCCAACTTTTGGGACCACACTGGCTCTGGGTGGTTTCAGTGGCCATCACTTCACACTGCCATGCAAAGCCAGCCTAATGGGAGCAAAGCACCCCTGGCACTGCCTCCTGCCATCCATGTGCATTGTGCCTTGTAGCTACCCTGGCTTGTTCTGGCAGTGGGAAACTTACCCTTCAAACCAAGCTCCTTTCAAAATACATGTAAGGCATCTAATTTTTTGCTGGCATGGTGGTGAAAGCCACAGAAAACTGTGGAAAGAATGAAGTTTCCAGAGGCAAATTTATTTTGTCTTATTCTCAGCCTGCTTAGAGTTCAACTAAGATGTTTCGGGAGCCTGAGTTCTATCAAAGGGAAGCAGTCTAAGAAACAGTTGTGGATAAAAGAAATATGAAAGCTATTCAAAAATAAGGAGGGGAAAAAAAAGCCTTTGAGTGGGCTGAAGGAAAACAAACACAGATCCCAAGAGAAGGAGGAGAGAAGAAAAACTCCAATGAAACAAAAAAGTAGCTGATGAAAACCTGGTCTTACAGAGGGCAATAATATTTTGCTGCTAACTTCACTGGGCCAGGATTTTATGCACATTTTCTAATCATGGTGATGGGCTTTTTGTTCCAAAGTTTTCTTCCATCTCGTGATTCATCACATCTCTTGTCTGGACATGCAGTAGCACAGAACTCCCATTTAGTTTGGAAAATACTCTTTTAATGGAACTAATCACTCTCGGAAAAAAACCTAGTTTCAAATGACAGGAGGAGGAGAGGAAAGGTTCATGACCTCAATCAAATTTTTGAACCCTGTGAACACACAAAAATCATTTGGAAAGTTCATAAAACCTCCATTTTCAGCAGATTTGCCCATCCAAGTTAAGGCTTGTCAGGCCAGAAGCCCAGATTCCTCTTTAGATCCAGCCCTGTGAACATGGATGCATTTTATGAAAAGCCTGGCCAAAATCAGAGCCCTGCAAAGGGAGCTATTTGGGCAGCTGAAGCAAGAGAAGGGAGAGCCAGTCCCTTTGAAGTTATCAGCCAGGGGAGGCATTGGATAAGCCCAGGCCGTTTGTAATCAGATGTCTGAGAGGACTGTCAGAGAAATCTCCCCACACTTGCCTGGTCACTGATGGTATCTTGGTGCAGATAAAATAGGAGCAGCAGTAAAAGGGAAGTCCGAGCCATTATCTGCCCACACCTGGGCTGTGAAGGTGCCACGCAGAGACAGCGCCCAGCATGGCTGAGGGCACGGGAGGGGGAGGAAGCTGCCTCTGCCAAGGTGCAGGGGGACATTGTCCTGCAGCCCTAGGGAGCACAGCCCGCCCCATGGGCTCCTGACCACACACTGGGGTTGGGTCTATTGTGAAGAATTCACATTGGCAGTCTTAGCTTTCATCTCCCTGTGAAAGCTGGCTGAAAAGGTGTTTTCTTCACTGATTAATGGGTAAATTTAATTACACCTTTTTTGGGAGGATTTGCAGGCTTTCGCAAGGCTGCTCACCACTGTTCTCCCTGGCCTGCAGGGAAGTTGGTTCACAAGCCACTGAACCAACCAAAGTCTCAGTCTTGGTGTCCTCCCCTTGTGCACTTCCTGGAGTTGAATAGGTTATGCAGCAGCTTTTATTCTGTGCAGGTGTTTCTAGGCTTTCTGTACTCCATGTATTTAAATCAGCTTGCAGGAACATGACACCTTGAAGTGTCTTCTACTGCCAAAACCCAGCAGGAATTGGCCATCAGGCTTGAAGGGACAGATGGATCCACAACCACACATATGAACAGTGCTATCACACGTACTCTATTTTTCTTGGAAAGCTGAGCTAGAAAGCCCAGCAACCTAATCAGAGATCTGGGGTAATACCATGTAGCATCAGCAACCCTCTTGGCCCTACTCTGTGAGACGTGAGTTGTTCATGGGCACTGTAGGAGCCCAAGAACCCTGCATCAACCTCAGATGTGCCCAGAGTCACTGCAACAGAGTTATGCTTTCAAATGACCCTTGGAAATTTTGGCTATATCTCCATGGCTGCTTTGAAACAATGGCATGAAATGTCCAGTGAGTCTCCAACCAAGGAGCCTCTGTATTAACACCTGTTAAATTCTAGTCCTTGAATGTTTTTTTTCATGTGGGTTTTGGTTGGGTTTTTTTTTTTGTCTCAGCAGTGGGGAGGCCCTAATGCTGTCTTGGAAGTACTCTGCAGACAGGAGAAGGTCTGCTTCAAGTCAGGATTTAGGCTTGAGCCAGTGCTGTCAAGTACACCTCTCAGGGATTTTTTCTGTTCAGTCTTTGGGCTTAGTGATGCTCTGTGTTGATGTCCTACCTACACAGAAACTCTGTGAGCAGATGGAAATTTTGCTGAGTTTTTACTACATCCTAAACTTCTTTGCTCCAAGAAATCCAGCACCATCCAGATTCTAGCCACCATGCACAGACCAAGGGGGTCCATAGGATTGCAGTGGTGTGAAAAGAGGTCTTGACCCCTTCACTATATTTAACATAAATCAAATGTCACAGTGGGGCTGAAACTCCATGTGTATTAACCATCTTCCCATACTTATTAAACTACAGTAACTATCTCCCTGCCCTTCCCCCTCTTTCTAATAGCAGTATAAATAGTCCAAAGGTCTCTTGTCAACACAGCTCCCAGACTTCTAGCTCTTTGAGGGGCAAATGTACTTTGTTTTATTACTTGTATGGCATTCCTCAAAGAAGGGGACTTTGACCTTCTTAAATTCTTCCTGGAGATTAAATACCAAAACCAGCAGTCCACAAGGGAATTAATAGACAACTTCAATACACACAGCAGGACCTTTGGAGGGGGTCAAGTTATTAACACACTGGGAAATGTAGATTGTATCTTCCAATGCAGGATATATCTTGCATTCTATATCAGATAATGACAGTGGGGCCCAGAAAGCTGCATTTCTGAGATGAGTTCTGCAGCTCTCAGCAGATCTTCCAATTCTGGGTATTTTAGCAAGGACACAAACTTTGCTGACTTTAGAAATCTTCACGTAAAAAGGAATGCATAACAAACTTCTCTTTTTTTGAAAAATTACGCCTTCTGTATTAACTGTGGGCCCATGTGGCTTTATTTTGCATTAGACAAGGAATCTTACCTGGGGGCTTAATACTTATTCAACCTCCTACTGCCTCAAAACAGACAACCCTACAAAAATATTTGGTTAATATTTACATATTTAAGGAAATTAATGTCAGGCATTGAAAACCCTTTAAAGGTATTTTTGGTGCAGTTTTGAACAATCAAAGTTTACAGAAGCAAAATTTAAGCCTGATGAGGGCTAAGTGGTAATGGAAAACTCATTTCAGCCTTCTTGCCATGCATAGTTGCACTGGAAACATGATTAAAAATATTCACTGAAGGTAGATGAGCCAAGAAACAAGGATATGTGATAGAAACAATAAAGGTTTTAGATTAAGGCACCATTTCTGTAAAACTCTGATACTAGAAAATGTGACAGTTTAACAGCCCTCCCTTATTTTTGAACTGCTGTGCACCAGTCTGAGATTTCACCTTTGAAATTGTCAAGAAAGGGAGAGAATCTTACAAAATCACATTTTTTTCCTCATCTCTTTTTGCTTTATGTATTTCTCCACTGCTTTGCAAAACACAAACTTTTGAAACAAAAACCCTACACTAAGTAAAAATCATGAAAGGAATGAATAGGTTGAAATATATTACTTGTTATGAAATATTCCTTTGGCATAAATTTCAATAAACAAACCAACATCCATTCCAAAACAGCAGTAAACAAATCTTTACTAGTCCCTGATTGCCAAAAATCTCACACTACTCAAGCTGACATGGAAAAAAGCATTAATGTTAGTGAGGGGTGAATTTCAGGAAGGCTGGATTTGGTCTGGATAAGCATATCTGACATATGCAAACCTTCTGGGAGCCTATAAAAACAAGCTTTCTTGGGATATTTCCTGCACTTCTGGTTAGGTTGGAAATGTCATGACAGCTGACTTTGCCACAGCCCTTGGGCACTCCAGGTTGTGTTCCTGGCCAGAAATCAGGGAAACAAAGATGCTTGGAAAGAGAAGAAACCACAGAACAATGCTCAGAGCTTCTAGAACAATTCCAGCCAAAGTGTTCAGTGTGCTCTTACATGCACTTGGACATGACAGCTGTATGGAAGATTGGCTTTTCTCCCTCTGCACAGAAAAAAAAAAAAGATGAATTAAGGCTTGAAAAATGCTTTCCATCTCTTTTCTAGCTGCATGAAGGATGTGCAGATATGCAGGCCAGTCCCTACTGCTCTAGCCTCTGGGCACGTGAAAAGTGCAAAGGCAAATGCTGTCACAAATCCACTGTACAAGCCCCATTGCTGCATAACTTAACACCTCTTCCACCTTCTGCTCTCTCCTTGTAAATTTGATCTATAAAATCATAAAAACAATTTAAAACTGAAGTCTTGCCATATGGAAACCAAATTTTAAATGCAAATTAAGTTAGATGTTTGAATCCCAGCCTTAGCGGACCTTCTAGGAAAGGCAAATTAGACTTTGGCTTTGTCCTGGTGATAATATTAGGACATGTTATAATTTGTGTACCAGTCTCATCTCATAAAAAAAATACAGTGTAATGAAACTGTGAAAACCCTTGCCAAAAGAATTTCTGGGTGCTAAAACTGCATGGGTTCCAAAAGGCAAATAAGGAGAACAAAACCCTAGCCATGGCAGTGAAAAAACCTGTCTCAGGCTCAGAAGCGCCTTTGGTACAGACTGCTGGATGTCAGGGGAGTGTTCAGAGGCTGTGTCCATCTGTCCTTGCTGGTTCTGTGCTCACCCTGTTCCCTGGGCACTCTGTGAGCACCAGGCTCTTCAGGAGAGCAGGGAGGAGATCTCACCCCAAGAGATGGACTGCTGGCCTGAACCAGTGCAGAAGAAACACCCTTCTGCTGACCTGACCTTCCTCATGAGCATCAGATTTGCTCTTCTCATGCTGCTTTATTGATTTGAAGAGAAAAATCAGTGCTGTTGGACACAAATCTTTCTCCAGTAAGACTTCTAGGTATGCTCCAGATAGCTTATTGCTCCTGAATGAGCATCTCCAGCTTGAGATGTGCTGTTTCCAAAACATATTCCAAGTAAGGCCCCTGAGCTGAAGCCTCCCTGGGCTGTGTGCCAGCCATGGACCATCAGCTGGGCTGTCACAAACATCTCCTGGGAATACCTTCTTGGTAGTCTTGAAGAGGACTCGCCATCCCTTCAAGTGACTGGAAGTGGAGCCAGACTGGCTGCCTTCTTCTGTTTTCACAGACAATCCAGAGTCAAAAAAAGATAATTATTCCAAGGCAAACATTCACAGAAATACAGCTTCCCTTGAATATACAGGGAGGATGAAATGCAGTGTGGGAGAAGGATGCTTTTGTATTCCCTAATGGCTCCTCAAGGCAGGAGTTGGGCACTGCCCTTCCCATTGGGAGTCTTCTCTGTCATTTTATCCCCTTTGGATTCATTTGGCTGCAGGACTGAGGAATTTATGCTGTGCTTGCTTTGTAAAGTTATGCTTTGAGCAGGGCTTTTGGTGTCGAGCTTCCTCACAACTTCGGTGTCAGGAGCACTTGTGTGTGCTTGTCCCCTTTCAAGTGACAGGAGGGGTTAACCTGCCATGAATCTCAGAGGGGACAAGGCACACCTTTCTCTGCCTCTGTGACTTGTAGCTCTACCTGTAAAACACAATGAAGTGTTAAAATACATGCCTGGCCTTTGATCCTGGGGCCAAAGGTACCTCTGATGTAACATCAGTGTCTTTCCTAATGAAAGAAACTTTCATTTCCTCCAGGAGGCCATTGCAGGATTTGCACACAGAGCAGGCAGTGCTTTTGGCTTCCGGCCTAATTCCTTAATATCCCCTGCTCCTCCATACATATGCTGGGAAAGAAAGGTGTCACCAACCTGGGAGCACAGGGGCAGGAGGGAGGCGGCAAAGCAAGTCTGTCTGCACAAGGCTCAAATGCCCTTGTTCTTTTCATAAAGAGCCAGTTTAGGTTCGTGAACACAAAAGCCTTTGATGTTGTTACTCGGCAAATGGTGCCTTAAAGATAATAGGTGGTTTCACGGGCTGAGCCCTGGGCTGGCGCTTGGCAGCAATGCTCCCGGCAGAGATTTCCTCAGTGTGTCTAAGCTCTCCTGAGAACAGCCATGAGAGCACTCCAGCCTCTTCCAGCCATCTGGAGAGGGAGAGATAGCTGCCTCCCTTACAGGGTCTCGCAGAGCTGTGCTGAGGTTTGCACGGCTCTTTAAGGATAACTTATTTACCAGCTACATTTGCTAACTTGTTCCATCCCCGCGGATAGAATTACGTGTGGGCAGCGCAGGCAGCTCCAGCTTGATGTCAAACCTGTGCCAGGAGGAGCTGCCTTCCCCTCGGCCCCTTGGCTCTGCTGCTCCGAGGCACACCTCTGGCCAGCCACGGCTCAGGGGTTCAGTGGGACTGGGCTGTGACACGATTCCAGCGAGGAGTTCTGACACTGCTTCCTCCTGTCCGCCGGTGCCCAGCCAGTGGCAGCCAGTGAACAGTGGGTGTGTGTGAGACCTGCTGGGGGCTGCCGTGCCAGGTCCCTTCGGGGCCACAAGAGCTTCATCGGAGCTCTGCACTCTCCCAGGCACACTCTGGAGTTTCCCTGTTCTCCTACAGCTCACCTCCTTCTGGCACGCTGGGGATCTCAGCCGCGCACCCCACCTCCACCCTCCCTGACCGATCTCCGGGGGTTCGTGTTTCCTGTTCTCTTCTGGAGCCGCTGGCTGAGGAAGATGATAATTTTGGAGGTGTACTTGGTACAGCCAGTGAGGAAGGTGCCAATCCCATAAGGGAGATCAAAGTTTTTTTAACAAGGAGAAGGCATAAATCTCTGCTAGGAGTTTTAATCCTCTTATTGAGGTGCCAGTTAACGCTGCTGCACCTCCAGTGCTCCTGCCCTGTGCAGTGACCGGTCTGTTTTCCTGGGGAGGGAAGGAGTGTGAGAGTGTGTGTGTGTTTGTGGGTCTCCGTGTGTGTGAGAGCGTGTGTGCGCTTCAAACCGTGTAACAGGAGATGAATTCAAAGTGCCTCCTGAGGACATTGGCGCTGCAGACGGACACTTTGTTCATCCGTGCCGTGGAGCCATCGGGCTCCCGAGTCCCGCTCAGCATCCCAACGCGAAGCGAGTCCCGTTTCAGTGGCGCTCCCCCTCCCCACCCAGCACATAATGTTTCTATTGTGCCGATGCTGTTTTTCTGGGGAAGCGGCAGGGATTTGAATATCATAAAGGCAGAAGCTGGGCTTTGATATACTGTCACCAAAAGCTGAATACTGTAATTTTCAGCAATTTTCTCCGAACTCCCCTTCAACCCCACAACCNCCTGACAAGCCGCTCCGTTGCTCCTCCCGCATGATCCTCATTTGGCAAATTAATGTGCTGCTGCTGATGAGAGACAGTGGGTTACTGTGAGCGCAGGCTCTCTTGTCTCCTCTCGCTATTACACCCTGGCAACATCAAAGGTCCAGTCATCCTGTTTCCATCTTCCCGTGGGTCCGCAGGGCCTGACTCAATCGCTCGGTTCAAAAGTGCAGGCTGGCTGGGACAGGGACAGCCGCCGCCCCATGGCCGCCCTCGATGCGCCCATGGATAGCACAGCACATCTTCTTTCCCTTCTCCTCCTGCTATTAATTGCTGAACTTGGAGGGTAATCCACCTTCTCTCGCTTCACTCTTTTTAACTTCCATCTGGGGCAGACTTTTGTAGAAAGCCTTTTTCCTTCCTCCCCCTCCCCTCCTCCCCACCCCAAGCAACTATTTAATTTTTCATGATCTACCCTCTGGGAGCTGGCAGTTCCCCTGCTGGTAACTACACTGTTTGTTTTAGCCAGTAACGAGATACTGTTCTGAAAAGTAATTCTGATTACTCTGTGAATTTAGACTTTATTTCATACATGCTCTTTCTGCGTCAGAGAGAGATCTCTGTGATTTCTCCCTTCATAACAAATCTTGTAAATGGGTGAAGGAAAGGTAAATGGGGAAAGTGCTGAAGATCGGCCTGTTACTTGCCTGTCTCTTGTTCTCAAAAATGTGGTATATTGGTGAGAAATGTTTCTGCATTTTACCCATTTGTTGGCTTTTGTAGCCCTGTGAATGCTGTGTGGTGAGATGGGGGAAGCAGCTGTCATAGCTGTGTTGGCACCACCCCAGCTGCAGAGCTCTCTTGCAGGAGGAGGCTTGGTGCCCTGGGACACACACCTCCATATGCTTCCCAGACTTTGGCTCGTGTGTAAGCCAAGTGCCCAGAACCCCTGGCTGAGCGAGGCTGCAAGGGAAAGACAGCTCCTTCTGCAATCAGAGTGCCTTGTGTCTGCAAGTCACTCCATGAACAGCACTCACACCCCATCCGTAGGTTCCCTGCCCAAACAGGAGCCAGGGAGAAGCAGATCTGTGTATTTTCCATGTCATCCCCTGCCTGAATCCTTTGTGACAAGGAGCAGTAAATATTACTCTTCTGCTCAACTTCAAAGGACCCAGGAGGTCTTTGGATGTGACAGCAGTCCTTGCTGTCCAGACAGGGGCCGGCCACACTTCAGGACCAGCAGCACCTCAGAGAACCAGCAACCCAGAGAAGTTTCTCTGAGAAACAGCACAAGTCCATCCCTGCAGCTTATGAAGACCCCTGCTACCATGGAGGCAGCGTCCCCAGCTGTTCCCACCAGAGGGGTTATATTGCAGCAAATCTGTTCCTGTTCCCTTGGTGCTGTGTTTTATTGTGCTTAGGCAGTGGCTCAGTTTTTCTCTCTCTCCCTGACTGCTGGAACAACTTGAGAGTGCTGGCCTCAGTCCCGAGGACTACAGTAGCTCTTCCTCCCGGGAGAAAGTGGGACAGTCGAAGGATACGGAGTAGCTTAGAGCAGGAGAGGATTGCATTTCACCCTGTGGGATTTTGACTGGTTTAGGGATTTTCTTCACCTGAGCTGCCCCAGCAGCTGCCCCAGACATCCACATCTTCTGCCTCACATAAAGTCTCAACAGAACACAGATAAAATAAAAGAATGAAGACAAATGTTCCAGTTTTCCATGTGGAGCTGGGCTCGCTCTTGCACAGACACACAGAATACAGACAGCCTTGGCTCCATCTAACATCCCTGGTCTCCAGTTCTTTCCCCCCAGTGGAGGGAAACAAGCACACAGCAGTTGAGGTTGTACAGTGTCTCAGTGTGATCAGATTTCTTCCTAGTTGTCCAGGGTTTGCAGAATTCACAGAATTGTAGCTTTATCAGCTAGGAGCTTCAGTATGTGCCAAAGGGTGTGTGATTCCAAACAAGAACAAACCATTCCATTAACTACCTGTCTGAGTACATTTTCATCTAAGGCAGGCCCTACAAAGTTTAGCAGTCTCCTATGGGGTTTTGGAGCAGGTTACTGGAGGATCTGCTAAAATGTAAAAGTTTGCCAAGGTTACAATTGAATTAAAACAGCTCTAAAGTTCCCAACCATGCCTCTCCCATTACCTCAACAGGATTTAAGGACATTAAAGAAACAAGGAGAATTCCAAATCCATACAGTGTATTAGTGTCAGAGTTGCTGGTGTTAAGGCACTGAATTTCATCCTAAATGTTTCAATTTGAGTCAGTAGTTGAGACCAGGATCTCAGATCTCAGTGACTAAAAATCTTGCTTCAGGCATCCCTGTTTTGTTTTTTTCCCACATAATAACATCTTTGCAGGTAATGAGATGTTAGCAATTCATTCACTGCTTTACATCTGTCGTGAAGGAGAAAATCTGTGATTTCTTGACTTATGCACTGACTAGCATAAATTAGTCATGGCAAATTTTGAGAAGTCCAAACTTCAGAAATTATGGCAAGAATGATGAAGACTCAAAAGTATGTTTGGAGGGAACTACCTACTTCTGGAGAACTTGGCCTGAGGTTTGATTAATTTCATGCCAGATGTACGCCTCTCACAACCCTGCATGCTTGTTTTGAAGGACATGGCATGCTGAACAGGGAACTGATTAAGCCAGTCAGAGCACCATGAGGTTCAAACCCTTACTAAAACCCTCTTCTCTATAATCTGTAGGGAAAAAACCTACAGCAGAATCAAAAAGGTAATTTAGGAAGTAAAAACTAAGCAATATCCAGGAGCAGCTCTTTGCCTGGGGGTAAGGACAACCACTCTTGAATTTGCAAGTGTTCTTCTTGCAAATTTGTGCTACTGACAGTGTTTTTCCTAATAGAAACCTTAATAGAGACCCTAGAGTTCAGTGTAGGATTTAGCCACCCACATGCAGTGAATTAAACATACAAGTCTGAACACTAGATATCTAAACTGTTGTTACAGACAATGGAGAACCAGCCAGTGTGGCCAAGAGAGTTTGGGTCAGCTGCCTGAACATGACCAGCTGGTGCCATCAGAGATGATCTGGGGTATTGGCACCGTCTGGGCAGCATTGTGTAGGAGAACACACAAACAGACCTGCAGCTGGACACCACACTGGGAAGCCACATCCAGAAACCTCCTGGTCTCCACTGTCTCTTGGTGCCTCTGTTTATGCATCAAATTGACTCCAAGGAGTGTATCCTATGGCTGACAGACAAAACTGACCTGCTTAAGGTGAGCTGAACCCCACTCTGGATGCTTAACTCTGCCTAAAATCCTGTAATTAATGTGAAAAAGTGTAAGACTGACATTAATGAGCCCACTGCTGGTCTCCTTTCTTTGAGATACCTCTTCTTGAGAGGCAGGCACTGCGTCCCTTTACAGCAGCCTAGGTCTTAGGGTCAAAAACACGGTTCTGGTGAGCACCTTTTGAGTTTGGGAGGGAAATAACATAAACCATTTCATGTTCTTCTCAAGAAGAAGATTTTCAGCATGTTGAACCTGTACTGGGTTGTGCGCCTTGAGCCCACTTGATGCTGAGGTGGATGAAGCCACTTCCTTGAAGATCTTTCCCAATGCTCTTGCAGCCCCTCCAAGGGGGAGCTTTCTGGGAGCTGTTTGGTCGTGGCTCACACAATAATGTGTACCCTGGTGAGGAGCCTGGCCCTCAGGTGAGAGCTGAGGACATGAGAAACCTCAGTGGTAGGTCCTAACAGCAACAGCAACACTAAAAGGGACAAACTGAACGCAGTCTTTTGTTTTGACAATATTGAAACAATTTGCAATGTCAGAAAAATATATTTTACACAGATATTAACCAGAACATTCTATTTCTTGAGAAACTTTGGCTGTTCAAGCTTTGTGCTCCTGAGGAAAGTACACAGTCAGTGACTGTTTCTCAGGGTCAGAGACTGAGCAGCAGCCCGTGTAGTATCTACAAGCAAGGGAACAGGGGAATGTTTTTGCTCTCATGTTTTTCTCTCTCCTATGTTACACCACTCCTTGTCAGCCCTGCATTGGTGAGTATAAAGTACCTCCTGGCCATGACATCACGCCACAGAAAACAGACTAATGAGGCAAAGGAAGCGAGGTTGACTTTTCTGCAGGGAGGCTGGCTCCAATCACCTGGTTGTAGTTAAAACAGATCACACTGAGCTGTTCTGCTTTGTAAGAGCTGAATTTCATTCTCTGTTACTGGATGATTATCTGATATCTTGTAAAAACTGTTGTCCATTTCTCCTGCCTTTAGATCTTTTGCTTTTATAAAATGCTAAATCTCCAACTCTGACCCTTCAGCAAAACCAGTTCACTTCAACAAATGAATCCTGTGACTTTGATTATATAGGAACTTTCATTAAAAGGGTCCAAAGTAAAGCAGACAAGGAAATGTCTTAGTGATTTGCAGCAATGCATTGAGAAAAAAGAAGGAAATGGATGGCAGAGATAAGGGAAATAAAATAGCCACAATTTTTTAATAAGGGGAATGGAATTTCCCCTAAGGGTCTGTGTTGCACTGCTCTTTAGTAAAATACAAGCAAAACTCCTAGTAGTGGAACTTAAATGCAAAATATTGCCAACTTAGAGCAGCACAATGAAATTTCTAATAGCCAGAAAATGCTGACACAAAGGCATTACCAGAACATTTTAAGCCCTATAACATAGTGCTTCCAACAAACAATTGGCTGTTATGGGTTCAAACATAAAACTGAAAGTGCCATGGCCACTGCTGCTAGGACGTGTGCTGCAGCCACATCACATTTTGCCCTTTGCTTTGTTATCGTAACTGTGGACTTCAATTATGGCACAAACATTCTGATCTTTTCTCCTTTGTCTACACTGTATTTTGCAGTTTTAAGGAACAAAATTGTCTGCGAATTATGTGAATGAGGCTAGTTGTGTCTTCCATGTTACTTAACTAGTACCAGTGTGCACTGTAAGGTCAGTCAGTTTACAAAGCGATCTGGTTAGCATGTGGTACCAGCACAGACTGTACAGATCAGAGCAAAAAATCGTCCCAGTTTTCTGCCAAGCTAACCCTTAAATTCTGTTTAGTATTGTCCACATGGATTTGCTTGTAGCCTAGCATTAAGCAATTTAAAGGATGAAGTTGATGCTTGGGATTTTGAATGTTTTTTGTGGTTCAGACATTCTTATAGAAATGTGTTTGATTGTTATTCCATTTACAAACTCCCTCATGAAAGTGATCCAAACAGCCATCACAGAGCTGCTGTCTTATGTGAAATCCAGTAAAACTATACAGCAGTGCTGCTCATGAATTGAGTTTCTTTGTCTTAAAGGTTAGAGCAGAGACCAGGACATGGTAGATCTCATGTGGTCATTTTTTTAATTCCTTCAACCAAGCACATTACAACCACCCCAAAATGATGTGTTACTGCTAATTTTTCAACATCATCTATTTTGTTGTAGCATTGCCAAAAGAACTGATTATACTTTTAACAACTATAAAAGTCTATTTTACCACTCTCTCATTTGAAAAATGCTGAGGAGATTTTGTTCAAAGTTTCCACAAAGACAACTCCTCTAGCTGAGACCAGCATGGATGACATCAGCTCAGAACAGTTTAAAAAAGAACAACATGTGGAAAGGAGTTCAGGATAAAAAGTGTCTTGTGGCCTTGAGGCAGAATCAAATCTGGCACAAATCCGAAGTAATTTTCCTGATATGGTTTGCAGCACCCCTAGTTGCACTAGCCCAGGGGGGTCTCAGCTGGAGGAAGCCAGGACACGGTCCAGCCAAGTGAGGACCAGCCCCTGGGGCAGGAGAGAGGGGTGGGCTGCAGGACAGGGGTGATGCTCCTTGCAGGGACCACAGCCCCTGCCCCGCTGCTGCTGCAGGAGTGCCATGAGCAAACACACTTAGTGTCCTGGCAAACTGTGAAAGGATTCATAGATATCAGGCCAACAAGAGTCCATTAGATCATCTTTTCCTCACTGAAGGCCAAATGAGACTTTCAAATACCTTTTGAGAGCCACATGGTGGCACACCCCTTACTATTAAAAGAGCTACATTTTCAGCAAGGCTCTGGTACTCAGGAAAAGAGGGCCAGGTTCAATGTCAAGGCTTTTGTAGTAAATCCACACTCACCCATTATCTAATAACCTTGGGAATCCAATTTCAATGTCTGAGATCTAAAACATGAATACTTCTCGCTGCCATGCAAGTTAGATAAAAATACTGAACCACGGGGCCCTTGAGACCTCCCTCACTGCAGCTGTTCGGTGTCCAGGATGGCCTTCCCCTGTCTCCCACCCCTGTCTCCCACCCCTGCCTTCCCCTTAGGAGCCCATGGGAGCCTGTCAGCATCAGCAGAACTGACCACCTCTCCCTTTCCCTGTGGAGGGTGCAGACAGGGATCATGGAGAGCAGCAAGGGGCAAAGTGACGGTCCTGTGCCCATGGAATGGCACTCAGCCCTCCTCCATGGAGACTGGCCATGCAGCACGTTCTGGGGATGGCACAATAAGCTGTAGGCCAGAGCTGCTGATGGCAAGCTGTCTCATCCAGAAAGGCATGATAAGGGTAAAGTAAAATCTGATCCTGGTCCAGCCTGAAGGGGAGCAAGTTGCCACTGCTGACCCCTGACTGCAGGGTTTCACCCATACCCACTTTGGCAGAGCCCCAGGAGTTGGCTTTCACCATTGCAGACCCAGAAAAGTATCTGGACTCTGTTGAAAGGTGTCAGGAGCTGGAAAAGCCACCATTTCTTCTGCTTGTTTATTCTGGTTGTTAATCTCTGGTCACTGATTGGAAGTTTATAACTAATTTCTCAGTTGAATTTGCCTGGAGTTAAGCTTCAGGTTTTGGTTCTGGTATGCTTTTCTCCCCTGCATTAAAGAGCTGTGCTGTGCCTAGAATTTCTGCATATGATGGTATTTATGCTTTGTAATCACATCATCTCTTGATCTTTTTGATCAGGCCACCAGGCTGAGCTGCCAGTCCTGGAAAGCTGTCTCAGAGACAGCAGTGCTGAATAGAAATGCTAAGTTTGGGCTAGACTGGCTCCACACACAGCTGAGTGCATGGGACCAGGTTCCCTGGTTTAACATTTCAGATACAGGAGCACGGTCCATGAATATTGGTGATGGTTTGGAGATCAAACTCTTTGAAAGTTTTAAACAGATTCCCCAGTCTCTGTAACAAAACATTTTTCAGTGAAGACGATCAAACTGTAAAACTTTGTGCTTTTTCAGTATTTTCCCTCCTTGTGAATTACACAGGTGTTTCTTTCCCCAGCATCTTCTGCTTTACTCATCCTTCTTCATCCTTATGAAAACACAACAATATTTACTGTCTTATCCTGGTTTAGATTAAATTACAGTGAAGCTGCCAGTCTCTCCCTCAGGATCTGTGTAAAAACAACTGTGTTTCTTTATGTAAGCTCCAGGATCAGCAGCTGTTGGAGCAGGGCTCCAGCAGGCAGGGAGCACAGTCTGGAGGGGAGCTGCTCTGCAGCTGATGCCAGGTACCTGACCTGCCCTGCACATGCAGGGGACCAGGGATAGTGGGTGCCTGTCTGGGTGTGTAAAAGAGGGATGCAGGGAGCCCAGAAGCAGATGCAGAGAAGGGATGGGCTGGCAGCTGGCATGCTAGACCACACAGAGTGACTTTGACCCAAGGAACAATTTGGGAGGGCACCATAACAAATTTCATTTTGCACTGGGAGCAAACAATTGTCCTTGGTAGCATGAGCCATCCTGTGCCCAATGCACTCTCTGTAAGTCTGTAAAGAAAGGGGATTGCACTGAGGAAATAACTAAATTAATTTTCAGTTTCTTCTAATAAATTTAATATTCAGGACTGAAAATCTGGCTACATACTCAGGTCGAAAAAAGGTAGTAGCTGAGAAACTGCAGTGGTACCTTTGTCAGGGATGTACTGGTGCTCCAGGTATCCCCTGCATTCTCTGTGCAGATGGATCTGGCATCCCAGCTTTGATCACTGGAGCTGGGAGTGTGGGGCTGGAGATCACAGAGCAGAGGACCAGCTCTCCTCTCTCACCCCATGGATGTCATACCAACACTTTTAAATCCCTGTAGCAGACACACAGATAATGTGGTCTTGAACAGCTTCTCATAAAATTACAGTTCCACTTTAGGATTGGCTGGCTGGACACACAGCTGGGTTTTGGGATGGCACGTAACACTGATTCCAGCAGCTCCAGCTACCTTACTCCTACCCCTGGGATCAGCTGGCAGCTCTGGACACCAACACCCCTGTTCCCAGTGGTGTGAGCCATGGCCTGATGACCCCCAAGCTCTCATGGACCACAAACCACACATCAACCAGGGGACAATTCCTATTCTAGTAGTATTTTCCTCATGTTGGCTGATCCCCTGGTATCCCTTACACCCTTTCCAGCTGAAAATAATGATTGCGGCATCAATTAATGAATTTATTTTGTGGGGTTTTTTTCTCTGACAATGAATGAATTCATTTTTTAAGGGAGGGTAGTGTAAAGATGATCAATGTTACTGCATAGCAGCAGTATCTTAAAAACATCCCAGAAGAATCCTTTCTTTCTCTCTGTCTTTTCTTTGCAACTGGAAAAAATGTTAAAAACAAATCTCTTCATTTACTTGTAGCCAGAGGTTTCTTCCAAGTCTGTGTTTATATCCAGCTTGAAAGATTGGGCGTAGAATGGAAGTGTTGAAGTTTCTCAAGCAGTCCAGAGCTGTTTGATGACATACACTACAAGGTCAGTCCTGTTTGCTGTCAAGTTCAGTGGTAACCCTTCCTTTAAATTCATGGGGAAAAATGATCAGGCCCACTATTTAATGTGTATCTATCATGGCAGGAGGTTTCTTGTTCCTCTAAAATGTGCCTGTAGATGACCTCATGATCCCCGTTGTCCATATGTGCTGGCAAGGTCCTTGAGCACTTACAGTGCTCATGTGTGACACTGTGACAGATCATCTGCAGTCCTCGTGTCACCAGAGGGGCTGCAGGCTGGGATACAGTGCTTTTTCGTAAGGATTATCAAATTTCCTCTGCAAACACTGCCTCGTTGAAACAAATGGAAAAGCTGCTTTCATACAGAAAACAAAGGAAACGTACTTTATGCCTTCCTGGGGATTTCAGATGGATGTGGTTGAAAGGAAGTTACTCTGTTTCCAAATGAAAGTTAAACTGGACACCTAGATTTTTTCCTTAAGAGAAAGGGAAGAGACAGGCTCTCTGTCACACCTTACACAAGGCAGCTGCCCCGTGTACTCAAAGCTCTGTATGAGTCAACTGCATATTTTGCTGAGGAAGTTATGAGAGCTTTTATGGGACGTGGCTAATCACATCTAGGAGCAAACACTGTTCCCCTGTGTTTCCATACCTGCTGCAGGACTCCAGCTACCATTCAACTATTCAAGATGTTCACTATCTCCAGAATGCACACAAAATCTGCAACAAAGTCACAGATCAAAATTTTGGACTTATTTCCAGGTATTGTATGGAAATTGCCCCAGATTTTCCTTAGAACAGGAACAAACAGAATCTTCCAAAGATTAAAGTATATTTTCTGTTAGGAACTGGCATTTTAATTTTGAATAAAAGGTTTTTGGTGGAGATTTAAAATGTCTGTTCTTGGCATACATCTCTACACCCCGTCTTGTATTTCAAAGGTCAGCAGTGTTAGAAGGTAAGATTTTAATTCAGACTCCACCTACTGACAACAAATATGTTGCTCTGACTTTTTTTTCCTCTTTTTTTCCTTTTAAACACAAGAACAGCCACCACAGCATAATCAAAAAATACTCCTTTGTAATTTTGTACTTTCCCAAGCATTTAAAGAAAACAACAGGCAGAGCTAATGCTCATCTGTGGTGACAGCCACTTCCACCACCCTTTCTCTCTTTAACCCTCTCTGTCCCTGCCCTGAATTCTCCCAGCTGTGAGTTGCAAATGTTTCCACACCAGACATCTTCTTCCATGGCACTGTGGCCTTTCCACGGAAGAGAAAATTTTGTGTTTGTGCAGCACTTTAAACTTCCTCAGGGACAGCTTACACTACTGAGCAGATACAAGTTTTACCTGGCAAGATTCTGGGCTGTGTTTTGTTGTGTTTTTATTACAAATACATAAATAAGAGACATTGGAAACCTTGCAGATTTTATCTGGTTTTGAGGTCTTCCTTTTCTCAGTGTCTTTGAAAATTCAAGATAAATCAGCTGTGTCCAAGAACATTGCTATCTACCCAGCTCCTGACCCTCACCCCCGTGCCCCATTCCAACACTCACAAAGGAGACCCTGGGGAAAATCTTTTGAAGCTGAACCCTGAATCACATGTGAAAATGGAAAATCAAGTTCATTAAAAAAACCCCAAACTATACTGTTAAAGTTATTTTAGACCTTGTGGAATGCATTGGGTTTGCAAACCGAAACTGAGAAGCACTGTGCAGCGAGGGGAAGCTCTCCTTGTGCAGCAGAGGAGAGGCAGCCCCTGTCAGCACAGCGGAGCTGGGACTTCCCCACAGCTCAGTCCTTCCACCCACTCAGACAGGTGTCCCTTGCAGTGCACTGTCCAGCCTTCCCTGAGCACAGAAGAAGCAAAGAGTGACTATTCAGGTCTCAGACTGGTATAATTCACATCCATTACAAGCAGGTTGCTTTTAATAGGGGCCCACTCCCAGTGTTGGGAGGGAACTCCCAGCTTCTGTCACTAGTCCTGGAGAAGGACTTGCAGATCCTCCAACACTTCCTGAGCATCAGTGACAGCAGTCCTGTCCCTTGATGCCACCTGAGCTCTCTCTAAGTTCTGGCCAGGATCAATGAATTGGAATGGCAGGTCCTGCCACTGCAAGGGTCCCTGCTCTGCTGGGACAGCACGGCTGAACAGAGTGCTGGGTGTGCAGAGGATCATGAGTCCACTGGCCGTGTATGCTGACAAATGACTTATCTCACCTTGGCACAGCAACAAGGCTACTCTTACAGTGAGCCAGGCTCCAGCAGCCCTGCCACAGGATGCAAGCACGGTGATAAATCCAACTGCAATGGTGGGGAGGGGGAATCTGAAGGCAGAATCTTGTCCCTCAACTTGGAACATGTTCAGGTTTCAGTGGATAACACCATTGTTCTTGCTTAAAATGCTTCAGGACTTCAGACAACCACAAGTTTATATGATCATTGGAATTGTCTTCTCCCCCCACTTCCATTTTCCCAGCCTGTTGGTTACTGTGCCTTCACAGTCTTCCTAGCTTACAGCTGCCCAGAGCCCCGGGGATGGTTCAGGTCTGAACCAAACAAGTCCTGATATGTAGATTCACCAGGGTATTTCACTGATTAATGGTTTCAGATGTTCTGCGAAGAATTGCTTCTATGCAAGTTGCTTCCAGCTAAGATAAGAGACTGTAAAAAGTTTGTGACAAAGCTTTCTGAAGGACTTTGAAAGCCTAAGACTGAGAGAAATCTTCAAGGGCTAGTCTACTAGCTGATGTGCTACTGTTTACTGAACATTTATTTTTCACGTGAGTTACTTTTCTGCAACACTTTTTCTCTCCATCTTCTTCCCTAGTCTCTCCTGTGAGATGTTTTGCAAGGACTGAAGCAGTGGAAGTTTATCTGCTCATTCTCATCCATTTGCAAAGCCCTGCAGTTGTGGGTTCTTCCTCTCCAGAGAGGCTGTGCTGCCTCTGTGTGACAGTCTGGCAAAGGGTAGCCATGCCCATTCAGAAACACGTGAGCCCTGCCAAAGGACCTGTCCTCAAAGCCCCTCACCAGGCATTCAGTCCTTGTGGGTTCCTCACAATTCTTTTGACACAGATAATGTCTTCAGATATGTTACCCAACAGCAGATCTGCATGGAGAGAAGCACAGCCCGTGAGCTCACTCGAGAGCATGACATCCGCTTGGAGCAGAATTCACTCGAGCAGCCCCAGGCATTGACATGGGGCTGGATGCTGCTCATTCTCCCCACTGCCAGGCTGCTTTCAGCTTCATGTGCTTGGATGCTGCCAGGCAGGCACCCTCATCTGCTTCTACATGGCCAGCAACAACTATAGATGCATGTTTTCCTGCAAATACTGGTGTGCTTGCCTCTGTTATCATACATGAGAGAGACATGGAAGGAGGGGAGGAAATGGGAGGCAGACCCACCTCTGCTTATACTTCAATCCCTTCCTGCATGCTCTGCTGTGAAAAACAAAATAAAAAAAGAAGATATAATTGAAGAGATTTTCTGTCTCTGAAGAGGAAGGTTTGGTCTGAACAAAAATGGGACGTCCATCACCAGCCCCCTGCCAGACATTCAGTTTTCTCTTACAGCAGGATGTCTTCTGGTCAGTCACACAAAACCCTTCTCAGGCCTGCCTGGGAGCTCCACACTGGTGGCACAACCTAAGTCAACAGTGGGATCCGCCTGGTAGTAATATAGCCTTGAGTGATCACTTTCCCAACTACTAACTCCACAACCAGCAGGATGCATTTATCCCATCCAGCCCCACGTCCCAACCCATCCAAATCAGGACCGATTATCTTCCACCCACAGACAAAACACCCAGAAAGCCCTGGTTTCACCAGTATCCCAGGAGAAGAAAGGATGGATATGGGACAAGGGAAAGGAGCTGGTCTAGAAGTTCAAGGTGAAACCCTGGAGAACATTTGTGGGTAGTGGTGGTGCCTGGGAGAAATCTCTGGCCATGATGTCTCACTGTCCAGCCTCAGGAGCCAGTGGGGCTATCCACATCCTGCACAGACTGAAAGGGAAAGTGAACCCAGCCATCCATCACCCTCATCTTCTTGTGGGCACAGACACTGAGCTGCCCAGGTTGGACCCTGCTTGCCCCCACAGCCAGGAGGTGAAGTAAGGCAGAGTGGAAGGGTTTGGGCTGCTGCCTCTGCTGCTGGGGCCAGCTCTGGAGGAGCAGGGCTGTGGTACCCCTGCAAGTGGGGAAGAGGTGCTGTGGTACCTCTGCGAGCCATCCTGCACAGTTATCTGAAGGGCTGAGGTGGCCAGTGCACCACAAGTGGCTGCTGAGCTGGAAGATGCTATGGTTGGCACTGCTGTCTGCCACAGTGCTCTGAGCTGTCTTCTTGACAGTGCTCTCTTCAAAGGCTGTGCAGAGCCCTGGGCAGGAGCAGAAGGCACTCAGACTGTGCCACAGCTGCCATCCATGGGGACATGGATGGCATGTAAGGAGAGTGTGTGGGCAGACAGGACTGAACCCCAAAGCTGGGGGGGCTGTAGCCCCTGTGCCTTGCAGCCCCTCTCCCTGGAGCACGGGAGCCAGCTCACACTGACTGAACTCCTCTGGCCAGCAGCTGCAGGGGACACTCTGTTCTCCACATGCTGGGGTCCCCAGGGCAAAGGTAAAGAGAGGTGTAAGAAGGCAGTGAGCAGAGTCAGACAGGGCCAGCTCCCCAGCAGGCTCTGGTGACCCCGGGATGCTCCTGCTGCCTGTTGGGATGCACACGAGGCACACACGTACCCAGGGGCTGTGCTGGACAGCCCGGGCCACAGACAGGCTTTATCAGTGCAGACATGGAAAGCACAGCCCTTCAGGCACTGTTGTTTGGCAGCTTTCTGGTATCAGTAGGGAGAGGTCAGGGGTTCCATGGGAGCTGGAAAGCTGACAAATGGGACCCACTAAGGGAAGGGCTACGTGCTGTAGCTGCTCAGACATCTCAGCCTCTTCCCTTGGTGCTGGTCAGGCTTTGAGCAGAAGCCGTGACGTGCACTGAACCCACTGCTGTTGGAAAGCCACACCTAAACTCACTAACCCTTAGCCCTGGTGTGCATGCACCCTTTGCCTTTTATACAATCACCTGCACACACAGTGAGTCACACCCTACAAGTCCAGGAGGTTTGTCTGAGAGAAGGCTTCAAATCTGCACCTCAACAGAGTGAAAATAGGGCTATCTTTTGTATTTTACATTCATATTTTAGGATATTTACAGAGAGAAATATCACTTTCTCACTTAGAATAATATGAGATTCCAATGCCTCCCATGAACAAAACTCATGTAAAATTGTGTTCAAAATGTTTTTGATTTCCACAGGGAGTTGCCTATGAATAAGTGTCAAACCAAGATGTATCACACAGATCAACTGATGAGCAGAGACTAATTACACATTGGTACTGGGTTGGATGTTGCAAAGACAATTAGCAAGAAGATCAAGGCAGTAAAAAGAAGTATGAACATGCCCATTTTCCTCAAGTTTATGGTGAGACCCCAAAGAGGTTTTCTGTACATCCCAGAGTAGTCAGTGCTTGCTCCTGATGTGTCACATCTCCAGCTGAGGCAGTGAAAGCCACTCTTTCCCCAAGGACTGGTGCCACCACACAGCCAAACCAGGGCCTGTCCACACAGCATGGTGGAAGTTTATTTACTCTTGTTTTGCCATTCTGCTATCTCTTTGTTTTTGGCCATGAAGACTAACAAACTTGATGAAAATTAGAAAATCACTTAGAAGAGGAGTAGCAAAAGGAACTTCAGAATTATGGGACCATTTACTTTAACATAAACTATATAAAGATAATAACAAAGCTCCGTGATGATATAATTTGCTCGTCTTCTTGTTCTCAATGTGTTTTTTAACAAGCAAAATGAGGTTTCAAACATATTGGTAATATCTCCTGTGGATTAAATATTAATCATTATGTCAAAGTAATAAATACAGAAATCCTGCCTAGTTATGCAGACATGCAAATCCCTAATTGTGTGGGAAGCTGCTCAGATGGGCTTTAGATTCAGCAGGAGATAAAATGCCACAGAGCCAGTACAGTATCTGTGTCACTACAAGATTTACAGCCTGATTCCCTGCCTGGAAACAAAGGAACAAATAGCTGCATGTCACACACTGAACTGAAACATTATGGATTATTTTATTACTTGAGTTTCTACAGGACTTCTCAGTGGGGGAAAAAAAATTCTATTAACTCTCTTTTATGACTACCAGCAGGGCAACGTGAAGAGAATAATCTCCTCCATTTATAAGGTCTGGGGGCCTTAAAACCTGAATAGCAGGCCAGGAGCTTTGTCACAAGGTCTGGCTGTTTCCTTTTCTTCATAAAATTCCTATCTCCATTAATCTGTGTTTATTTTCCTTCTGCTTTTTAATTTGCTTAATGGACTTCAGTTGAAGTCTCTCCTAGAAGTCAGAGGAAAGTAAACTCTGATAAATCCTTTGGGACTTAATAGTCGCAGTCAAGCACTTCTTTGGATTATTTTGTCTGACTTTCATCTTTGCTGCTGCAGAAATGTCGGCTGCCTAGTACCACAGCCCTAACCCCATGACTTAAGAGCCTGGGAACAAACTGACAAAAGATATCCCTCTTTCTTTCTTCCTTTCTTTCTCTTTCTGCAGGCATGGAAATACTACGAGACTAGATTTAAACCCATGAAAGGCAACCAGGGCATCCTCCACGCCTTTGCCCCATGCAGAAAGCATGTCATGTCAGAGGCTCAGTGCCCCCCAAGATGTGAGGCCCGGCCAGGGTCTTCCATTCCCAGGCTTTGGTTTCCAGGAGAGGAAGAAGGAAGTTCCAGCTGGGCAGGAGCTGCTGTGCACTGTACTGGACTGAGGATGAGTGCTGGGAAGCACAGCCTAGTCTGGGCAGCTCCAGCCTCAGCTCCCTGAGGCCAGGTACTGCACTGGAGGTACCAGCTGCTGCTTCATCACACAGCCTGGCACTGTCTCACCTCAGCTCCCAACACAGACTGGGTAAGGAGGGCGTTTTAGACCCCAGCCTCATGTGGAAGCTGAACTCTGGCAGCTCATAATGGGCATCAGAGCCCCTCTGCAGGAGAAAAGACCGGTGACATTTCCTTGCTCCCAGTCCTACTGGCATCATCTGCTCAGTAATGTTTCATGTTATTAATCTATTATTTTCTTTTCAATGGGCAGGCTTTGAATGACAGCCAACATCGGTATTAGTCTCTAAATACCTTTTTTGTTAGAAGTCCAAATCCTTTATGTTCTAAGTCATATATTACTTTCTATGTAGCAGATTTATTTTTGCACAACATTTATTCCTGCAGGATTCACTTACTCAGAAATTGCATTGTATAATTAGGTCCCAGCTGCCTATTTCTAATACTGAACAAAGAGTTGCTTTATTGTTCATTTCAGCAATTTACTTTTTCATTTAAATTCTCCTATGTGTGATAGACATAAGTAATTAGATCCCATTCCACCAAACTTTCAGATCAAAATGATCAGACTTTTATAAAAATACTTCCATGGCTTTGCATGTTGCTGGAGCAATTTACACATTTCTGTCCATAGTGAAATTGAGGCATGAAGCAAAGGCAAGCACCTAGAGCTGAGTTCCTCTGACTGACAAAATCGGAAAACTAATGGGCCCATTGGCTTCTCATTCAGATTTTACTCATATTTTGGCATAATCTGACTCTAGATGGAGGGCAATTTGCTCCTAAAGCAAATTTCCAGGCTCCTGTTTTTGTTTGACCTACTTGGTAAAGTTGTTACCTGTGAATGCATACGCTTCTCTCTCAGATACATTTAAGAAGGTGGCCATGGAGAAGGTAATTCTGGACATTTTTATGAAAACACACCATCACATGCTAGAGGAATAGCTGAATCATTGGCAGTACCCAGCCTCGACTACTTTGCCTTGGATGTGTTTTTCTTTCCTTGGTTTAGAAGGGCTCATCTCCCAGCATGCCAAATATAAATCCCAGCAATTCCTTCATTACAGTGCATATTATCTGGGTGTGCTTCCCTCTCAGCTTGCTCCTTTGTAGCACCATCTGTCAGCAGTAATGAGAGGTTAAGGGCTGGAAGGCAGCACGGTGAGGGCAGGTGATGAGACAACTCTAGGGTCTGTAGGCTTTCTTTAAAACAGGGGTCCAGCCCTTAGGGAGACCAGCAAAGGAACTGTGGTAGCATCACAAGGAAATGTGCTCTTTGGAACGGCTGAAGGCTTTTTCACACTCTGGTGGCTGCCACCATTGCTACACAGGGCAGATAAACACAGGTCAGGGCACAGGAGAGCACAAAGCCCTGCTGGATGCCAAACCCTCCCAAGAAGCCGGGTGAGTGTGCCATGGTTTGCTCTGCAGAGAGTGGTGCTGCTGGTGTCCCACGGGCCAGCACAGGGTGTCTGCACTGCCCACGGGCACAGCAGGGATTAGGGAGGCTGAGCACAGGCTGGTGCATCTCCTGGTATTGGCTGGAGACAAATGGCCAGGAGCCCTATTCTGGAGCTCTCAGAGCTGGAACAAAGGCAAAGATCCTGTATCTGCTTCTGCGAAACTTGCACCGAGCAAGGAAAAACTGCACATCTTGGCCCAGGACGACAAAGCACAGCCTGGACCCTGCCCAGATGAGACACTTTCCATGGGTGGACAGGAGCCCCTGTAGCTTATTAGTCTGGCTCACTGATCCATGCTCTGATGTCTAGAATCTTGCTAACAAAATTATCACATCTAGTCAGAGTCAAAGCTGCTTTGTGGGAACCGTGAGTTTCCTGTCTTCTTTGCATTTGTGAAGAAAGACTTTGTCATGTTCCCAGGGTAGAAGTCACAATTTGCATTAGGAAAATATAAACAAAATGAAAAGATAGGCCCCCATGATGGAGCCAGCATAACAACAGATTCAGGAAAGCACTAACTACACGCTTCACAGTAGGCACATTTTGATTTGTATTTATAAGCCTTTTTAGTTTTAAAATACAGTGTTCTCTCTCTTTCATCTCCAAAACCCAGTCAATACAGAACAGAAACATAGCTTTTGGCAGTCTTCATTTTTCAGCTAAACTTGTTTGTGTTCTCTCTTAGCGCTCGAAGCAGAGCAGTAGCAAATTACATTACTGCTTCTCAGTTTGTAACACACTAGAACATGTTTTTTCAATAAAAATGACACCACTTAACTTTGCTGGGTCAGTAACGAAGCAGCAAGAAAGATTTCATTTGGCAAGAAAAAGTAGCTGAGAATCCAGAGCTTCTTACAACTAAAGCAAAATAAAGGATTTAGGTTAATTAGACTATTTTATGAACTCTAAGCTCTTCCTTTAATTTCTGTTTTATGATGAAATGTATCACTGTGGCCACTTTGTGCAGTCTTCCACACACTATGGGAATATTTTTCCCACCATGCCCAGCAATGGTGATGGGCAGACACTGTGGAGCAGAGCTTGTCCTTGGGGTACCAATGGGAGCCTGAGCGTCTGCCTAACCAAGGAACAGGCGTGTTCCTTTGACAAGGACTAGTGCCACCATCAGGCACAAAGATTTCCCATTGGACACAGCCAGCTGGGTAGAAGGGGCAGGGACAGGCTGTCCATTGCTTTTAGGGCCTGTCTGCTTGGTGAAAACATCTCAGCTTTGCAACTTTTCTGAGGACTCAGATTTCAATGTACCTAACCACCATCCTGTTTCCAGCTGAGGGATGAGTCAGCTGAATTGGTCCTGAGGACACTGGTGAGGCTCTCTGAGGGAAACCCAGAGGGTAATAAGCCATCTGCCACTTCTGGGAAGAGAAAGTTGATTTCAATGTGTATCTGCCTTCAGACAAGTCTGCTTTTCCCTCGCTTTTCTGTCATTTCAATCTCGTGACATCAGCATCTCTAAACGTGTCATCATGCCTGGAAACGGACAGTAGCAGGTCTCACTTGCATTGAAGCTGGCTGGGTGGCATCACAGCACACGTGATGGCAGCCTAAAAATAGGTACTGTCATGACACTTGCAGTGGGTCTGTGAAGTCAGCCAGACCCATGCCTGCCTCCAATGAGATCTCCTGCAGCACCAGCTCAAGCTTTGCAGAAGGTTCTAACTGAGCCAAAGGCACAGGCAGCAGGAAGCTCCTGTGTTGCAGAAGGGCAGCCCTGTCAGGGCTGGGGGTTTGCATCCCCATGGGAGCATGGATGCTCCCCTGCAGCCTGTGCCAAGGCGCAGGTGCCATTTGTCCTTTCCCAGGGGATGTGTAGAGCTCTGTCAGGTGGGCATATGCCACTAGGCAATGATGAGTTTGTGTTTGTGGAAGTGCATTTCAATGCCACCTGGAGCAGAGCACAAGGACCAGGGCCTGGCATCAGCTGCTGCACCCTTTTGTTTAGACCAGAGACTCCTGCTTGGCACCACTCTGCACTGGGACAGCACCAAACCCTTGATGCATTTGCAAGGCACCAGCACAGGTAGTGAAAAAGGCTTGCAAAACTCACAATTGCACCTCCTGCCTGAAAGTGATTTTTTTTCTGGCCTACAACAACTCTCCTTCAAGCACTATAAATATTTGGGCGATGACATTGGCTTCAGCATCATATAATGGCAATGGCACTGAACCCTGTTACTGGGAAATGATCTATGTTGACATCCAGGCTTTGGCTTTGCCTTGAATTTTATTTTCTGCAAATGCCTTGGCATTTCTTTTGCAGTGTCAGGATTTTTTCTAGTCACAACGGTCTGTTTCATCCATGCCCTTATCTATTAAGAACAGTGCTTTATTGTGGAAGGATTGTTGGGGCTTGTCTGAACTCAAGTAATTTTGATGTAGAGGTTAAAGGCAGCACTTTGGTTTATATTTGAAGGGGATTTTCAGATATAACTTCTGAAAGGAAGTTCATACACAGTCTGTTTTACCTGGCAAACTGATATTACTTTATTATTATTATTCTTTTTCTTCTTCTCTTTCTTCTTCTTTATTTTGCTACTATTATTATTGTTTTCTTCAATTACTATAATTCTTTAACTTTTGTCAATTGAAGTTTATGCAACTAAAAATCTTAATATAAGAAGTTAGGAATATTTGCATACACACACATAGACACATATGCTGGTATGTATACACACACACACACACACGCACACATAATCTTTCTTTATTTTCAATTCATACTGTTTCCTGACACTGAAAATGCAGAGAAATAAAAAGAGTTATAATATGAATTCTCTTGAACTAATGACACCTTCACAATTGATTAATGGATCAAGTTTTTCTTGAATGAAGTTTGTAATTTCTTTAACTACTTTCATGCCTAAGAAAATTACCAAATGTGCTTTACTGCGACTGTTTCTGACACCTAAATTTCACAGTCAAGAGAATACTGGAAATGCTATTATCTTAGAAGGGTATTTGAATTTATTTGTGGATTGGCAACAGAGAAAATAATGTTTGATGTAAATTTGTTCCTATTTATAAGGAAATTTAGTAATTTTGGAGATTGAATGTTTATTCATGAATATCCCATGAATTAACTGTATTAAATCTGTTAATACCACATGAGAAGTGTCAGGATGTCCTCCTACAATTTTTTTTCCCCTAACAGAAAATTAAGATAAATATTTTGGAAGTTTGTCCAATTCTAATGAGTGAAAAAATCCCATAAAACTAATTTGTAAATAAGGAAACATATTTCCAATTTGTTGTTTGTTTGGGATTTGTTTTTCTATTTTCTTTTTCCCCTTCCACTTTGGTGACAAAGAATGGCACTGGACGAGATGATCAAAGAAAAGCATTAAAACAAGCCACGTTTTTGGGTCAGCCTCAGCATCCCACCCTTCCATTTACACCAGCTCTGAACTTGGCCCCGTGGCACTAACCAGGAAAGCCTCTGTGTATACCCTCCTATCAACATCTGCAAACATTAAAAGCTTGCTAGGCTACTCAGGGGTTAAAATTGTTCTAGTAAGTGTCCTTAATAAGGAATTCAGACGGTTTCTGTTTGGTTTTAATTATGACACCCTTTCATATAGGCTGGAGGGGCTCCTGGCTCTGTCCTGTTGAGACATTAAAGGTCCCTTTGTTTAAAAGTTCAGAGGCGGATCTGCGATCGCCTGTAGTTCACCTTTAGGATATGGAAAAGCGCTGAGACGTGGCAGGGATCGCTGCCGGCAGCCCCTGCGGTGGGAGTGCGGCACAGGGCGCTGCGAGCGCCGCGCTCCCCGCCGCAGCCCCCGCGCTCCGGCCGCGATGCTATCAGCATTCCTTGCTGGAGCCTGTCTGAGTGATGGCTGATTAATGAACTGGGGCTACAGCTATCTGTGAGAGAGAAGAACTGCTTATTTCACCCGTGTCACGCTCCTAATTGGGAAAGTCTGGTTCGCTCCGTGTACAGACACCAGATACGCAGAAAGACTTCTCCAAGGTTGCTGTGGTTTTCGCTGATGTCTCCCCTGCAACACTCCTCTCCCCAGGAAATACAACAACCAGCCCTGGGATCTCTGTCTGAGGTAGAGAGAGAGGAAGGACTAACACGACCCTTCTCCTTAATAACTTTTATGAAATTAAACACAAAACACGAACTTGTTTCACAAGCACTTTGACATTGAAAGTCTCATGAACTGTTTAATCTGGAAAAATAACGATCTTGCAAGAAAATACAACAGAGCTCTCTGTTCTGATGCCTGGAGACCTCATATTTTTGTCTTTTATGTGAAATGTCTGTCAGCTTATTTACTCTCTTTTTGCTTAGCTGGTACAGGAAAATCAAAATAAAAGGCTGAACATCACTAGCCAAGATGATCAGCCTGTGGCTGCAACCCACACTGTACCCCTCCAAGAGCACCAGTGTAGGTGCTGGAGCACCCAAATTTACACTCCAGCCACAGTGGAGTTCAGTGTGCTACAGAATTTGTCAGTGAGGGAACAAGTCTCTCAAGAAACTTGCTGGATTTGCTGATGTTACTTCCCAATTTCTCTTGGCAACCAATTATTTTCTCATCCATGTTATGTTTGGCAGGCACTTAGGGTTTTCCAGATGGTAGACACAGCCTCTAGTTTGCCTGAGAGAAAATATCACTGAATTACAAGGCAGCAGAAGTTCAAATCTGAAATCTGAACATAGCATTAAATCTGTACTGACATTAAATGTCTCTGCCATATGTGCCCTGCTGCCAGAGTGAAACATTTGGGGTATTTCAGTTATGTAGAAGATAAAACTGTACATGGTTGCGTGCAATTAAAAATACAGCAGGCATCTTCCTGGATATTTGGTTTTCTAGAAGGTCTCCTAACTAATAATTCTCACACCAGTGATTTATGAGCTGTAGATGCTGCAAATTGTCCTTGTTTGAAGGGCAGTATTACATCAGAGTGTCAAAAACATTGAAAGCTCTCGAGGAGTCTTCAGCTAAAATGTCAACTGCACTGACTGTGATAGCAAGTCTCACAGGAAATGCAAGATTTCTGCCATGTGGGTGAGCATACATAGGTATGCTGCCTCATCTTCTAATCCTCTGCCAAATCAATAAGCTCTTCTCAAGAACAGGAGTTTCAACTGCAGTATAGGGAGATACCGTGGGAGGCTTAATGTAAGCTGAGGAGAGCCTTGGCTTTGCAAAACCTCCGTTAGCCCAGAGCCACCTGCAGAGTAGGGCAGGAGCCCTGCCATGTGTGCAGGCACTGGGCCAGCCTGACTCCTAGTTCCCAAATTTCCTTCTTCAAAGAAAAATCTGAGTAGGTCATGTACTGTAAGAAAAATATCTGCTTTACTAGGAAACTGTATTTTGCCAAGATGAGTATGTCTGATGAGCTCACCTCGGTGTGCTGTGCCACAGTATCTGAGACTGAATGAAAATCCCTGTCTCTGGCTGTGTGCTTGCTTTATCCTGTCGTCCTTTAATGTAATGGCTGGCAGTTCAAAGGAAACCTTTGAACCTCAAATCTGTACACTCTCCAATCACATGCATTGGGCCAGTTCCTGGGGGTTCCTCACGGATCCCAGAGGCAAGTGAGGGACATGATGTTGACCTCCCTCCAGGCTCTGGCACAGTAAGTAACTTTTGCAAAGTTAAAATTGCATCAGTAGCATTTCTAGATCCATTGAGACACAGCAGCACCCGAGGATTAGGGACCTCTGGGCTCAGAGGCAAGGCTTCTTCTTTTGCCATAGTCACACACCTGCAGCTGATCCTTCTCTGCAGGAGATGCTCCAAGGATCTTGGTGGCTTTCTGGTTGCCCTGCATACATGCAATTTTTGCAGAATCTGCTTCCAGAGAACTCATTTCTGTTCCCTGGGGCTGTGTCAAATACTCCAAGCACTTGGAGAACCAGAAGAGCACTGTGACAAAAACATCAAACAGAAAGGCAAAAAAGATGCAAGTTACCTCAGTCCCTGTGCCCACACCAGCTGACCTGTGCAAAATGCTTCCATTAGGTGCACACAACCTTCTTCAATTAATCACTATACTGCTGCACAGAAGACATAAATAATTTTCAAAGAAGGCAAGGGTATCTCCATGGCCTCAGGAGAGGTAGCTGGACCTAAGAGATGATTCAAGAGGTGCAAAACTGTGATGGTGTGGGAACAGCAGGACCCTGGCTGCCCTCAGAGCCACAAAGTAAATGCTGCTGCTTCCTCAAATGCAATGCTGGGGTAGCTCAGGTGTTGTTATTACCTCCAGCACTCACATTTCCAGTCACGGTTGTTTTTCATTTGAATCGAGTCAGAATGGGGGAAAGAGGGCTAGACTCAGTATTTTCATAAGGAAAGGAGGAAAAGGGTGAATTCATCCCAGATTTATACCTTGTACACCTCTGCACGTTGCTTACTGCCTATAACTCAACATGGATTAGCTTTTCCAAAGAAGCAACCTGCAGAATAAAGTTAAACATCTGGATATGTGTAGCAAACAAGAGCTTCATTTCATACAAGGTAAAGTCAGAGCAACTTGGAAGCACTTTGTGCTGAGCCCAGTGCTTGCCTTGCTCAGCTCTGTGTTTGAAGTGTGTGTGCAGCCTATGCCTGTTCCACCAACCCTCCCACTCCTTCCCAGTCACCTTCACTGGGGGCAGGCTTCATGCGAAGTGCACACACATCATCTGCTGTGGGCAGCCTGGTTTAGAGATTTCAGCTGATGGACATTCTCAGGGGGACTTTCAAGGAACTGTATTAACAAAGCATATGGAGTCAGATTAGGTAAATCCAGCTTTCCTCTGAATCCACCTCCAAGAACTTCACCAGCAGTTCGGAAGTACTCTTCCTAATGGTGCCAGGGGGACAGCTGGAGGAGGCTTCACAGTGTCCACTTTTCAGTCTGATCTCAATGAACCTTTGTGGCTCCATCAATGCCAATGTGAGAACATTTCCTCTGAAGTCATTCGTGTAAACAGCCCAGAGACAAACTCAGAGCATTCAGCTTTGTTCCACAGGACAGGGACAGTAGCCTGACTGTTGATTTATTTAAAAGAAGAAAAACAACAACAACAAACGTCTCCAGGAAGTTGCATGACTATCAGGAAACATCATTAAAGGGACTGTGTTAAGCAGAATACACAAAGCCAGCAAACAAATCCTCTACTATAAGAAGTAACACTTTTTATTTGTAATTCTGACAGCACATTTTACTGTTCTATTGGGGATGCCAACTCAGGTTCAAATCAATTTTGACCTTTTGAAAACATTTTTCAGCAAGGAGTATTTCTTTAGGACACATTGTAGAAAATGGCTGTAATATTTTCATGCTTGTATGTTCCCACTTTGTCGTTGACATTTTTCCCACCATACCATGGCCAGAAACGGGTGTAAGGAGTTCAGAAGTTATTTCTGTATCATCTCCACTAATCAGCTGGTGTTCTGTGATACCGTGGAAAAGTCCAGGGATGTTAAGCTGAAGCACTTTTATACAAGCCTGCTGTGTCTTCCCATAACATTTGTGCTCCCCTCAAAACTCTGGCTCCAGAGTCTCTCTCCTGCCCTCAAGTCTCTTTCTGCCCTCAAAGAGGGCAGGTGGGAAAAATGTCTGGCAATGCCAGAAACATGGACACTATTCAGATCAGGATGGAAAATGGAAACCAAAATTCATCAACGCTCTATTCATCAAAGAACATCTCCACTCAAGGTCAAGAGTTTTATTCTATGGGTCATTCTGGGTTTCTTTACTGGGGGGGGAGTCCCTCCAGTTAGGGTACTTTCTGGGAAGGGAAAATGACCCTTGTAAAAACCACACTTTCAAATGAGAATATAGGAGGAGGGAAAATGTTTAACCATGCTTAGCACTACCTTGCATGACCCCCTTGTTTCCACTGCTCTGCACCCCAGTTTGTACAGAGCCCGGGCTCCTCATGCAGCTCAGCTCAGGGCTGGTGACACCAGCCCTCTGTGCCAGCTGATCACCTTCCCCCCACCTGGGGAACTTTTGGATCATATGTAATCTGTGCCCCCATAAACCCTGCAGAGAAGAAAGGTAGAATTCCCTCTCACCCACCCTCATTTGTCTGTGCTTTACCTCATCACTTGAAGAGTTTGTTTGGGGTCCAGTTTGGTGAAACACCTTGCTACACATTTTCTGCACTCAGAAAAGCAGGCAGAAGCTTAATTAGACCCTGGAACTTTGCTATATCAGGGTCTTTTTTGTGCATATTTCAGTCCAGTGCCCACCCACCACTAATTGACTTGAAGGCAGAATACTGAGACCAAGAGCTGGATAAAGATCCTGTTTCAATGTCTGATACAAGCCTACATGTCACTGAGCTTCTATAAACACAGGATTCAGTCTAGATTACACCAGCATAAAACAGTTCAAACTATTCATTTGAGAATAGAATATTTAATTTCATTAAAAACTGGAACTGCAATTTCACAGCTCTAATTCCTGTAAAATAATAAAAGCAGTGAGTCAAGAATGGACTTCTTTTGTTTAAAATGAGATGTATTAATAGAATAAAAATCTCAGTGGCACGAGTGATAAGAAAATGTGCACAGTAGTTTAGTACTTGAAACATTCACTAAATAGACATATTTCAGTATTGTAAGGAAGAATATTCCCTGTACTTTTGCCATTAATCCACATACCACTTATCTGCTGCTGATGCACATTTGGCCAAAGCCACATTGCTTTAACACCTTGTTGAAACATTTCAATTAAATATAATTTTCAAATGGGGTCTATTATTCATTGTTTTTGGAAATATTCTTCTTTACACACAGACAGGGTTTTTTCTGTGTGAACACCACTCTCTCAGGGATGGGGGGCAATCATATGTAGACCAGCACAGCATATCTTATGTACTTCTTTTCCAAAAGACCACAAAAAAAAATCTCATTTCTTGCCCTCAGAATAATTTAGCTGTTCCTTTCCACTGCTCACATTGTCCCAAACTCTTGGGACAGGCTGAGAGTAGCTCCCCATGAGGCTGAGCTGGTAAAAAAGGGCGTCCTCATCCCCTTTGCTGGGTATGTGACAGTGGTGGTGGCAAAGGGCTGGCAGCAGGGTGCAGAGCTTTGGCCAGGTCTCTGCACCTGGCCACCCACAGCTGACTGGAGGCTCACCAGTGGGAAGATGCATGTCTTGTCTCCAGCACTAATTTATTTGGATGTCAGGCTAGATGATCTTTGGAGGTCTCTTCTGACACAAACCATTCTATGATTCTATGATAACTCTTCCTCTGACTATTCCCTCTTTGTCAGCACAAATGCTTTTATTATTTCTTCTTTTTTTTTTATCCCAAGAAAATATCTCCAGAATGGCAGTCTGAGACCTGGACTTTCTGACAAAGAACTGCAGTCAATAAAGTCACAGCCTGTCCATGCAGTGAGACACAGAACTTGGGACCAAATGGACCAAAATGGCCATGTTTCTCAGTAAAAAGACCTCTTGACTCTCAAACCACATGGCCAAGGTAGTGCTGACAAACCACATACTGCAGATCAGAGACTTGTCCTGAACACCGTCCCTGGATTCCGACTTGCTTCTTAGATACTGTGATTTTAAAACCATAAAGGCATGAATCACCTGTCTAGATGGTTCTCAAGTTGGTAAAAAATGCATATCACTGATAATTGCCAGAGATTTGACTTGTGAGCTTTCTGTGCCTCTGAGCAGCAGCCATACAGGATTTCTTCCCCATGCTGTGGGACTCATGATCCACTCTTCCCTCACCAAGACCACCACAGACAGTGCCTGGCCTCGGGTGCAGTGATTAGGAGGAGAGTTGGGAATCTGATACTCCCTAGGGTGTCACACCAGAAGGGACCCTGTTACTGGGCCTAGTATGGATCCTGCTGTAGAAATGCAATAGCTCTGAAAACACTACAGGTATTTAAATTGTTTATGAACATAAAAACCGGATTTCACAGGATTAACACTGCAGAGTGCTCCCACTCTATCATCCTAACCACTCAGATGGGAGGAGCTGAAAGCCCCTGGGGTGATTTTCCCAGTTCCATGGAGCAGCATGATGGAGTTATGATTTAAAAAGCATGCTTTCCTTGGACTAACTCTCTTGTTATTTCTCATTTCAGTGACTATAAGGCTGTATAAAACCAGCCAGCTCTTCTTTGGCACAGGTTCCCTCATGGCCCTCGGCAGAGGCATGCCAGCCAGCCTGGGAAGAGAGAAGAAAGCCAGCTGGGAGCCGGAGCTCTCCACTGCCTCCCAATACCTGTGCGAGAGCAGCTCCAGGAGCTGCCACGGCTGCATAGCCAGGACCCAGCAGATGGCACTCCTGGATGGTGTTTTAGGGGATGGATCACAGGCAGCATCTGCCTCCATCCGCCCCATCCCATCCCAGCTGCCCCATCCCAGCTGCCCTGCTGGGGCTCGGCTGCGGGGCAAGGCACGGCAGTGCCTGGGCAGGCGGGCTGAGCTCTGCCCTGCCCCTTTCATCTCAAAAACAGTGCTCGGACTGCCTCGGGCACACGGCTCGGCATCGCTGCCAGCACCTGGCACAGCGGGCCAGCTCTCTGGGGGCTCGTGCTCCTCTGCCAAGGAAATGAGCCAGGTCTTGGTCCCTTTGGAAGCTATTCCTGGTTTCTCCCAAGAGCCCCATTGGGTCAGACACGCTTTACATGGGAAGGCAAACCTGTGGGCTGCTGGTTGGGCTGCACAGCACATCCAGCATCCCAGAGGGTCTGGAGAGGTCAGCATCTCACACATCAGATAATCCTGGAATTGCAGAACAGCTGGGGATGGAAGGCACCTCTGGAGATCATCCAATCCAACCTCCTGCTGGCATCATGGTCAGCTAGAGCACGTTGTCTGGGACTGTGTCCAGATGGGGCTTGTGCATCTCCAAGGATGGAGATCCTGCAACTTCCCTGGACAGCCTGCTCCAGTGTTTGACCCCTTCCAGAGCAAAAGAAGTTCTCTCTTAAGTTTAAGTGTAATTACTTGTATTTTATGCCCATAGCCTTTTGTCTTGTCACTGGGCATTGCCGAGAAAAGGCTGTCTCAAGCTTCTTTACTGACCCAGTCAAGTATTCACACATGACTAAAATCTCCCCAAGCCTTTGCTGCCACCTCATTGATATTTTTTTTCTTTCTTATGAAAGAGCACCAAAATTTAACAAGTCCAGAAGGGAGTCTGCTAAGGAAACAATCACAATGGATCTGAAAAGTCAAAATTGTTGAATTGTTTATGAACACCAAAACTGGTTTTTAGAAAGGATTTTGCAGGGTTAGCACCACGGAGTTTTCCCAGCTCTATCATCCTGTACAAGCAGGCAGGATGCTACTTAAAGATCATCCCACTGGAAAAAGGATTTCCATATTATGTGCCTAATCATGGGTCTGAGATCACAGCAGGGAGCACGTCTCAGCACACAGCAGGTGTTTCTTTGCTTTAGGTAAGGACAGCCAGCCCCAGAAACTGGATCAAACTATTCCCATCTCAGAGGAAGAGATTTCAAGCCTGGATCTTTGGCTCCCAAAGTCTGCTGCTGACAGATCCAAAACACTGCAAGTTTTTCTGGGACTGGGGCCCAGGTGCAATGCTCTTTGACAGGGTGAGATGGTTTGTTCAAGCTTTTAGAAATGTTGCTTAGTTTGTGTCATCCTTGTTGGACTTTGCCACTGCAATAAGTAGCCCCTGAAAGCAGGTTAGGTAGGGAATTTCTTGTGTTTTTACTTGACAAGCATTGGCTCCTCCAGACAGAGATGTCTGCATGTCAAGCCATGATATTCTTCCCAGCATGATTTAATAGTGATTTATTTATTTATTTCTATGCTGCATCCCACTTGTTTGCCAATGGAAATCTGCCTGGGGGGTTGTTTCATGTGTCTTGCAATGAGATGTGGAAATCTGCCTTCCCAGCTTTACCAAAGCATTCCTGGCCAATACAAGAAGAGGTTGCTAGAATATAACAGCTCCTGTACTACATGGAAAATGCATCATCTGGCTAAAAACTGTTGCTCCTTGGTGGTTCTTCTCTCCTCCTCCACCTTCTCCTGCTTCTCCTCCTGCTCTTTTAGAACAGTTGTTAATGATATATTTAATTTCCAGAAGAAGCAAAGCACTATCTTGCAGCCCTGCCAAGGAGCCCTATCTGCATACTGTACATGAAATGTAGATTTCTCTTTAGTCATGGACCCACACTTTTCATGCTCAGCTTTATTTGGCCCACACCCACAAGCTCTTTGTTTTAGAGAAGTCTTGCAACCCACTTTAATCCCTGCTTCCTACAGAACAGAGATAAAAAGTCTTCCCCCAATGTATTGTTTAAAGCTGAGCATTACACAAGAGATACCACAAGGCTCTTATTGCATATTTTATTGCAATAAATAAAATTATTTATCCAGATACAAGACCATGTTCAGATTCCAGAGGCCTTCACATGCTGCATGTTGAGACACAGAAACAGGTAAGAAAGGGGTCTGAGGCAAACCTTATTGGAGTCCATGGAAGGGCTGCTGTCAGATGACTGAAACAGGTCTTTAATCATGAATTCATTTATTTAAGCCAGTAGGATTTTGGAGTTGATTTTAGGGGTTTCTAGATATTGGTTGTCCAATGTTTAATCCAAATCAGTTTCTGTCAAGGAGTGTGAGACTGTCCTCCATATACCCTTGACTTTTGTTTAGGTAAGTTTGTTTATGGGAGCATCAGCTGTATGTGACCATTTAGGTGAGCTTCAATAATGCCACTCCACACTAGAGAAGAAGAAAGATGGGATTATAAGACTTACAGTTTGCCTCCTCATTATGGCATCATTGGAAAACATCATCACAGATATTAACAGCAAAATGCTGAAGATGTCAGAGATAGACTCAAAATGTCCTGAGTGTTGCATTAGATTCGTTGAAACGATAATGGATTTTTTCAACAAAAACTTAGTGAAAAAACATTAAAGGGTTGTCCCATGCCCATCTTCAGGTCACATGAGACTGATCAGCCTGTAAAAGATCTGTACAATCCTAAGCAGATTTGTACAGCAGAGATGTAGCCATGTTACAGGAAAGCACAGGTTGTCATGGGAAAGTTGCCTGTTTGCCAGTCATGTACCAGAGACATCCAGCAGCACATCTGAGCAACAGAGATGTCAGAATGAAGATATCTTGTTCTGGCTGCAGCTGGCCATAAAAATATGCAGAGTTTGTTTCATGTTTCTTCCTCCCTTGGTGAATACAACCTGTGGAGGGATGGCAAGCCAGGGGGTCTAAGGTAAAAGTTTCCTGTTTGGCAGGAGAGGCTGAAAAAAAAGGATCAGGAATCTGAATGTATATGCCTCTTGATAAAGTCAGCATTTAAGATCCCTGTTTTTCTTAGCACGCTCCAACCCAACCGGACATGCAGATTCCCACCCAGAGCTTTCACCACTCAGGCTGCTCAGACGGACCACATTCACACTTGCCAGTGCTAAACTGTAGCCCTGAGCTCTGCAGGGTAGTGTGGGAGGAGGGCAAAGTACATCCATTTCTACAGTCTTTTCCCAGGCCTTGTAAATCCAGTTGTGGTCCTGGGTGTAGTTGTGCATCCAGGCTGCAAATTAAAGCTTCAAAGGAAGCTGGTGTGAACTGGTACCTGTCCAGTCAGGCAACTTGGGAAGGCACAGTGTAGAAACATGAGCTGGTATAACAAGTCAGCAGAACACTTGGGTTTACCTGAATCATCATCATACCTTACTAATGAAGCTGGGGGCTCAGCAAGCAGCAGGAAAACCCCTTGGGAAGTCAAGATCCCACAGTCCTAAACTGACTTGAGTAATTTTACTGCTTCTTCTCCGACCCTGAGATCAGTAAATGCATGGGCAAGATCACTGGCATCTTGGGGCAGAAGTGTGTGAAAACACACAGAGCTGATTTAATGGAAATCAGTAAGAAGCCACAACTGGCAGGGAATGCAACGAGAGATCCTCAGTGATGGTGTGGAGGTGCCTGAAGCAAGAAGCAAGCAGATCAGGTGGTTGAACTCACTGGACTGCTGAACTTTATCTCCAGGTCTCTTGGCTTTTCATCTCATCACACAAACAGCGTCAGGAATGGGAAAGAAGAGCCCGGGTATCTCAATGCTCTGACAGAACCAGGCCTCTTGCTTGTCCTGTTTTGTCCACTGACTCCTGGGTCCTTGGCTGTTTTGTGCCCACCTTCAGGAGTTGGATGGAAGAGCCCTCTAAGAAGTTGCTCTTGAGAATGATTATTAGGATTTTCTTGGGAGAGATGAGAGAATTCCTTCCACTGCACCATGTGAGGGACCTTACTACACCAGCTGTAGCAGATAGAGGTTCTTCCAATGCAGCCCTGAGACAAGCACTCAGTTCCTACAGAGAAATGCAGAATTTGTTGTATCCATTTGTTCAGCATTTTTATGATTTATCAAGCTTCCTAGTGATTTTTTTTTTTTTAATTAATCTGGAAAGGCACCAAGTTTTTCCTATTGGCTGGGAATTATTGTTCAGGATCTTGCTTTTGCCCCTATGGGCACAGAACCACAATGATACGAATATGGTGAGTTTGCAGATATCTATCATCATATGGCATCAGTGCACTCCTCTCTATTTTTGGCAGCCTTTGCCAACAGTGCCTGTCTCTGTTTCTCTGAACTGGGATTAGGCTTTTTTTTTTTTTTTTTAACAACACAAGTTCTAAATTAGGGTCACACAGGGCTGCAAAGCACGCAATGTGTTAGGTCATCATAGCTTCTGGTGGCTGTAACAGTAAATTGAGGCTTCTTATTTCTCTCAGCACAGAGCCTGCATGAAATCAGACACATGCACACACATCCACAGCCTGTCAAACTTGGGGCTCTAAGAGCCTGGGTTTAACAATAAGTGTGACCCCTTCCCCAGAGCTCTTTAACAGACCAGTGAAGGCCATACGTTGAGGGCCAAGTCTGGGCCGTGATGTTGAGTAAACACTTTAACATTATAAAACTAATCCATGTTCCTGACATGTGAATGAGCTGTGGAAACACCTCTGCATCAATAGGTTAGCCTGAGCATCAGCTTGGAAAAAAATAGTTCTTGTCTCAGATAAGCAAGCAGCAAGGCAATTCTGTGTATTATGTTGCACATTAGCTAACTGCCCCACAGCTCCTCAAGCACAAGACACTTTTGAGTGGTTATTTGAGGGGGTACAGACACACAGCAGCAAAAGCAAAGGTTTGAAGGCAGCCACAGGCTAGAGGTATGCACTCATCTCCTTGGTACTGTGAAGTGATGCATGTGTATAACCCTCATTGCCTCATTTAGCACCCCAGCAAGGCATGTTTGCTTGGTCTGGACACTGTTAGAGCAGCCACACATATTCTGACAAGCTTCTTTGTCCCTTCCTGTGTCCCTGCATTTGATATATGTGTCAAGAAGAGACAGGCAGTGTGTGTTTAGTTTGCCCCTCTGTTTTGCTCATGACTCCTCATCTTAGTGCTCCATACACAGCACTGTTTCTCACTCACAGTCCAGCCCAATAGGTAAAGTATAAAAAAAAAGAAAAGCAAGCACCTCTCAGACCCCACACTTACAATCTGGATACTGCATCACTTCAGTGTGGCCTGGAGCAGCACCAGGAAAACTGGTGGATGGGAGATGGTTACCTGCCTGACCTGTTTGGTATCACTGCCGGCATTTTGCAGGTTCTGGAGATGATGATGCAAAGATACGTGAATGCAAAATCAACTCAAGTCAATCAAGCCAGAGCTGCTGGCATCAGCCCCGGAGGGTGGGAGAGAGACGGAGGCAGAACCTGGAACCATCACACTGAATGTTTCGCACTCCGGGGTGCCGGAAATCCCACTGCTCTGGCAGGGAACAGCCCCTGCCTGTGGAGGCAGCCTGGGCTCGGCTCCCAGTGAAGTTACCCTGCAACAACCAGGTGCACAGGAGTGTGAAGGGTTTCTGCAGGAGCGTGAAGGGTTTCTGCAGGAGTGTGAAGGGTTTCTGCAGGAGAGTGAGGGATTTCTGCAGGAGTGTGAGGGGTTTCTGCAGGAGTGTGAGGGGTTTCTGCAGGAGTGTGAAGGGTTTCTGCAGGAGAGTGAGGGGTTTCTTCAGGAGCCAGCCCGGGCCAAAGCTGAGTCTTTGTCAAGTTGCTCAGGTACCTGTGCATCACGCTTCAGGAGTTCTACAGTACCGGGAATCCCAGCCCTGTATTTCCTCAGCTGATGGAGAGTTGTCTGTAAATCAAAGCCTATTTAGCATTATTTGTATCTAAAGCCCTGAGTTAACTTGGCTGACAGCTGTCTGACAAAAGCATTCATTATCCCAAACGGGAAGGCAAAGGCATTTGCTTAACATCGGGTGAATCAGTGGCAGCCCAGGGATGTGCGCTGAGAGGCTCTGGCTCCCCAGAATGATTCACAGGGCTTCGCTGCCTCTCATGCTAATGGCTTCCGAAAAGCCCGGAGTGTGAGAGAGATGCCTGCGAGGAATCTTTGAAGAGCCTTGTAAAGCCGGGGCATGAAGGAAATGCCTGAGCAATGGCCTAACTGGCCGTACCTCCGTGCACGTGAAGTTTTCTGGGATCTTGTAATGCACATTAGCCACTAATATCTTTTCAAGAGGAGGCGTTTTCCTATCCATTTCTGCAGCTACGTGTCTGAAATGCACTTAAGTCAAGTAAAGCAATTTGCTTCTATTTACCTCTAGATCAAAAGCTGTTCTGATATTCCAGTATATTTGAATTACAATTAAACTCACAGCCGTAACAGCCCTTTCCACGCCTGTGTTATCACTCTGGTTTGAGGCAAGTGAGTGGGAGTTAGAAGGTGCCTGAAAGTATGGGCATTTTTAACAACATGAATGAGTAAGCAGGAACAGTTTTGGATTGCAGATGTTTTAGTTCAGCTTAGGGGCAGACACTTAGGTAAGCTTTCCTTAAAAGTCTGAACAACTGCAGTTCAGACATGTGCTGCTCCTAGGCGAACACTTCCCTATCTCCTCTCCTTCAAACACAGCAGCTGTGCACTTGTGAGAAGAAGTGGTGTCAAATTAATAGTCAGTAATGGCTAAGAACTGATGAATCTCTCAGATGAAAGGCACCATCTAATTACAAATTTTTGTCATTGTTTGTTATGATGAAGCCACCACTTAAAGGGCTGTTGCTCCTAGAAATTTTCTTTTTTATGTGTTTATAAGATTTTTTAATGGTGTGACTTCTTGCATCTTGCTAATGTTTTATTCCCAGGCTTTTGGGTTTTTTCTTTTATTTTCTTTTGTTTTTTTTTCTCAAAAAGACATTTTTGCCTTTTCTGTTTCACAAAGTTTCTCAACATGCCGTACAGGTGGTGTAGACAAGATATTTGCACACCCACACTGAAAATGCTGCCTGAAAGCTGACTGTGTTTCCAGGCAAGCCTTAGCTGAAAATGCAGTATTTGAACCCAATCTTTCATTTCTTAACAGTGTTTCTGTAAACTGCTGTGCATATTTGAAGTAGACAACACTTAGGAAGGAAGATCGAAAAGTTCTTAGAAGTAAAAGCTGATCAAGTCCAGCAATGATCTGGTCTGTGCATCTGTGTATGCCTGTGTGTGTGTGTGCGTGCAATGCCAGGCTGCAGCTTGTAAATAAGAACCACAATAACAAGGCAGATATAAAATAAACAGCTCACAAGATCAAAGGGACAAGTACTCAACATACATGAAACGGAATATCAGACATTGCAGTAAATTCGACCAGCCTGGAAACTTAAACCACTTCTGTGTCGAGACCATGGCCGGAATAACTTCACGGAGTTTAGTGGTGAACCAAGGACGAGTTTGGCATGGGAGGGGTTTTTTGTTCTTGGGTAAGTTGTGGCGTAATGTTGGAATTATTGTTACTGAAGTATGGTTGACTGAAATTGCTGAGGCTCCAAGCAGGAGTTTGGTTGTTGTGAACGGAAACTGCAGACAAAGTTAACAGAGACTGGTTTAGACAGTGATTGCTTCCAGTTGATTAAAGTAAGATAACCATCCTGCTGAAAACTGTAACTGTATTTCCACAGCCATTCATTCTCAGAAGGCTTCAATTAGACTACTGTGCATGCCTTCCTCTGCACTGGAAACCACACTGCTGCTGCTCTCTGAGCCACCTCGACACCTGCATGGGCTCTTGCCTCCCTCTGCCATGTGTCTGTAGAAGGTGGAAACACACATCCTCAGCTTTCAGATAAGGCAATGAACATTTTCAATTTCGATCCACACCGCTGTTTCCCTTGCTTTGCTACTACAGTTTGGTAAAGGTTCAAATAGAGGAGCTGGAAACTCTGTTCTTGGGATAAATAATTCTGGCCTGTTGAGTTTCCTCCTGCAGGACCCTGGTCTGAGCTGCATGTAGACACACCCCACAGTTCACTGCTGTGTCTTCAGCACAAGTTCTGTACATTGCTGATGCTTTGCTGGGCAGGGATTCTGTGGTGAGTGATGGAACTCAGGGCTTTATGAAATCACAGAAATTATCTAAATACAAAAGTACTGATATTGCTGGGTTCTTAAATGAACAAAATCTTCAGACCCCAGGAAAAGTGTAATGAATCAAAATTGTGTAAGAAATACAACCCTGGACTATCCCTATTTCTTTATAAAACAACAAGCAATACCATTGCACCTCTGAGTTTTGTGATTCATTCTGCTTCTTTAAATCTCCACCAAAACAGGTGGCAATGATTGTAAGTCCTTTTATCTTTTTTTTAAGGTGAAAAGAAAAATACATCTCAGTTCTAAAACCTCATGTACGAAAGATACTCTTAACCTGGCAGGCTTGTGAAAAGACACCAGTGCTGTTCTGCAGTAGGAACACAGTGGGAAAAGGATCTGCAAAGTCTTCAGGATCCCAGTGATGCCAGATAGTCCTGGTGTTTGACTGATTTATAGGCTGCCCTAAATAACTCAGCTTCCCCTTGCTGATAGCAGAAGTCTGCTTTGCTTAATCCCACTGAACAGCAGAGGGTCGGTGCCATCTGCACTTCTGATGAGCCTTTACTTGTGAACTTACTGATAACACCTCCTCTGAGGAAGCAAACACTGACAAAATCATAGCTCCTTTGCTGACCCAGGTTACTCAAAACACAAAATAACAAGGTTACGTTACTTATTATAGGATCTTATAGGCAGCAGCGTGAGATTTAATTTCCACGCTGTATTTCAGTGATCTTGTTACTTCCCAGCACTGAAGTGCTTATGTCCCAGGCATCTCCATTTCCCACAGCTGAGTGCTCTGGTGTTATCCTGGTGATGGGTCAGGTCTCGGAGCAGAGGACTGTGTGTCTCCAGTGCTGATTCTTGGTCACCCAACGAGAAAGTAGAGTAGTGGAAGTAGCAGGTAATGGATGCCAATGAGAGGCACAGAGTACAAACAGGAGTAATAACAGAAATTCCTCTTTCCAAGGTTTTCCTGGCTAAGCAAGGCTACAAGAAGCCATATTATAGAGTTTTGTTCTTTTCATTTTGCTGCAAGGCATACTGATCACACAAACAGCTCCTAGCTGAAAAAGGGATGGGATTTTGACTTGTTTAAAAAGAAGAGTTCTTCTCTTCACTGTTGTTAGTATTTGCCAATACTGCTACAGAATTGCTGTCTTGTATGATTTCTTTTTTTCCGGTTGCTTCCATTGCAATTTGTTTTGTTTCTGTATCCATACTATGCTGAAAGAAAAGTAGTATGGCCCTGCATGGCTAGGGTTTTTTGTCAAAAAATTTATCTCCAAGTGTTTGAAGATTCAGAGCTTTTTTTTTTTTCAGTAAGTCTTAAATAAGCCACTTTTTCTGCAGTTCAGAAAACTATGTTCTGCAATTACCCTTAATCTTATTTGTCCTTATCCTGAACTGTATCTTTTTTTCTTCATCCAGCTGCCATCTTTTTGCTGGGAAAGGTATTTGTGGAAGAAAAGCCATTGATTTTTATCTTCAGTGCCATCTAAAAAAGATATGCATGGGTTTATTCATGTCTGATGTTAAACCAAAACGATAATTTGGAAGCCATATATTCAGAATATAAATGACTCATCTTTAGGTGAAACTGACCCTAATTAGATCTAGATCAGCCATCGTTTGACAGAGAGAAAGAAAATTCATTTTCTCTGAAATGTGGTAATGGCTAGGAAACTAGCCCCAGAACCTTAAATTAAAAGCAGGTTTTAACATGCTGGCTCCATTCCTGCCTTCAATATCAGCCTCTGCCTGTTTTAGTTAAATAAATGGTAACAAAAGAAGACAGACTGGGTGATGTTAAATAAAGCGAAATTTAAGAGAGCAATTATAGCATTAAAAGGGGCCAGAGGTGAGGAACTATAAACTTTATGGAGCAAAGTGCAGCATCACAGTTTCTCCAAAACTTTGTTCACTGAAACCTTGTTAGTTCTGGTCACGCAAAGCAGTTTGTGGGTGAGGGTGCCTGTCCCCAGCCCAGGGCAGGAGCCTGCTCCCAGCATCAGTCTGGCCACGCTCCCTGTGCGCCACTGCCCTGCCCAGGCAAGTGTGAGGTGTGGCATGGGAGGTGGCAAGGGTGGGTCCCGGGGTGGTCAGTGTCTCTGCTGGTGTGGCATCTCCCTGAGCAGCATCTTATTCTGCTTCTCCATCTCAGTTTTTGTTTCATTTCCATAGCACGAATGACTTGCTCTTCTTCCCCAATTTGCCTTTCTCCTTGGAGAAAGGAGTTTGCAGAATAATGGGCTGTCTCTCCTCGCCACGGGTTTTGAAGGATTTGTGTTAAGGAGGTAACAATGAAGCAACAGCCCATCACAGTCACTTTATGTTCTAAAAGAACAGTTCTGACCACGGTCTTTTGTCATGAAATCAAAGGTATCACTGCAAAACCAATTGCTCTAATAACATATGGTGGGCAAAGCTCAGAAGATTGGGAGCTTAATTCATATAAGCACCCAAGAAAGATGCATAAAGGAGAATTGAATTTAGAAAAATCATCTGGTCCTCACTTGCTTTGAAATGTTATGCTTTTATTATGAATAAGGCTATTCAGGCATCTGTGTTCTCTGTATGTGAGTAGCGAGAAGTAAGAAAGACACTCATGACCAGAATAGGTGCATAACCCGATGTTCTTGGGCAGTTCAGAACACAAAAAACCCCTAGTTACAGGCTTTCTAAATGTTTAGTTGCAGGAGGAATGATGTGGAAAGGTAAAAGCTTGTGCATGAGCTGGCTTTTGAGCTGGAGCAGAGCTCTGGTGTGCAGTCATCACTCATCATCACCCTGCGCCATGCAGGGCCCAAGCAGACCCAGCTTCCACACATCTCCCTGATGGAGATTATAAAAAACACATCCATACTCTGGAAGCAAAGAATAGTGGCTAGCACAGTATAGCTGGATTTCCCTGAGCTAGCAAGTCCTACCAAGGACCGGGGAAGGCATTCCCAAACAAGCATTCAGAAACTGGGAAGTGTACCAAAAACTCATGAAAATTTTAAGATTGCTAACTTTCATATTGTTTGCTTTTGCCTTTTGTTTTCGTACTGTTTCAACTGCAAGGTTTCCAGCTTTTGATAACTTCGAGGGATGGAGGAAATAAATATTCTCAATTAATTACATAAACTCAGGATCTGGGTATTTACAAAAAAACCATTAAAGAGTGAAAACTGCAGTGAAAAAGCTGCTGAGATCTTCAATAATCTAATGCCTAATTCAGGATTGCCCTGTGTAATATTAACTTAATTTTTTGCTGGATACTAAGCATGGTAGAAAGGGGGGAAAGGGGGGAAGTGCTCACATTATAATTGATCAGATGTTCAAAATCTGTTCCTATGGAAATTAATTAAAGCACTCTAAATGTCAGTATTAAATTCAAGATTCTGTTCATAGGCTAGAGTCTGCAGTACGGATACCTGACAAGCAAGGCATCTGAGATCCTTGTACAAAGAATACCTGCATCAAGGTCTCTTATTGGATCCATTTCCCTTGTGGTTTTAAGGTAACTTTTACAAATGCAGGACATGTTGAATTTTACAGAACTCCTGCTGGTTTCTGGGTCCTGACACCTTTAGCTATCTGAAGTATTTGCATCTTAAAATATTCTTAGAATGTAGAAGAGCAAATTTTATGGCCCTAATAGCTTGTTGGTGAATTTCAAAGTGGTGTTATCAGCACTGATGCATAGGTCTGGTGAAATGTCCCTTTTCCATCACCCAGGAAAAAAGACAGGGCAATGTGCATTCTTTAGGAAAAATGAAAATGAAAGTGCTTGTTTCCAGCTGATAAATTTTTGTTGAAAGAGAAAAACCTCTGTCCTCCCCAGTGGCAATACCACAGTGGGAGCACATCATCTCATACCCCTAAAATTTCTCAGGAAATCCTGACTTTTTCCAGGCCATGCTGGTACTTGGAAGGCACTCCTGACAGAAGGCAAAAGGGTACATGTTCCAGTTGCCTTGTACAAGGGTTTTGGATTGTTTGGGGCTTTTCCTTGGTGTGGGGTTGGAGGAGGGAGAAGAGGGATTCTTTCAGTTCAAGGGGATTTTCTCAAACTGGTTGCATCATTTAGTCCCATCTCATGCTCCAGGTCCTATGTCAGCTCCTAATGAGCCAGGCTCATTAACCTGGTTCTAGTTATCCTGCCAACACATTTTGCTGGAACTACCCACGCACTTCACTCTGGGCATGCTGTTGAGCACTTTGCCAGATTAAGACTTCCACTGCTTGTCTAAGAACTGATTTAATTAAAAATTATCACCTTTTTCATATATGTATTCCAAGAGCATAGAGTACAGGCTTTGCAATATTTGCTTGCAAACAACAAAGCATACAATTATGTCTAATAATGAAACCAAAATGGTTTGAAAGACAGGATCTTGTGAGTTGAGACAATGATGTATACAGTCTTTTACAGCAGCTCTCTTATACTTTTTATGCTTTAATTTTATGCATCTGCTGCAGAGGGTGGTGCTCTCACGTAGCTAAGGAGAGGACATTTATTATAAGAAACAAAGGGATTTAAGTCTCTGGGTTTTAGGTATTAAGAGTTGTCTATATCCACATCCTAAGAAGGGCAGCCATATCAAGATAATTTCGTTGCTGTTGCTCTGTGTATGTGTATGTCAGCTCCTCCATGACTAATGTGTCCCATATTCTTATCATCCAGATCTTGACATCAGATGGTTTCTTTTAGAGTGGGATGTGATTAAGCATTGCCAGCACAGAGAGCTCAGAGATCAGCTTGCACTCCTTCCTTTGAATGAGTCTGTAACCAGCACACTGAGAATAAAGGCTTCCTGAGGAGGATGAAAATAGCACCCATATGTAACATGAAACACCAGGTTTTGAGCCTGCAGAGATTCACCTGAGCCCAGAAGATGGACTGGACCCTGCACATCCCTGTGAATCCCAGCATTTCTCTTGGGCTTGCAGAACGAGTGCTGGAGCTGCCATGCTGCCATCTGTTTACCTTTAAGAGGAACCTGAGGGGTTCAGGACAGGGATGAGTGGTCCATACATCACATGGAAATGGGGAAACAGCAAAAGTCATTCACTAAGCTCCAGAGACCAGCTTCTCTCAGCATGTGTCACCGGATGAAGCCTGGCTTAGCCAGAGCCCTCTGAAGTGATGCTTGCCCCACACCCTTCTGGTCAAACACAACAAAAATAAAAACTCACAGCCAACACAGACTTCTTTCTTAAAACCAGCCATCTCCCAGGGACCTGCACAGCAGTGCCACAGCTCTTGAAGATCACAGAAGCCAAAAGCTGAGCAGCAGCTTCCCCAGCCCAACAGAGCTGTCTCCGTTGGTACCCCTGCAGGCAGCACTGCTGCTGCTGTGCCCATGTGCATCTCCTCCCTGGCACCAAGAGAGGTTTTGTCTGCAGGTCACACAGCATGGGGGGATTCACACCCTGGGTGGCCCCCAGGCTGCTGCTGCTTCTGCAGATGCCTTTCCCTCTAAGACTTCTCACAACTTTGTTGTTTCATCTCTTCATTCATATGTATCTACAGCTTCTCTGGTATGAGGTTTTTTATAGAGAGCAAATCCTGTTTGTCAGTGTTCTGACAAAATGACAGAATGGGTTAACTAGAGTGGAGTTTTTTTCTTCACATATAGGATATTTGTTCTAAAGACAGGGCTTAGAAAGATAAATGGTTTTATGAGTTCAGATCAGGTAAATTAATTAAAAAGTACTTTTGTTCTTGGAGAAAGTTTTCTCCCTGTCACTCTGATGTCCTTGAGAAAACAAGATGAAGAACTTTTTGGTTTGATGTTTTAAACACAACTTTGTTTATTCTTTTAATCAGAAACTTTTTTTCACCCAAGAACTTCAAAAAGAAGTGCAAACATTTTCAGGGATTACTCTGAAATGAACGGTTCCATTAGATGTTAAATCAAAAGTTTCAGACTGAGTCTTCTTGTCTTATGTTTTCTTGGGTTTTTTTATTGCAAATTCTAAAACATTTCCTGTGTTTGTTTGACCTAAAATTATTTTTCATATCAAGTAGATATTGCCAGTTTCTAGCCCAAGACAGGTGTATGTCCATGCACTGCTCAGTGCTGTATAATAAGCAATAGTAATTTAGTAATGGCTTTGTTACCTAAACTGTTTCCCACAGACATGATGATTTGGGTGTATTCCAGTAAAAAAACCCCAGTCATACCCTTTGAAGTGTGGCTCACAGTTATACATCACTATTGCTATCATATCTACTGAAAGATTTGTTCTACATATCTTCTTTTTCTACCAAACTTTGCAAAAGGTCATGAGAAATATAATATAAATATCATCGAAGAGGTGTGGGGATGTGATTCCTTAGCAGCTTGAACAAAACAGTTACTGTAGAGAGAGACAAAGGACAATTTTCTCTGGGCTGCTTATGTGGATAGTTTTACTTGAATTGACTGTTACCTTGGTATACATGAAAAAGCTTTAACATCTTCAGTGTCCCTCTCCTTTGAAGCAGTATAAAGTGTCTCTGCCCCTTTTCTTAGGCAAATGAGCTTCCTGCGTTCCTTTCAACACAATTTTTACACAGCACTTCAGGTATGATGGTTTGGCTGTCTTTAATTACATTCCCATATAGAATTAACAGTCAGGTTTTAACAAATGGTGGTATTACATGTTCTGCCTCTTCACATTTGTTTTTGATCCTATCCTGTAGCTTGCCTATCCCCTCCGTGGAGCAGAGTACACCCTGAAGTGAGATCTTGTATTGCCAAGGCTTTTCCTCTAAGGCTTTTCCTCTAAAGCCCACTCTGCTGATGAGAAGCTGCCATTCCAAAGAGGTGCATTTGCCTCAGTATTTGTCTCTTCTTCATAGTTATGGTTTTCTCTTAGATTTTCCCAGTTGTGTCAGCATGTGGGGTCTGGTGACTCAGCACTGCCACATCCATCTCCTTTCTCTTTTGCTTCTTCCTTGGCTGTCAGGAGGTCCCACTTCATGCAGGGAGACCTCAGAAGGACTCCAGCCACTCGTGGAGCAGCCAGCCAGCCACGCTGCTGTGTGAGACTCACCATGGGGCAAGTCAGCTCTGCATCAGCTACGGAGTGCCCTCGGGCAGGGAATGTCACAGCCGTTTCTGAGCTGGCAATGTCTCAGCAAGGTTTGGGGAATGCATTAAGAAAACAATAAGGCTGAAGACTTGCAGGAAGTCAGAAAGTGCCATGTGGGAGGTATGCATAGCCTGAGCTCAGCCCCTCCACATCCCCGAGATGCCTGACACCCTGCAATTAGAGGCTCATAGACATAACTTGTACTCAAAAGATTCACTTCAACCATAGATCCACAGAGACAGCATCTCATTTTGGTGTAGCCATCCTTAATTTCTTTGACCTAAGCTTCCCAATTGTGTCTTTTGAATTTGGCATTTAATACAATCCATTCTTTTTCTCCATTTCCCAAATAGTCTGTGGAGCCAGACTAATCGCCGCTCATCAAATGCTCATTGTGTTCCTATTTCCCTGTCCCATGGTAACAGACACTTTTATTGTGATTATTCATCTGCTGTTCTTTCATTAATGAAAGATTTAGATTTTGCTGCCATAAGGTCTCTTCAATAGCTTTATACTTGAACACGATTTCCAACATAAACCTGTTCTTTGGTACTGCCTAGCAGTGACACTGGAGGGTCTTTTGTAGCTTCTTGCTTGGCCAGTGACCATAAGAGATGTCCACTTCAAGGACTGATGGTGTCCATTCCCTCGTGACAGGCTAGTCATCAACCTACTGCAGCCTGCATGCTCCTCAGTAAGGAGCCTTAAGGGAAAGGATCACCATCATTTCTGTAGCATGTCTCTTCCTCCCACCATGAACTCTAGTATGAGGCTGCTTGGAAAAGTTTCCCACACCTTTGAAGTCCAGTTGAATCCCTCTGCCTGTAAGTATCTGCTCCAGCCTGTGCCAGATTGGGCATATATTGCCTGAAATGTCATTGGGTGAGCCCAGTGTGTTGCATGAGGAGAATATTTATGAAGGGAATGCCCATTCTCCTGCATGGATTCTGAGCTGTCATCACTGCCAGGTCCTTGCTGGGTCCCCAGGAGAACTGCAAGTCTTACTCTGCCTAGAAAGCTGTGTGCAGATCAGCTCTCCATACTCTTTGTCCCAGCCTACTTCTCCCTTTAATTAAGACCAATCCTGTTATCTAGAACCTGGGGAAAATTAGGATACTTGCATTGAGTAAGTGTATTTATGATCATTCTTGGTACCATAAAATTGTCTTTTCCAGGAAGACCGTCTCCTGGATTGCTTGCTCTCAAGGGCTGTCTGTCTTTAAAGGTCTGGTTTGGGGTATAAGTGGGTGATCTTTCCAGGCACAGAGACCACCCTATAGACTGAGTAAGGGACTATGCCCTTTGCATTAGTTTATTTAAGGTCTTTAGTGATAAAAGTAGAGGAAGAAAACCTGTCCTTGTGCTGTGCTCATTTTTATAGATCATAGTCTTCAAAGGAAAAAATCTATTAGTGGGATGGTGATGATGGCATATTTTAATAGGGTGGAAAGCTGTCCTTCTCTTAATCCTTGGGGGTTAAGCTGTCCTTCTCTTAACCCTGAGTCACTCCACTAAGTTCCTCATTATCTCTTTCACTCCCTCCATTCTGTTCCTTCTTCCCCTCTTCTTTCACCCATTAGATATGCACTTTTTTACATTGCAGATTAAAAAGAGGCCAGATCCTCCTCAGGAAAAAAGGCTCTGTGTTCCTACTTTTCCCTCTCCTTACAGTCATGGAAAGTGATGTTGGAGTTGTCTTGCAGCTGTCATTCACGGATAACACACCCATAGCACTGAGACCCAGGCAGTGTCTGCTGTCTGCCTCCTCTTTCTCAGGTTCAAGCTTTTTCTCACACATCTATTTCCATGTTCTTTTAGCTTCATTTTTATTGTCACCTCTATCTCTGTGATTGAGCCTATTTTTGGTGGAAACCCACTGCACCCCTGAGTGCAAACTGCCTCAGCAAGGAGCATTTCACAGCTGGACCAGGCACCTCCAGAGCCCCGGATTTCTCAGGAAGGGCAGGATGGCTGCTCCGTGCCTGTAGTACAGCAACACTTCCAAGACCCCACTTCAGAGCAGGTTCCTCCAGACAATTGTCTTCACAAGACGGTGCCTGCCCAAAACTGCTTCTAATCGGAGTGTGCAGCAAAAGACCATGAAAGAAACAAGAGGTTCACAGCACACAAGAAACTAATGAGATAATACTCAGGGAGTAAACTTATATAGTGAGATAATGAGGCTATAGTAACCTATAATAAGGTTATTCCCCAGAGGCTTGTTTTTATGAAAACTCCAATGTGCAGTCCAGGCTTCTGTCCTGCTGCTGCCAGTCCTGTGCATTGCTGCTGCTGTCCTCCAGGTCTGAAGGCCTGAAACAGCCCTGTTGCTTTTGAGTTTTCAGAGGAGCAGAAAGCATCAAAGTGCCTAACTTCAGACAGGGGATTGTGTTCAGTGTTTGCAGAGGATGGTGAGAACAGCTCCTGGGGTGGATATGAGGAGAGCAGATTCAGCCTGCCTGGCTCAGGTGGTAGAGATGCCTTTCAGAATTCAATCTTTCAGCACAATTCTCATGTTCTAGCAAGCTGTCAGCCTGCTCTTTGAAAAGGCATCCGTGTAACCCTGTGAACACGGTCCTTTCAGATCCCTTCCCTACTGAGCACTGCTCTGTGAACTCAATACTCTGAGCAGGGAGTTCACAGAGATCAACCTTTTTTATACCGTTCCTCTGGTGCATCATTCTCATTTTATAGCAAAGTCACTTGAATTTGACCTGAGCTGTCACAGACAGGGAGATTCTGCAAGCTTTGAGGAGAATTGATTTGTTTCAGAAAACAAATCTACACTCTTCCATAAGCCTTGAACTAACTTGATTTGCCCTCAGTAACTGCATTCTTGTGACGGCAGTGTGGCCTGTAAAGAAAGCAATTAATACTTTCTAAAATCCTCCAGTCCTTGACTTTTATCTAAGCTGCTCCCTAAATACATAGACATTCATAGCCAGACTGACTGCTCCTTGTTGCCCTTGCTGCTAGAGAAGTGTCAGCCCAGAGACAACTGGAACATTTCTGAGATAACAGACGTAGTTCCAGTCTTGAACTGTGAATAATATGTGGGGGCTGAACTGCTGCAGATCAAGCAAGGAAGTTTAAAAAGTAAAGGGGTAAAAAGTAACATGAGGAAATTCTTGGTTAATGATGAGCATTGGATAGACTGGCACAGATACTGTGACAGTCTTAGAAAAGAGAACTCTTTGATTACTCAAGCACTTTATTTTGCTAATTGCAATAAGGTTACTTCAGTCTAATCAGTTGTTCATAACAACAGATCAAGTGCATCATCACATACCTTATCTACATAAGAATATGCACTAGTTCAGTTCAACCTGGTGCCGTGTGTTGCATGAATATTCCTATTTAATTTAAGAATGTATTTCAATTTATTATCAAACTGCCTTGAGCTCATATACAGTAAACCAGAAAAAGACCTGTCTCAGGAGATTACTAAGTTAACCACACACTTTAAGAGCAACTTGTCTCACAGGGTGTGGTTCCTCTGGCAGTCTTGTAGACATCTTTATCTGAAGTGGTCACCACAATCTGAGTATCTGGAGTCACAATTCATTCCATCCTAAAGCAGATGCATAAATGAGATTAATTGAATTACACCATATGGGCATCTCTCCCTTCCCATTGTTCTAAGTGGAGCTAAAGCTGACAAGCTCAGCTGAAGAGCTCTTTTCTCTGATGCTCTGCACTTGGATCATGTAACTTGGCCTGTCCTGCTCCAGAGAGGTAACCTGAGCCAGACTGGACACAGGACCCAGCCCCATGGTGAGGTCTGGGAGGGAAGAGTCTGACTCCGCCTTGGATGCTGGTGGATCTGGATGGGGCAGCAGAACATAAGACCTGAAGTATTTGATTATTGCTGCTGAAGGCAGGACAGCAGCAGCCTCAGAAATGACAGAGGGAGAGGAAAGGAGCCTAATGCCAACATGCAGTGAGGTTATGGGGTGCTCAGGCTGTGCAGCTGACTGCAGAAAGCATCTCTATGGGACTCTCACATTTCCTAGCAAAGAGGGGTGATACAAATAGTACATTTGCAGGGGAGGAGGACAAAGACATGCATGATCGAAATATGCAAAAGAGTGGAGACAGCTGTACTCACAGGTCAGGGGGCTCTGAAATCCCTTGGGGGGAAATGATGAGGGGTATCAATAATTTTAAAAATGCAACCCATTCTCCAAGGATCAGGAAAGCCTAGAGGGCAGCAGGCAGTCACCTTGAGGGACAGCTGTCCTTTCCCTTCTGTCTCAAGACAGGTAGTGGGAGTGATGGAGTCAGGAGGTGTAGTTAGTGTTTGAAATGGCTGATAAAAAACCTCGGGTAACCTCTGGATACCTGAAAGCATCACTCTGCTGACCTTCCTGTTATCTTTTCCTTGCAGTCAAAGCTGTGATCTGCCAGCAGCAGCAGATCTGTTCCTCTTGCATCCTCTCCCTGGCCTCCTTCAGGGCACATAGGCAGGATAAGGACTTGTAGGAGAGAAGAAAGAGGGAACAGCCTCCTTTATATGTCAGCAGTTCAGTCTGGGGCCACAGCTCGCTCACCTGCTATGGGCTCCTCCAGGAATGATCCTACAGATACACTGAGCTTTCTTGAATCCCATTGATTTTGGAAAGAAATCTGACTACAGGTGTTCAGAAAGCAGAAATTAACTTTGTAAAATATTTTCATTTAATAATCTTTTGGTCCTATTTGCTCCTAATAGGAACACCCTCTACCCTTTTTGCAATATCCTACTCATAAAAATGTAGAAAAGATGATTTTGTATGGAGTTATCTGATGTTCAATTTACTACTAACTATTAAAAGTCATGAGATATTCTTGTTATTCTTCCCCTGAAGAAAGAGAAATGTTAACTCAAGAAAAATGGTTTATTGAAATGTTTTGATATAACTGAAAAAGCGTCATGTGTCACAAAATGGTGGCTGTTGCTTTGGTTGTTTTCTGATCTATTTCTCCCCAGAAAGAACTAGGGATGAACTTGGGAGTAAAATCTCATGGGATGCTAACTGTCTTTATGGGACTTATTAAACTGCTGAGTTCCAAAATGTTTGTCATTCTGATTGATTGGGTAGAAAAGCTTCAGGTCACAGAGGCCAGGCCTGGGTGTGACAGCCATGACCTGTAGCTAAGCCTGGCCTTGCTGATCCAGTATGCTACAGTCCTGGAGAAGAACACACCTTCCCTGAAACTCTTGGCAAAAGGTAAGGTGCTGGACTTGGTGGTTGTGCTCAGTGGAGGGGATCCTGTGCCTCTCACAGGACAGTGTGAATTCCAGTGTGGAGCACTGCGGGTGAAGGAAAAAATAAAAAAAAAATGGGAGGCCACAGTGAAATAATTGTCCAGATTAAATATGTAGGTCTAATTAAGTTTTGAGAGAGCTTTTCAAATTCCAAAGGCTTTTGGGTGTTTAAATTTTTCTGACATCCTTCTATTATCTGAGATATTAAGGTAGTTAAAGCCTGAGAAAAATGTAAGCTATGTCTGCATATTTTGTGTGGTTCTATCAGTTAATCCGAAGGCTTTCTCAAGGAATCTGGTTCTTAGTCTGGGATTTAGAAAAACTACATTAATGTTCCTTTCCCTCCAACCCTACAGCCATTAGATTTTAGTTAGAGTGTCTCCCAGCCTGACTGCTACAAGTTCCTGCTCTTGTGTCTCTTGGCACTCATTCCTCTCTCGTGAGTCTGCAAAAATGCTGCTGCCCACCTTGCCCCTCCCTTTCAGCACTGCACCAGCACCACCTGAAGCCATCCCAGGACTGTCCTCTCATGTGACTCAGTCCTGGGTCCTCCACAACCCAGCCAGGTATTGCTCACCCACACTTTTGATCTGGATTCCCAGTTCAGAGCCTCTTCTTCCTTGATCTCCTGCACATCCCTGTTTTCTCATGAGATTTTGAAGGAGACTAACTCAGAAAACAAGGTCCTGTGGCACCTGGCCCAGACAATGAGGAAAATCAAAGATTAGAGGTAGAGGCTGGGGTGCTTCTTATGCCTCAGGAGAAAATTGCTTCTGTCCCTTTTGCTGAACCCAGTGGTGATCCAACCAGCTGTGGACCAAAACTGCAGGTTAGCAGAAGACCTGAGACCTGGGGTCCATACAGCTCTTAGGGGAGTAGCTGTGGTAATTTCTGCAGTGTGTAAGAAGAATTAGGCACTGCAAAAAATTAAGGCAGCAAACTGGCCTCGAACTGCAAATCCAGCAGAGCAGGTGCTGCAAATCCAAACCCTTGTCAATGATGCCTTGGCACACAGGGCATGTGGTGGAGCTGACATGATGAAGTTTCTCTCCACAGAGTTCCTTTCCCTGCTCAGCAATGCAGCTTTGGACAAAACAGTTTGGGGACTGGGAATATGGGCTCCTTCCTCTATTGCCTTGTGGGTGCTCAGCTCTGGGTCCATCAGCTCTCTGGCTCACAGAGACTAGCCAAACTTGACCCAGTGCATTTCGCTGGGTGGGAGGGGCAGGAGAAATGGGTTTTAGTACTGATCTGCTGAAAGGTGTAATAAAGACAAACACTTAAAGCAGGATCTTCCCCACCCAACCCTGTAGTTTCAATCATCATATCTGATGGCCAGGTGCTAGCCTGTATATGAACTCTGCAGCAGCTTTACACTGCAGAGCATCCCAGGGGTCTGGCTGGCAATCCTGCTGCCAGAGGGACCCGCTGGAGCTTGCCAGACTCCCACTTGACCTGGGTACTCTGCACCCTTCTGCATAAAACCCAGCCCATGGAAGGTAAATGTGAAGGTGCTCCCTGATACATCCTGGTGAGCTGGAGGGCAAACCCAGGTTCCTCCCAAGAGCCACTTGCAGTAAATGGCAGAGGAGAGCATGGAGAGAGGCGTAGAAGGGAAAGTAAAAAATACAAGAAAGATCAGCCAGGATGAATGTCAGCAACTGACAGAAAAGATACAAGAGAAATGGCCTTCTGAACTCTCAGAAGTGTTGTTAAGAAAAAGAACCAAGAAAAATTTTTAAAAAACCCCCAATAACTAGGAATTTTTGTACTATCAAAGAGGTGCTAAGGGGGCCAGATTACAGAGACAGATTAGGGGCCAAAATCAATAACCCATTTTAAACCTAGCATGACAACAGCTGGCAAGGGACTCTAGGAAAGGAGAGGAATTGTTTAAAGGTCATTGGAGCAGCTGGGAGTTAGGAGATGAAGCTGAACATCAGCTTGCTCATGGCTGATTCAGATTGCCTTGAGTCAATGATTTATCGATGAATCCAAGCCTCTGAGGCTGAAGGGCTGTGTCAAGAGAAAAGGACATCCTCTTCTGGGAAAGGCTGACAACAGACAACAGTGCTGAGTGCCTTAGGCAGGGACTTGAGCCAGCCTGCCCAGCAGATTATCACATCCTGCCAAATGGTGCTAAATGTAAAATGCCTGTACCAGGCTCTCCTCCTCGAAGGAAAGGGAAAGGGGACAGGCTGTGTTTGCAGCACTTCTGCAGGGAACTCTGTCTGGTTGTCATGGCAGTATACTATGCTGGTCTCTAACACTCTTCTGAAGCAGTATATATATGTAAAAGAAAGAACTAATAGGATTAGCTGGCTAGTTACATTACTGAGGCCTAAATGTGATTAGTAATTCAAACTCATTCTATTTCTGGATGAAATTCTTAGACTGGAGGTCACTTTTCACAGAAGAGAAATGGTGCTCGTCATTCTAGGACCTGGTAATTCTGTATGTCTAGTTTGATGTGTGCTAACAACATCTCCTGAAATTAGAGGGGCTTTCTGTTGTGGTCTCAAAGGTTGCATTTACTGATGGTCTCTTCTTTACTGCAAATGAAGTTGCTTGACATAATTATATGGAAAGATCAAATTGTTCAGTGTTTTACTATCATTTAATAAGGAGACATTTTTTCATCACAGAAATTTGACTTGATTTAGTGATCCAAAGTGGAAAAATATGAGCCCTCTAAGGCTAATTTAACACAGGTTTCAGTTGCACATGCGGCGTATTTCTGACTGTTTGAGAGAGAATCAAAAGCTGAAATGAAAACAGTTTTTGAGTGTTGTTTTATGTACTGAATATATCTTTTAAGGGGTCTACTTTGACCAGGCAGATTTGATGAATGCAATATGTGTACTGTTTCTTGGTATTTCACTATTTCAAGATCTATAATCACTGTTGTCATGCATCCTATGACATCAGAGACACAATCCAAACGTGTTCCTTCAGCACTAGCTTGACACGAAGTGCTTTTGAGAGCACCTCTGCCAAGGGAAAATCAAGGGATGAATTCCTTTCACAAGAGAATACCTTAATATCCATAATGTATGTGGTCCTAGAGAAGCTGCAGCAACCTTAGCAGTTTGAAAAGAGGTATCACTACAAACGGGTATAAAACCACAAACACAGTGTTTAGGATTCAAAGACTTGTTTTGAACTCATATTACTTGTCCACAGTAGCACATTTTGTTCCCTGATTTCAACACCAAAATGGGCTGCCACAAGGTTTGGAGCCCTTGGGGACATTTGAGTGGCTGCTGGGCCATATTGGCAATGCTTGCTGTGTCAGCCACAGGTCCAGCACCATGACAGCCTGTTTCTGAACTATCAAACCAGAGAGCATGGGTTCAAAAACTGTACCAAGACTTAGGAAACAGGGTGGTGCTGTGCTTGTATTGGGCAAAGGCTGAACAAAAAGGTACCAGTAGGTGCAGAAGCCAAAGAGCACCCACCGTGCCTCCTGCAGAAGGATGACTGGTGGATTTTTCTCTGCAATCACTACTGCTTTGTTCTTCCTAAATCACTTACAAGACTCTTCATAGACAGTCATGCTATTTGTTTGTTTATCCATAGACTCTTGCAGCTCTGAAAATTGTCCTTTCCTCCTCCCAAGAGTGGGATGAAAAAGACAGGATGGGCACCACACCATCAGATGACATGTAGAACCTGGGGAACACAGCTTTCCAGCCAACCTGGATCTTTTGGGAGCTGCTGCATGAGCCAGAACCACAAGGAAACCTGTCCTGAGAGCAGGAACTCAGAGCCTGCATGTGCCTCAGAGGCAGCAGGGGCAGCTTGGCCAGGTGTGCATCACTGAAATGAAGCACAAAGCTGTCCTGCTGGAGCTGGAGCGGGTGCCCAAGAGATGTCACCTGCAATCAGTGGCAGGAAATGGACAGCACCTTGGCACACCCCTCAGCCTGCACTGCAAGTTGTCGGTGCTGAGAAAGATTTTAGCTGGAAAAACCTCAGCTCTCCAATGTTCTGTGGGAACTCTGTCTGTCCCATATATGCTAGACTAAACAAAGTTATTGTTAAGTAAGCGGTTTTGCACCTGCACTTGTTTTTCCCAGATAGTGAGGGTTTCGGTTAGGAAAACATCTTTCTGTTATGTGTGGGTTTTAGGTCAGCCCCTTAGGGGGTGGCCAGTCCACAGAACCAATGATTTTGTGACACTTAGCACATTTCACAGTCTACCTTATAAAAACCCCTGGAAAATCAATAAAGTTTGGTTCATCCATCATTCTCTTTCGGTTGAGGTCCATGTGGTTTTTTCTGCATACAGTGACACCAACTCATCTTGATCTCCACCTGTGGTCACCCCTTGGGTCATTCTGCCACCAATTGCATGGCATTTGTGCCTAGTACCAGCCTGTGTCTTCTACCAACCTGCTACCCAGGGGATTCCAGGGGATCCCAGCATGCATTTTACTACTGTGTTGACAGTAACAAGGTACATCACTTGAATTTTGAGCACAGATTAGAGATTGTTTAAAACAATGAAGGAAGGTTTTCATCAGTTCTCTGAACAATGATGAACAGAATTATGCGTTTGTTTAACAATCAGTCGTGCACGAGATGTAACAATTTCCAGTTCCTGTTTCTTGTCTATCTTCCTGTTTTAAAAAGGTATTCAATAAAAAGAAAATGTTGCTCAAAGGAAGGATTTAATTATACCTATCTTTTCACTGCCTCAGCTAGAGTGCATAAAAATGCATTTTACGCTCTGATGTTGATCAAGCTTTTGGGTACTAGTCCAGATACTTTGATAGTATTCCAAAGTAAGTGGGTGAGTATTAAAGAAATTAGTCTTGCTTTATAGTTTTATAAATCAGAGCAGGATTGCTTCAATTTAAATAGCTGCATAGTTGATATAGCTGCAAAAACTCCATGCTCCAAAAAAACCCCAGCTTTGTTCAAATAAGCATTTTATTTGACCCAATATGAAACATTTCATTTACTTTTCATGAGATGAGACCTTTTAAAAATAATTTTGCTGGCTTTCAAAATGAGCTTTTGAAAGAAAAATGCTGTTTCATTTTAATAGCGTCAGAACAAAAAGATTTGACTTTTCTGATCTTCTCTCTCTAATCTCCATTTCTGTTCAAAATTATTAATTTAATTTTATCCCAATTCACAATTGGATTTAAAACCAGAAATATGCCATCTGGCCAAATCCATGTCTTTTTTACTTCAGTGTCCCATTACTGTAGTGACAGACCTTGCACCATGCTACAGGGGAGAAGGAGAGAGGAAGGAAGTCTGTCAGGAATGGAGGATAAGCTAATGCCAGGTATTTTTCACAGTATCCCAGACAATACAACTAAAGACACACTAAATATAAAATCCCTACCTACCAGATCGTAACAAATTCAGTGTTGTGTCTTGCCAGTGCCTCCACATGAGAAATCTCTGTAGAAGTTTAATTATTTTACCAAAAGTGGCAGAACAAGACACCGCAATTTTTAACAGAAATGGAAGACACTGATGCCTTAAAGAAAGTATTAATCCCCTAGATTTCGACCATACGCTATCCAGGGAAATATGGCAGTATTGAAGGTGAGGTGTTTGCCACTTGCAGTATCAAGATTGCTACTTCTGCAGAGGACCATCCTTTATTGAATTGCATGGGCTAAGAATTCATTCTGTGAGAATGCAAATCTCATCATTCAGTAATTAATATAAAACAGCATTTGATTTTAAATCTCAGATCTGGGTCTCCAAAGAAAAAGAAAACAAACAAAATAGGGGACTCTAGGATAGATCTCCAACAAAATGAACAGATGTCCAAAATACTGGAAAGATCCTGTGATTTTCTAATGCTAACTGCATAATGCACATTGCTGCTTTAAATTCAGGCTCAGCACAGTGGGACACAGACAGAAGTAACATCTTAACTTCAAACTTCCGTTGCTTTGACAATGATGACCTTGTTTTGCATTGCAAAGTTACAACCTTTCTGCACGTGTTGCTGAGAGACATTTGACCAGAGGAGGGGAATAGCCAAACATTTTTGCATCATTGAGAGTTTGGAGGCTTTTTGGGCCTGGTGATGGCCATAGGAGCTTGATATTGCTGCTAAGTATTTGATAACAGACCAGGATATATGTAGATACATGCTCTCTGTTTGTGTGATTGGATGCACATCTTGCATTAATTAGCCCTGGGGGAGAAATGCTGGGCAGTGCTTATGGCTGGAGCCAGTGGCAGGCAAGTGCACAGCAGTGTGCTGAGCTGGGGCCCCACACAGGACTGCAGGGCACTGGGGGTCCTCCCTTCTGCAGGGAGAGTGAGTGCTATTTGTCCCTGGTAGAGAAAGGGGGATGTTTACCCTGCTAAACTCCAGACTTTTAATCCAGGAGATTTCTCCACAGGGTATGGAGAGCTGACTTTTATCTTCCCTAAATTCTCTTCCATCCTCATGGATATTTGTGGACATCAGCAGGTGGGGCTTTTAAACACAGCACCCACGTTACCTCCTGCATTCAGGGATACATTTTTTAAAGCTGTGGCTTATTTTTGGTGGTGGTGGTGCTTGCATAATGCCTATATTCCTCACCTCCTGCAGCCACTGCACACAGTTGTTCCTTCTCTTTCCCTAAGACCACAAGCACATGAGAAGGTTATGTTCTGCTCTGACAAGTTTTGTCTGAGTTCTGTTTTCTCTGTTCACCATACCATCTCTCAAACTTGTTGGACTTCCCCATAAAAATTTTCCCAAAAAACCCCTTCTCCTGTGGTGAATACCCCAGTGGTGCCACCAGCCCTTTTCTGTGCCATGTTTCCCCCTTCCCAGCTGCTTTCCCACGCTGCTCAGCTGCTGAGCTGGTGCTGCATCCCAGATGCTCCCACTGAGCCCACACGGGACTGTGGCTCGGGCCATTCTCATGGGACACAGCGAGGTCTCTGTTGGTCCCATGTCTTGCACCAGGCACTTGGCTGTGTGTGCACACTAACAGGCTGCTTTTGTGACACAAACAGGACATTCCTCAAGTCACTCCCAAAAACCATGGAGTGTGAGAGACGCTGCTCCATTTTACTGCTTTCTGTTTTTCATGGCTGCTGTGCTCCCTCCCCACACCAGTGCCTGTGTGCTGGGCTTGCCTGTGCTATGCCATGAGACCAAACTTTGCCACATGCAGGTGCCTTTTCAACCTAGAAATGAAACAACCCACGCTTTTGAGATAATATTGATATAGGAGGTAATATAAAAGCTGGTCTTTATTTGGAGGCTTCTAGGGGCAGATATGGAAAATGTTCACAAAGCCCACCCTCATGGGGTGAATACAGTTTTTATAAGTTTAGCAAATTAGCATAATTGACAAAAAAATCAAACAATTAGGAGCACAAGTGGTGATGCAATTCCCTTACAGTCCAAGCCCTTTCTAAGTCCTCCCCCTTCAGATGGAAACTGAGCTTGTTGATGAAAATGTGTCTCAAAGAGCTGGTTTTCAGCCTTGGTTTCCAAGGAGAACCAAGATAAGATAGGGGCTTTGGAATATGTTTTGTCTTTCTGCCTATCAGAGCAGGGGAAAGCACTGGGAAGACTAGCTATGAATGCAGTAATAGTCTACAGAGCTCCAAATATATGTATAAAAAGTACAGAGAATACAGAAAAGAAAAAAAAGCAAAAATCAATAGGCATCAGTGCTAGTCAGCATCTTTCATCCTTCCCCTCAGGAGAAAAAGCAGCTGTGTGTGTGCTCATGCTTCTTTTGACTGCCCATGGCTCAATATGCGTGTAAGGTCACAGAAGTGCACCTTCAAAAAAAAGAGTGAGAAGGCCCATGGTGGGCTGTGAGAGGCTTTGTGAGTTTTTTCTGCTCAAACTTGCTCCTGAAGAAGTCCTGCTTCACACAGAGAAGCACAGAATGTTAACTGTGCAAATGGAATGGCATTTACCAGAGTACTCAGCTGGGGCTTGGGGTCTCTGCACCCAGGACCATACACGACTTGATAACCAGCACAGAGAGAAAATAATGTTTGTGCTTGAGTTTACAGTAGCTCATGCTACTTGCTGCTAGCCAAAATTTCTAAGCAGCTGAAGACTTCATGCCCAGATACTCTGTGCTGCCACAGTGCAAATACAAGACTTGATAGGTTCAACCACCACTAGGTTAAGATTTGACAGGTTGTTGATTCCTGGCAGATAACAGGATGACCATCTCATGGCTGAACAGAGACAGGGGGAAGCATGGATATTTCTACATGAAAACTTTGTGTGTGAAATGAACTAAAAAACCCCAAATGAAATTAAATGAACCCACAACCAGCACACAATGTGTGGATGCAAAGTGAAGACTGAAGACTCTTATCTGACAACATGTATATTCACATTCAGCTCTAGAAAGCCCTTTCCCTTGCCTGTGCTGACTTTGATCCAGATTGGGATCATCCTGCTGGTTATGATCCTTATATGGCACCAGATTGGAAGGACTTTTGTAATCTACATGTTGTTGACATTTGATTCATGCCTGCTAGGGCATTTCCCCAAGAGGAAGTCTTTTGGTTAATTTCTATTGCAATGTCTTGAGGGGATTTTCCTTTCTGTGAGCTCATCAGACCTCACAGCAAAACAGAGCCAAATATGTTTGGCATTTGTCTCAGACAAAGCGTGAAAACCGGTGAGCGAGAACGGGGTGAAGCTGTGCTGGTGAATCAGCAGTGCTGCTCCATGCTGGGCCCATCTGTGAGTGAGCACACCCAGCACCATGGAATAGTTTCCTTTGGAAAACACCCCTGAGATTGTTGAGTCCACCCATGAACCCAGCCCTGCCCAGTCCACCACTAAACCGTGTCCCTAAGCGCTGTGGATACACACCTTCTAAATGCCCCCAAGGTTGGTGACTCCACCATTTCCCTGGGCTGCCTGTGACAGTGCCAGATAGTGCTTTCAGTGAAGAATTATTCCTAATATCCAATCTCAACCTTCCTGACCCACGTAAATGTGCATGAGCACTTAAATATATGCAAATGCGGAGAGCATAGAATCATAGAATCATAGAAATGTTAAGGCTAGAAAAGACCTAAATTATTTTTTGGCTCAATAGAATTTTGTACTTACTGCCTTGCAGTACTGCTGGAGATGCTGCTGGATGCCTAACAGTGAGCTGGCAGGGACAACAAATTGTCCAGGAAATTGGGTGATATTTGAAAAAGTCTGGTTTCCCAGGTTATATGGTCTTTAGCTACAGAGATGATATATTTTTGTTAAGTCACAGAATATTTATTTGAAATATCATCCAAAAACTCCTGACAGTTTGTGCACAATCAGACTGGGAGTCTTTGGCAAGTGTTGCCTGAGTGCTTTCTTTGTCTGGTCTTTGATGCCAGGCTTGGAATATGGCACCAGCAGAAGACATTAGAAGCCCTCAGTCTTGTCTCCACTGAAAGAGTTATGCACAGACCAAGGAATTAACAGATCATGGAGCTTTTCTGTAACAGACTTAGAAAAGCAGAAACCAAGGTTATTTACTGTTCCCACACTCAGAGCAGTTTTAAATTGCTAGGTTAACAAGACATTCCTGAAAGAAATTTTCTGTGCACCAACGTATTCTTTGTGGTTGAAGCAAAAATTACTTACAGACAGAGCAATGTTTCTTGCAAAGGAAAACTTCAGCCAACAGAATACTTTAAAATTCAGCTGTGAGGTCTGTTAGCTTCTCTCTGGCTGGGGGTTAATTTAATGTATTCATTTTCTGCAGACAGATAAAAGAAATATCTCATTTGCCAAGTGACACTGTCATGGATATATGACGTAGAGTAGAACATATTCAAAAATTGCCCTTAGTTCTCTTGCAGTTACTGCTAATGGCACCGAGGTGTAGTGTAAGCACACTGCAAGCCAACTTCTGATGTCAATTACATCCGTGTAAACAGGATTAGAAATTGGCTCGAGCCTATGGGTTTAAACATGACAGTCTTGAACTTCATTTTCAGGACAGATAATGTTTTCAAGGAAAACAACGCACTTGTTAATTTTAGCAGACTTTTCTAAGCACATTTTGGCAACAGTTCTAATATATTCCTAGCACTTGGCTTTATTTTACTGTTCATTATACTGCCTGAGCAGCAGCACAAACTAGCCTGTCAGATGAGATACTTCAATGACCAAAATACAGGTTTGAAGGCTGGGGACCAATAATGACAAAAATGCAAACAACTGTCATTAGGCATGGATTTCATATTTTGTAAATGACATATTTCCCTCTCTGATAGGTCTGCATCAGGTCTGCTTCTATCCCATCTGCTATTCAACACTTTGGCTGCTTATTATTAGTTGCAGAAACCCATAACACATTACAAACACATCAATGGTATCAGAAAACTTGCCATCATGCAGTAGCAGAACAGTCCAACAAGAATGAATTTGTTTTCTCTGTCCACTGCAATCTTTTGAGATACTCTAGAAAGGACATTTCTTTGACCTCTAGAGTAACTTAAAGAAAATATACTGTAAGAAAATAAATACCATTTGTCCTGTATATGATATATCTTAATACAAACCTGAATAAGTGCCAAGAAAAAATAATTAGGACAGCAAAAGTCTCAGACAACCTTTTAGCAATACTTATGTCTTCCTTTTGAGACTTGGTGAGAGGCTTCAGTGATGGCCTTTCATAAAGGCATTGCTGGTCCTATGAATGTAACTGAGCTAACCCAAAGGTCAGGCCAGAGATGTGGACATAAATATTCTTTCCAGACAAGATGAGAATCCATAAAGTGCAATATTCAAACAAAAAAGAGCAACTAAGTTACCCTCACAGAAGGTAAAGGCTCTTAAAAAATGACCAGCAAATGTTTAGTCCAACCCAAGTCAATTAAGAGCAAGGAACTAGCTAAGGAACACAAGTGTGCAGGTAAACATGAGAAAAATCTAGTTACTAATGATAAACATTTGCTCTCTCACTATCTGGATTGTGTGCTGATCTTCCATTCACTTTTCTTTTTTTAAAAAAAAGAAAAAAGCATTTTCTGTACTGTAATTTACAACAGCTGGAACCAGTTTGTGTGTGTGTATACGTGCAAATGTGTATGTGCTGGACAAAAGAACATTGCCAATATGAAAAGGAAAAGGATGGGCACTGTTTTTGGAACTTGGCTCCAAAGGGGATATATAATGATATGAGAAAGATTAAGTGAGTGGAGGAAGCTGGGGGATCTTCCAGACACAAGACTGCTGCAGCATGGGTGGGCTCAGCAGGGCCTCGGCACATCCTGTGTTACCAGTGATGCAGTGACCCTGGTTCAGAGATTGCACAGCCCTGTGGAGCAAGAGGGTGGGTACATTCGTTGCAAAGGTTTCTTTAGCCAAAATCATTCTGGGATGAAGCCTGGCCAGTGACTGATAGCTGTGCGCAGTGATTTCAATTTCTTTTACATAAACATAGTGAGGCATTGTTTATCGTTTTCCTGAAAGTTTTGGGGTTGAGATATTGGGGAAAACAAACAAAGAGAAACTTTGGGAGCTCTCTGAGCAGTAAATGGCTTCCTTTGGCATGCTCTGACAGGCCATTTCATTTTAGCTTTGCTGAATCAGCTTAATGGGGAAAACTCAAAACTCATTGCCAAACTCTTATGGCAATTTCTCTTTACCACAGTGGTCATAAACAGATGTTGTTATCCTCTTTACTGGGAACCAAATATTCCTTGGGGCAGGTTTGTGTAGGATGTGCTACGCAGAGTAATGCAGATTACTCTAAAATTAGGGAAAGGCTGAGAGTTAGGCATGTGCACAGTGGATGTGAGCATTTGAGCTTGTCACATGGAGCACACAGATTCCACCAAAAACTTACATGTGTGACATCAGCCAGTGTGACACCAAAGCACATCACTGCCTGTGCTACACCAAACGCAGCTTCGGAGGGGCAGGACAATGGCAATAGCTCTTTCTCATATTTTTATCTCATAAAATGCCCTAAGTGGAAGCAGGATATACAAATTAACCATTTTCCTTCCACACGGCTGCTAGGGCAGAAGGACACAAGCAGGCCACTTGTGTAAACTACAGGCTGTCTTCCATGGGAGGGGGTGCACCAAGCAGTTCAAAGTTTAGCAGAATTAGCCTTCCAAGATCCAGAGGAAGGCAGAGGTTGTATTCAAGGTCTCAGCATTGGCCTTTTGCTACTGGATGTGGTACTGATGCCCACAAATATTCCTTGGGACAGGTTCAGTTTTTATTATGGCAATTCACATGGGAGAAAAACACACGTTTTTTCAAGCATGATATTTTGAACTGCATACAGATAAGCCCTATTCAGTATTCAGAAGAGTATGTTACTATGCTATTTTACATGCAATGATTCTTTTAATACAATCAAACACTGTGCTTGCATTTTATGACAAAGTTGCTCGTGGATCACTATAAACCTCAGGAATTGCTGCAGCCACCAGAAAACACATATGAAAAATTGTTTTTAGAAGAACAATCTTCTCATGATTATACATTAGAGCTGTTGGGGTAAACTCCCCATGAAACAAATATGTCCAAACTTTTGACTTAAAAGAACCTTGGAACAAAGTTTTGGATCTCTTCCTGACTGCTGATCTTTTGAAAAAAATCACCATTAGAACTGTCTGGGCCACTTGCATCCTTCCTGCAACTCTCATAGGTGTGAACTGCATTACAGCTTAGTCCACTTGTACATTTCCCACTCTTAGTGCAGCAGGCTGCTCTGTGAACAAAATCCCAGCAGCCTTTCATCCCTGAACTGCCCTGTCCTTGTCTGGAGATCAGGTAGCAAACTTCTACCCTTTGAAAGAAATGCAGGCTGAAGACATGCCCAAGGCACTGTCCCTGGTGAGTAAACCTCTTATTGGTATTATTTGCAACACATCTATTTGGAATGCCAAGGAAACCTCCCTCTCCAGCCATCCAGGAGCCACCCTGGCACTCACACACCACCTCTGGTGTGATTGAGGTCTTTTCACAGCGACACACATGACACACAGTGACACCAGGTTTCCTTACCTGCTCGACCCCAGGTTTCCCATAGCAGAGCCTTGAGATGTCTCAGTCCTTAAAATAATAATGTAATCTTGGTGCAATAACTAAATATCAAAATAACAGCCGAGGTGGGTGCCTCCAGACAGGGAAGTTTCCTTAACTAGGACATCCACAATGTGGGGCATCTTTCTACTCGGTTCTTTGCAATCCAGGGCTTAAAGCAACACTCAGCACAGAGATAGCCCAGTACTGAAGGATAAATTTCTAGTTTTCAGGTGCTGGGATGGCTAAACTAGGCTGAACCTTGGTTGACTTTGCTGCACCCCATGAAGTTACTAGTTTGTCTGAGAAGAGGAAAAGGGAAGGCAAAGTGCACCCTGCTCACAGGCCACCTCAGTTCTGCAGTGCAGACAGGCTACATCAAGGCATGAACTGGATCCTCCTAATCTCTAACATGTCCTCTTGTCCTTCCTGACCAGTAACTCCTCTCACCTCCAATCAGACCCCCTTTGTCATTCATTTTGCCAGCCTTGTATCAGTTGCCCCCATGTCCAAAAGAGCTGTCTCCAGCAGAAAACACATAATGTGGATCATGGGTTTTGATTAATATATCCGTACATATTTTATGCCTGAATGCATGCCCTAATTTATGAGTAACAACAAGGATGTATTCTCCAAAGAAAGTAATACTTGACTAAATTGTTCTCTTGACGTAAACCTGTAATTTAGAAATTATATATATTTAGAGTGCAAGTCAAAACAGGAAGTTTTGCATTCCCAAAGCGGATCAAGATATTTCTGAACCTAAATATCTAGTGATACAAAATTGCCATGAAATGTCTCTCCCTTCCCCGCCTAACAAAACCACCCTTTACCAAATAAGCCTGCTATTTATGGGAGCACTTTGCTGTACAGGCAAGTTGGCTCTCACGGTCTCTTTCGATGGAGAGACTGAGGATTTTCACAGTCTCTGTCTGTCCAAAGAGGATTTTGCCACTAGAAAGTGCAAGCATATCCACTGAAAGCAAAGCAAATCTGGCACTGGAAAACCATTTTTAAAAGTTCAGGTAAGAAAGAATGTATCAGGGAAAATCAATTCAGAGCAAAGAACTAAGCACCCAGTGAGGGATAAACTAAATGCAGAATTTTGCATCTTATCTGACACTGAGAGCTATCGACTGCATTCATCCACCACAGGGGCTAGTCTCGAAGGAACCAGTCTCTCCATTAGCTCTAAGCCATCTGGCACAGCTGGTTTGGCTGCTGACAGAACATGTGGCAAGGATCAGAGGTTGGGTGCTGTGATGCTGCTGCAGGAGTGAATCTGAACATCAGGTGAGAAACATTAACAGCAAAATAAAATGCGTCATAAACAGCGGGGAGGAAAGAGATTAAATCATGGCAGGGATGGGTTGATAGGACACGGCTGGTATGCTGTCTGACTCCCTGCTTCCACTTGGGGAGCCTCTGTGCAATCCAGCCCTTCAGCAGGCAGGAATTGTGCCTGCACACATTGCGACACAGAGCTGTAGGAATCACTCCTCTCTTTCATCACAGAGCTGTCTGCCTGCAGCATTTGCCACCAAAGCAAAGTAGTCTGTCTCTAAAAGCATTTAGGAATTCACAAAGCAGGAAAATCTACATAGATGCATGTGGGTCTACACACGCACGCACACATGTATATATTACATGTTTTATTTATAAGTCAAGGTTTTGCATAGGAACTGGTTGCACAGATGCACTGGTTGCAAGACCTCACAAAACGTGTTCCAACAGAAAAGAGTGAGTCTGGCAGGATAGCAGCTAGAGACACTGGAACACCAGTTTTGCTAAAGACCTAAATCCCAATGTAATTTCTGATTCACAATATTCAGACATGTGATAGCTGAAGTAGTGACTCAGAAGAGACAGATCTGTTGCCTCAGTGCTCTTTTCATTATTTTATGATGCACAAATTAGCACAGAACTTTAACCCATAATTAATTCCATGGCGAATTTGTATTATTACTATATTATTCTGTGCAACTTCAGTCATCATATCTTGCCCTAGGCTAAAGGGATAACATGACAAAAGAAAGACAAAGAAATCCTATAGCACTTCTGCCACTGCTGGTAAGTATAGGTGAAATATCCATAGGTGATCAAAAGGTGGGCTATGCAATTCCACAGCAGTATGCTTTCTAAGTAACTTAATTTTATGTGTAACCCTACATCCATCAAGAAGGCCCCTGAAGCCACAGATTTTAGACAATTTTTGTATACAATTATTTGGCTGTCAGAGTACACACTTGTCCATTTGCTCTCCTAAACACTGTTGTAAAAAATACAAAACATCCTCATCTGGGAGCTGCAGAGAAGATCTCAAAAATGCCTAATGCCAACATCTGCTCTGCAGTTTGATTGGGCCTTGGTGAAACAGGTTTAGCCAAATGTGCTGTACTTCTGTGGCCTTGAATCCACCTTGGATAAAGGTGCCTTAGACCAGCCTAATGCAATCTGCTCTTTTCTAGACACAGCTTCATTGGTTCAATAAATGTTTAACCAAGACCATGCTAGTGCTGCCACATTGCCCAAGGAAAACAGCACCAGCCATCTCAGTAGCCAACCTCTCCATGAAACACACTGCTTGGTGTGCAATATTTCCTTTATTGAAAGTTAGAAGAATACATTGTATTTGAAGTTTCCTGCCTTCCTAACTAAGATGATTCATCCAATTGTACATAATAATTTTCTTCATTTCAAGTAAGTCAACAGTACTTTGCTAACAGAAGTTACAGCATGTCTTCAGCATGTACTAGAAAGTAACCAGAGGAACGCCAGAAAAATAACAGAAATTACTTCAGGCACTTTATTCAGTTGGTTTTCACTTAAAAAAAAAAAAAAAAAGCTTACACCCTTGTCTGATGGTTTTACAGTCCATTGCACAATAACCTGTTATTATGTGATTTTTTTTATCACACTCACCTAAGGCAACATGAGCTCTTGTAATTGAAGTGAAATATTGAAACAGAATTTTCTACCAGCTACACCATTATGAGTGATACTGATCTACAGCATCCTGCTCCTAGTTTATTTATAGGGGACAATAATAAAATACTCCTACTAACTCAATTGTTTTATGTCATGGAACAGAAATGCCAAAATCAAGGTCAAGAGTGTGTCAGTGGGTTTAATTTCCCTAGTGCTAACATACAGTAAAATTTCTCAGGATATAGTCTGCTGGTCTCCTGCAAGTCATTATGTATTTAATTTTCTCCCTGCAAAGTGCTTTTCTTGAATGCAAAGTCTGTGTATTCTAGAGGTAAATACATTAAGATAAAAGGTTCAAAGAGTCTTTTTCTAAAGACATCTTATAATGTCTTGTAAGCTTCCTTATGAAATTCCAGTGCAAATCCCAACCATGCTGTCTTCAAAAGAATTCCCAGTGCATTTTCTTTACTTGCACAAAGGAAGGAAGGAAAATTAAAGGAGAGGGGGAGGGGGAAACTGTGGTCAATATTATGGCCCTGCAGATTGCCAGAGTCAGACACTCTGGATCCTTGGAATGAAAAAAGCCTTATCAGTCAGGGCACTGCATGGGAATTTGCTGCTATCTACATCTCTGGGCTGCCAAGGTCTTCAGAGCGTCTCAGATGTCACTGCTGCCAACTCCCCCAACACACAGCAAAGCCCAAGCACATTTTCTGCCAGCAAGTTCTTGTTTTCTCCTGGGTAGTGAGGAACCCCCATTAGAAACAGCCCAAGGCTAACCTCTCTCAGATCACGCCTCTACCAGCACAACTCCCCTAAAATTACACTGGGGAGCTGCCTTCACTGGCTGACGTGCCTCCCAAACCTGTCCCACTGGTTTCTCTTGCTGCCTCCCAATCTCCTTGTTTTATCTACCCATTATTCTGTTTTATAGCATGGGCTGCTTGGGGCAGGGACTGCCTGCACAGTGCTTGCACACCTCCTAATGCCCTGGGATGGGGTGCTCCAGCTGCCAGTGCCTGAGATGTACTAATAAAAAATAATATAACCAGTCACAGGAGGAAGTCTCAGTTCTCTGCATTACAGAAAGTTGTAGGAAAGATGACATAGGTAAAGCATTCTGCAGCAACCATCTTAACATGCAGTTTGGCTTTTTTTTGTCTCTTTTCCAGGACTCCAGCACAGAATTTTTGCCAGACTGCAGGCAGCTCTGCTGCACAAGAGCACACCCACAGCCTCACTCCAACAGGCTTGATGGCTCTGCAGAGCCCAGTAAAGGGGTAAATAATCCTTGCTACACTTATGGTCACTGTTAGACTGGTTGTCTTGCTCCTGGTGGCTGACTCACATTTCAGGAAGGCTGTGCTTCCCCCTCCAGCACCATGGGGTCCAGAGTTTCTGCTGAGGGCTGTCCCCTGCCTATGATGCAAACATTCCTCTCCGAAGCCCTGCCCAAACATGCACCTGGGGTCTCAGATGGGTCCCAGTTGTCATGGTGCTGTTGTTCGCCCTGTGACTGGGCACTAGAGAACGTGGCTTCTCTGCTTTCAGATTTGGTCTCAAGAAAATAGGTCTTGCAAATTCAGAGTCTTCCTCTGTGCATGACAAATCTTCAGTGGAAGGGAAGAGCTCAGAAAATCATAGCCAAGATTTATGTGAAGACACAGAAAAAACTCCTGAAAGAAAACTTGTTACATGCTTACTAGCATTTGTCATGGGCCATGTCACGCTGGCCCAAACCAGCTCAAAATGGACCCAAAAGAGTTTTTTCTCTAAAAGAGAGAAAAGGTATGCTGGGGGTGGAAAGGGTTGTAGTCAGGTGGTCTGTAAACAACTCGGTAACACAAGTGCTACACCTCTGCCTTCCTAGTGCTCCCAGCAAGGGAAGGAAAAGGGGCTTACATTACCTAGACTGAGTGTAACTGGGTGATTTTTGCCTTTTTTCATGGTTATTTATATGCATTTTTCATTGTGCAAACACAGACACAATAGCTGGGAGAGAAAATTATATGAGACTTCATCATATCATAGAATTATAGGATGGTTTGGGTTGGAAGAGACCTTTGAAGGTCATCTGCTCCAATCCTCCTGCAATATAAGCAGAGACATCTGACCTAAAGATGACCATAAGAAGATCTGACCTATGTCAGAGCCTTAGCAAGGGACTGAAATAAACTGGGCATTAGCTACAGAGGACATCTACAGAGGATGAGCACATGGAGCTGTGGATTCTTTGAGGGAATGGAAATAGGAATGAGCAGTGTAAAATCAGACTGTACATGTACAGAAGTCTGTAATGGAGACCAAGTCCTCCTCAGAATATGCATGATCCAACCACAGTGCATTAGCCCTGGATAGCTCTGGCTGGGACAAGTCAAGCAGGGAGGGCAACACTCTTCCCAGCAGTGCAGGAAACTTTCCCCTCACACTGGGTCACAGTGGACCCTGCAGTTTAAAACAGGCTGGGATAACTTCTCACTGCCTTTTGGATTACAAGAAGGACTTGGTTTTGTGCTTGCTTCTCTTACATCTGACAGATGGTTGCTAAATTATCTCAGCCACTAACTCGTTTGTGCTGGTGATGGTCGACAGACTACCAGCAGCCCATGGAGGAGATCCAGGTGCACCTCCAACAGGCACAACTGTTATAATTGGGCTACCAGGCTGCCCTTGCCACTGAAAGAAATCTAAGAGTTGAACATTTATGTGCTCCAGACTGTGAGAAAATGACTCCAAAGCGACCTTTGTTTTACCTGCAAGTATAGTGCCCTGTGCTGTGATCTTGTCAGATCTTGTTAAGTCATCAGCACCAGAGTAATCTTGGGTGATAAAAGCCAAAAGACCTCACTGCTGAGGGAGGCTGTGCCTGTAAAATCATGAAAATGGGAACAGTGAGGCAGCAGCATCCTTTTTAAACTCATTTGACAAAGAACTTTACAGGAGTCGTTGGCAGCATATTATGGAAGGCTTGTGAAGAATTCCAGTTTTAAGATCCTACAGAAAAGAAATAGCAATTACTTAGGGCTGGACTGAGCTAACCACTTCATAAAAGCTGCTGTGTAGCCAGGCTTTTTGGCTTTTTGTTTATTTGTTTGTTTGCTTGCTTTTTGTTTTCCTTTTCTCACTATTTATTAACCTAACTTTAAAAGAAAATAGTGGGCATTGCACTACACAGTCTACAGTTGTTTTCTGAAACAGATTTTAGGATGCCTTGTTTAACAGGGACATACACCTGGATGTTTCTTGGTCTTTGCAATGGATTTCCAATGCTGTGCAGCTGTGACACTTCCAGACCTCCTATAATGAAACCCAGGGAGCAGAAATCAGGAAGAAGTTGTACCAGGCTGAATTTTTCTTTCAAAGTTAAAGGTTGTGCCTGGCAGCAGCAATGAAGAGTGAAGGCACAGAAACACTCTCTAGGTGTCAAGATGTCTCCATCACCTGCCAGCAAAGCCCTGTCCAGTCCCAGGAATCTTGGGATGGGAATGTCTGTCCTGCTCAATCCATCTTAAAATGCATTGGCTGGGTCACGTCTGAAAGGAAATGAAAACAATTCTTGCTAAGAAACATGATCTTATAGGTGCCCCTTACAGTAGTGCCACAACAAAAGTTACTCTGTAACACCAGATTTGGAAGTACAGCTAAAAACCCTTGGTTTTCATTTTACCCATTTTGAGTCCCAGTGGCAATAGAACAGAGGGACAGTGTAACCCTCTGCACAACCACAGCTCAGAGAACGTGTCCCTGTACCCAAGGAGGAGGTTGCAGATTTGCCAGCATGAGAAAGTCTTAGCTCTGGGACCTTACTCTGAGCTCTGTCAAGGTGAGTTTTCTACACAGGTGCTAAGGAATTTATTTAAATAAGCTAATGTGTGAAGAAAAGACAGTCACCTCCACAGAAAAATGATTTACCACCTTTGTGGAAATGCAGATACACCTCTAGAAGTCATGGCTGGCTGCAGCAAAGAGAATATCATCTCCCAAACTTCTTGCAAGGTGAAGTTAAAAAACAACAACAACAAAAAAATCAATATAGATCTATAAAATAATAGCCCCTGTGTGTGATGACCGGTCACAGAAAGAAGACCTGTTGGGATCCTCCTGTTACACAAGGAGGAGGAAATCCAAGTCACCTCACTCAGCTCAGGTAATCTCCACCAACTGATAGAATAAAAGCCAAAGCCTTGAGCACTGAGGCATTCGAGATTCCAGATGCTTTAAATATTCAGGATGGTTATAAAACTACCATGATCCTTTCATAGTCAATCCTAATAGGTATTTTCTCAAGCTTGAATGTTTGGAATTCAGTAGGTTAGGGTTAATTTCAGAATAATAGACAAGGAAAAGTTTTGTGATAATGAAAAATACACAGAAGGGGATGTAATCCTGAAACTTCAAGTCCTGAGTCTACTTCTGGAAAATCTTGTTAAAAAACCCTGTTGTCCTGGGCATCCAGGGGAAGCCACCCACAAGGTGAGCATTGCACAGCTGTCTCTACCACAGCTGCCTGTGGTGTGTGAATGCTAAAGAGTGAACTCTGAAGGGATGGAGACCTGTCCAAGAAGTGAGGAATAAAAAAGTCTAAGGAAGAAAGCATGTAAATGGAGCACAGAGATCACTCCCAAAAGGAAAGACTGAAAGGTGTTTGTGTATCACTCAGGCCAGGGCAATGCAGGTGAGTTAGTGGGTTGTGGCCAGAGAAGCAGAGCACAGGTCAGACTGGTAGGATGATGTTTTGCAGATAGTGTGCAAAAAAAGCATCTTGTTCACATTTGTTGTGGATCCAGGGAGGAATGGGAGAAACAGTACATGTGGCATTATCCTTAGAAACTGGGCAGAAGTTTCCCAGAATGCTGAGTGTGAGTCTATAAGATATCCACAGATTTCCCTCGAGAAGTATTCCAACTCAGTTGGAAAATGAAATAATTAGTTTTGTTAATGCCATGTTAAGTTAGCTGACATTAAAATGAGTGGTTGGTGCTATGCAGCAAATTAGTTCCCCATTTTTCTGAGCATAAAACCTGAGTGATGGATCAGATGCTGATGTAGGCTGGAGAAACACAACAGCAGGATGGGATCTGTTCCACAAGATTTTTCTGCAGTGCTCCTGAAGCTGGTTGAAATATACTGAGCTCTCCAAAAAATAATATTCAATGTTGCTGACTCCAGCATTCAGTGGTGTTTCTCCCACATCCCTGCTGAACCATGCTGGGCTAGAAGCTCATGTTCTCCCTCCTGGAGTGGAGCTACAGATCCCCCTCAAGTGAAGCAAGCTTCACATATACTCAGTTTGCACAAATAATTACAGCAGGTTTGTTGCTTAAGAGTACAAATAGCCCACAGTTTTAATGATTGTGCAAGAAGCTTCACTGAGAATAAAGCCTGAGCTTCAGAGGGCTGGGTATTTTTTAAGTGTAAGCTGAAATAAAAGTTTCCATAGCTCTTTTGGGTTTCTAAACCAGCCTTTCTGTTTGTAAACACCCAGGCAGCAGAGAGGTTGCCCTCCCTCCCCTCTCCCACACAGACCCATCTTGCTGCTTTACCTCACCCTCTCCAAGCTGCTTGGGAGTGAGACAACAAAGGCTGTGTGGACAGCAGCTAAAAATGCTTGGAAAAGCAGTCCTTGGTGGGCAGATGAGCAGACACTGTCTCCTTCCCCTGCCTGTGACTGCTGCACAGCTGTCCACAGGGAGCCCTTGTGTTCAGAAATGAAAGATAAGCTACAGGACACCATGCTAACTGTTCCCAGGATTTCAGTCCTATTTTTCAGTTAGGACCAGGGATTTTCCATGTTACTGAGTGCTAAATCTTTGGGGTTTGTGGTTGCTCAGAGAGCCAGGTATCAGCTAATCAATCAAGACATCTTTAAACATGGCTACAGATAGATGAATTTTAGGTGTCGAGATTTCACCTTTGAACTTTCTGTTACTAAAGTTATTTTAACTGGGCCATACAGGAGCACTGCTGGTGCTGGCTTTGGGCACAGTGTGTGTAGTTTCACACTACAGTGTCTATGCTGTCTCCATGACTTCCCTGCAAACCCTCTCTTGCTGGCCTTTGCAGCTGGGCTCTGCTGTGCACAGGTTCTTCATGCCAGCCTGGGGGAGCAGCGTAGCTCTGCCTGCTTTTGTCAGGATAAGGCACCTCCTCGAGACAAGCTGGAAGTCCTCTATTTTCCTTTTAAATTTTTCTTTCCTTTTTTTTTCCTCTGCATTTTGCTCCCGTGGCTTGCACATAAAAGGAGAGGAGCTTGTCATTGATGACAGAGGGATGTGTACATGAGCTGAGGGGAGCCCAACTCTGCTCCTTGCTCCCATTTGCCCTGGAGCAAACTGGTGTCAAACTGGGGGGCCATGCCCAGACTCCATCAGCCTTCAGACTCCTTTGTTCATAAGTGGAGAATGTACAGAAAGGACAGAGAGGTCCTGGGGACTTGTGAGTGTCTCACCAGACACAGAACCACTGGACATCCCCAGCAGCAAGGCCCCGTTTCAGAACATTCCCCTCTCCCACTGAGGGGGTTGCTGCCTACTGGTAGTGGAGGTTCTGGTGAGTCACTGCTATTTCTCAGCTCCAGACATCCTTTCACTTGTATCCCTCACCTTCCCTGGTCAGGAACTTCTGAGTTAAATGAGAGAGGGTTTTTATCATTGGACCTATACTGTTCAGTTATGACTTTAAAATGTTTGTTATTAATCATTTATTCCTTTCAACTTTTCCCAAAGCATAAAAAGTAGNAAGGGAAGGGAAGGGAAGGGAAGGGAAGGGAAGGGAAGGGAAGATGGCAACAAGAACAGCAGCCTGCATCTGGAAAATAAGAGCAAGAAAAGAGAAGTAGTTGAATCCCACATGCAGACATAAAGGCATGGAATTTTCATCTGGAAAAGAGAATTTCTGAGACCTTTGAAGACTAAGCACTCAAATGAGGTGATTTTTTTTCTGAAACAGCATGGCATCAGAAATTTTCCTTAAGTATCTGGCATCAAAATCCAAGCACAGGGTAGACAGATGAGGCTTGCAGGTAATCCTGAGCATCCCCAGGTGAACTTAATCTGTAGAACTGGCTCTNGCATTTTGCTCCCGTGGCTTGCACATAAAAGGAGAGGAGCTTGTCATTGATGACAGAGGGATGTGTACATGAGCTGAGGGGAGCCCAACTCTGCTCCTTGCTCCCATTTGCCCTGGAGCAAACTGGTGTCAAACTGGGGGGCCATGCCCAGACTCCATCAGCCTTCAGACTCCTTTGTTCATAAGTGGAGAATGTACAGAAAGGACAGAGAGGTCCTGGGGACTTGTGAGTGTCTCACCAGACACAGAACCACTGGACATCCCCAGCAGCAAGGCCCCGTTTCAGAACATTCCCCTCTCCCACTGAGGGGGTTGCTGCCTACTGGTAGTGGAGGTTCTGGTGAGTCACTGCTATTTCTCAGCTCCAGACATCCTTTCACTTGTATCCCTCACCTTCCCTGGTCAGGAACTTCTGAGTTAAATGAGAGAGGGTTTTTATCATTGGACCTATACTGTTCAGTTATGACTTTAAAATGTTTGTTATTAATCATTTATTCCTTTCAACTTTTCCCAAAGCATAAAAAGTAGGACATAGCTCAAGAGACTAAATAGTTCAAAGACAAAACTGGAGGCAAAAGGAAAATCGAAATGAAGGAAGCACCTAAAGCTTTAATTTAGATGCATGATTTTTTAGCATCTCCTTTTGTGGACGTTGTAGGGAAGTTAAGAATGTGAACAGGTTGTCAGTGTGGTAGATCAGGATGAGAGCAGCAGTCCTTAAAAAGAGGCAATATAGAGAAAGAGGGATGGGAAGGGAAGGGAAGGGAAGGGAAGTTTAGGATTGGGTCTCTTGGGTTGGACCTTTGCCTCCAGTTGTCGAGTGTGTGGAAACAGTCCCAGCCCTTGTGGNCAAGAAAAGAGAAGTAGTTGAATCCCACATGCAGACATAAAGGCATGGAATTTTCATCTGGAAAAGAGAATTTCTGAGACCTTTGAAGACTAAGCACTCAAATGAGGTGATTTTTTTTCTGAAACAGCATGGCATCAGAAATTTTCCTTAAGTATCTGGCATCAAAATCCAAGCACAGGGTAGACAGATGAGGCTTGCAGGTAATCCTGAGCATCCCCAGGTGAACTTAATCTGTAGAACTGGCTCTGTGTATTTGGACACAACTGCAGCAACAAGGACTGCTTCAGCAGGCTCCTATGGGCTGAAACAAGTCAATATGGAACTCAGACCGTGGAAGTGCTGACAGGATAAAGGCATCCTCACAGAATTTGAACCCAGTCCAAAGCTAACATAAGTGAAAACCTCTGGAGAAGCTGTTCTTGTTGAATTGCAAGTTGCTTTTTTCCCCCTATTTAAATAAGCCAAAGTAGTTAAATTGAGATGATAAGAATCTGAACTTTATCAGTGAATTCTACCTTTCAAAAATAGTTATTCAAATTCTTACTTCATCAGGCTTTAGGAGGTAACACATTTAAAGAAATAAAATGTGGAAAAAATCCATTTGAAGGTGCTGGCTTCATCTGCATGGCAATGAAATGTTCTCAAGAAAGGCGTTTACTTTTAATTAATATTAAAGCAAATGCAAACCACCATAGGCCACATTTGAGAAAATGCTGCAGTTCAAAGTGAGAAAAGACCTTTATTAAATGAAATTGCAAGTGAATACCATTAAATATGTGTCAACACAACCATTAGAGCAATCTATCAACCAGCATAAAGAAAGCATAAAATCACACAGGCAAATTATGAGCATAATAGAAGTCTATTTTTGCACTTTGTCTTCAGAAGAGATAGGTCTCTCCACAACAAAAGACCACCAGCTCAAAAGCAAACCCAATCCCTAACCAGAAGGAGCTGGCTCCTACCTAGAAAGCTTTTGACAGTACCCACTGCAAGCATTTAGCACCCTGCTCCTCACCAGGGGGATCATTTTATGCTCTGGCATGATAGGCTGTGTTGTGATGCCTCCCATGCCTCCATTAACACTTACCTCTAGTTAATGCTGCCTCTTGTCACATAGGCTCAGATAAGCCACATCCTCCCATGACCCAGGGCTGTTCCTGCTGCTCTGCAGCCACGCTGGGTGTCCCACCCCTGGACAGGCAAGGGGCTGCAGCCAGGGAGGATGCAGCCTTCAAGGTCAGAGGATGGGTAGATCCTGTTTCACCAGGGATGCACACAACCCCTGCAGCTGACCAGCTGCTGCTGTGGGGGAACAGCCCACAGGTCAGGTCACCCGTGCATCAATGTGCCACCTGCTGAGAACAGCATATAGGGTTGGTCTGGGGTTTGTTTTAATTGCTACTCTTCATTTATTTCTCTCTTTGGTCCACTTCTCCTTGAGCTTGAAGTTATTCCTCTGGGCTGGGTCTGCCCCTTCTTGAAGAGTAGAAAACCTGTAGTGTACCATGGGTGCAAATATATATCAAGTCATTGTAACAACAAACTTCTGGGACAATTTCCAACTCCACCACCACATAGCTAGCACTATAAAGAAAGGTTTTATAGTAAAAAAAAAGCCAAAACCCAACCAAACAACAAAACAAATAAACAAACAACAACAAAACATGCAAATAAACAAGAAAATAACATAAGGGAGGGACCCTGAGCACATCACTGCTTCCAGCCTCCACAATGCTTTGCCTGAGAACACAGACCTCCAAGGACACTCCCCCAAGGAAAGCTGGTGCTGACTTTTGTGAAGATGGGCCTTTATCTTTTATTTTCTTTTGCTCAGAAGGAGAAAGGAGTGCACAGTAATGCTGACCCTGTTTAGCTGCATCGAGGAAAAGGGAATGTTACTTAGTCTATTTTCTTGCTCAGATGTGCTCCCCCTTCCATTTGTAAATATGTTTAGATGGTGGGAGCCACTATCCTGGAGGAGCAGGGGGTGGTGGTGTTGCAAGAGGAAATGCTAAATATAAGAGTGGCTAAATGTAAGCTTGGTGATCTCAGCTCTGTGTGAGATAGAAAAAACAAGGACTATATTCAGCTCCACCAGGCTCAACAGCAAGAGCATAAAATGCTTCTGAGTGGGCTAAACAGCTCCAGACCCAGAAAAAGACAGTTGAGTTGCTGAGATTATACTTAATTGGTGTTGTGGGAAGACAGGCTCTCTGCAAGGCAGCCTACGCTGTCCCTTCGTACAAAGCCTTTTCATGAGCTACAGGGGACATCCTACCAAACAGCCTGCCAAATACCAGCCTTACACTGTCATCTCAGGAAACAGAGGAGCCTGCAGCCACCAGGACAGTCTCACTGCCCCCATGGTCTGTCCCAGCTGTCCCTACTCTTTCTGCCCTGAGACAATTTGCCCCTGTTCCTCATGCCCCAGCCCTCATCCCACCTCCTGTAGCATGGGACTAGCAGCACGGGCAAGGTTTTCATGCAGGGAAGGACCCACATCATCAGGTCTTGTTTAATCATTTGTTCAGGATTCATCCCGAGCTGAGAGGAAGCTGGGTTACAGTCACACAACCCCCCAAAGAGCAAGACAGTGAAGATGCTTTGTCCAAGCTGGCTTTCCTTGCAGTGACAGCACACACAGACAGCTCTTCATCATGCCAAGAGGACAAACTTTCCATTTTGTCTCTGTCTGCATTTGTCTGTGCCAGGCTGCTCTGACAACAGGATTTTATCCTAAATAAGCTACTGCCTCCCTAATGGTGTCCAACATCCACAGAGCTCACCCAGCTGGAAGTTATGTTTAAAAGAGGAAGTGTGAGACACTGTAGAGAGACTTACCCACATGAGTTCCAGGCAGTTAGGTGATGCATTTGTTTCTGTGTGCTTGTTCTGCTGCTAATTGCAAATTTCTCACAGAAAAAATGATATTTTTGTCCACTTGGTCATTGGTAGTTTCTACCTTCTGGTGAATGTTACCAGAAGCCACCAGAATCATGGGCCATCTAGACATGGACAAGTCATGAACTCGTTTAGGACTTCATGTTACTCAGAAGGGGCTATAACTTCCCTCCCAATTTTTCACATCCCTGATTAACTTTTGCATGGGATATTAGGAGCAAGGGCTTGGCTGGACCTCATTCATGTGTGCATTTGTACATGCTTGAGGTGTATCTGTGCACAAATACATGCACCATCTATGTTCATAGCCAAATGCCTGACTTAAACACAAAAATCAAGTACAAATGTCCCAGAAAAAATGAGAATAATTTTGCTGGGGAAGGGGATGGCGGGCTTTTCTATTTTGTTGTTTTTTTTTTTTAATTGGACTTTTATGTGTTGGTGGGTGTGGCCCAGTTGATTTAGCATTTTTGTTTCTTCCAGAGGAACTATTTTACTATTCTTAGTGTATTTTCTCAACTTTGAAACCTGAACCCTAGCCTCTTTTTCCTAACCATGCCTTGAAAATTGAAGCACTTGGGGCCACATGCTGAACTGGTATATCCATAGGAATGCATCATTTTGTTTCCTAAAGGGTGCTTTTTCAGGCACCCTGTTCTGAGGCCAGGCAGAGCAGAGCAAGTTCGACCAGGCTGCTTCCAGGGGTCATTCCAGCTGAAATTTGTGGTTACATGAGCCCAGCCTAGTGGCTCCTAACTGGTGAGACAGCGGTTCCCAAGGGAATTAACTCTACCAACACTGTTTGCTGGAGCTGGGAGCACTGGGGAGGTGCCCAAGTGGCCCTGGGCAGAGCCAGCCTGCTCCAGCCATGCTCCTGGCCCCAGAGTCGGATGGGCTGAGACATGGAGTTGTGCCAGGGTCCCATGGTGAAGCAGGCTGGGAGAAAGGCGACCTTTGGGGGCTGTAGCTGCCACACACACGTTGTGAAATGCCTCTCTGCAAGAAACAAAGGGGCTGCTGCATATCAAGGAAAGTCCCCAGTGAGGAGTGCAGCCGACAGTATGAGAAAAGGTCCCCAGAGCAGAGCAGAAGAGCCCTTTGCCTCACTGTGTTGTTTTCAGCATTCCCACAACACTTTGCCTTTTGAGCTCAGCCTTGCAAGCTCCAAGGCAAATCAACAAGTTCAAGCAGGAACCTAATTCAAGCTCTGAATAAAACCCATACCTGACAACTTTAATTATTAGGCTGATGCGTCATATTTACATTAATTTGAGCACTACTTAGATTCAATTACAATAATTCTTCCATATATTCATTCCGAGACATTTCAATGACTTAGCAGATAGCATATATAATCAAAGCTTAGCTGAAGAAACAGGTTTGCTCTCTACAGACACACTGTTCCTCTGCCTGAGTGCTGACTACAGCATCCTGTGCATGGGTCTGCATGGATGTGCCTAATAGGGAACCAGCATCTGGAACAGTGTCAAACAACAGGTACTGGAAAGCTCATGAGCCTTGGCCATAGTCCCAGGGTCAAATTACAGCCTCTGTGGTGGGGGTCCATGTTCACCTTAATGTGTACAGTCTGGAAGTACTCCTGGCTTCCTCCTTTGCTGTTCATTGATCATCCTGCAGCGATGCCCAGCACAAATTTTTTCATTAGCAGCTGGCCAGAAAGTTTATTCCAGATGATTCTGAAGTCCCTTGCAACCTGGTAGTCTATGATTCTGTGATTCCAGATGGTATTTGGTTTGTTCTCCCTCCCCTTCCCCCATGTGTTTTTCAGGAACACAACTTATATGTTTGATGCAGAGCATGACAAAGCACTCAAGCAGAGTGTCACACCATGGCACCATGTGACAATCTGTTCCAGTTGTTTGGTAACTCCTAGGTATAGCCTGTGTTGCTTGTGACTGATAAAGTGTTAAATGATCTGCATCCCCAAAGTGGAGAAACTGTTTCCCTCTTCCTACTACCGATCCCCCAGAACCACACTGTCATACTCATGAGCTACAGAGCAAAGAGTGAAAGCTGCTGCTCAGGTGTTTCCCACCCTTGTATTTGGGTTTCTTTCACTCACTTGGTGTAGTATAGAGTCAAAATGTTTGGCAAAGAACTGATCTTTCCCCAGGCATTAGAGATAGGGCACATGCAAAGAAATTTTACAGTCCAAGTACTATTTGGAGACCCACATGCCCACAAAACTTCTCAATATGTTGGGGGACAACAGTGAACAGAAAAGCTCTCCCTCTGTATGTGTATTTCACTCTCAAGGTAGGAGAGAACAAGTAAACTGCGGCTGCTTTAAAACCTAGCAGAAGTTCTGTGTTTCTCTGATTGTCCTACACTTTTCAGCAATGGGGAGTAGTTTCCTGGGCAGTTTGTCTGCCCTGAGGAAGGTCCCGATTTCAAAGGAAGCAAGAGCTGGCCCTGAAAGTGACTGTTTCTCACCAATTATTTCCGTGCTGTTTGATCCTCCCAGCACCGTTCCGTCTGTCCGAGCCGCCGGAGCCGGGGCCGCCCGAGCGCTGCGGAGCCCCGGTCCGGGCGGGGGTCCCCGGCCGCGCCCCCGCGCTGCAGTGGGGGTTTCGCTCCACTCGAGGGAGCTCCTGCTTCTGTGTAGCCCAAATCAAGCACTCAGCACCTTCAGGCAAAATCCTGCGGGTGACAAACCCTCTGCGCCGGGGGGGCTACGGGCAGGGACTCCTTTCCTCTGGAAGGCTGAGGAGATGCTTGTGCCGGAGCCTGAGATGTTCCTGGGTGAGGCAAGGCGTTTCCAAGCCTCTTGGGTTTCGGCCCGAGGTGTCCAGAGCTCTGGGCACCGTTCCAGCAGCTGGATTGGCCACGGCACCCATGGGACTCCCGCCTGTCCTTGTGACCGCAGCTGCTCCCGCTGAAGCGCTGCTGAATGCGGCTGGGCAGTACGGACCGTGCGGGAAGGGGCAGGTTCCCAGCAGGAGCTGACTGACACGGCTCACAGCATCACTGAATTATTCAAAAAAGTAGACTTGAGGAACAAGGCCTACTTTGACTATTTCTTAATCAGGAAAAATTTACTTTATTGTGTCCTGCACAGCGACTTAGCACTGCAGAAGACTGCATTTTCCCAAGGAATCACTCTCTCAGGAAGCTGACTGTATACAAAGAGAATGACTAAGGAGATAATTTCATTCCTTTAAAAAAAAAAAAAAAATCCCTTATGTCACAGAACCATTCTTCAAAGAATCAAGACAAAAGTAGGGTCTAATCAAATGCTTAGAAAGCATCTGCGCCTTTGGCAGGACAGCGTTAAGAGAGCTGCTCCTCACATCCCTGGTCAGCCAGGAATCCCAGCAGTGCAGATGCTTTTGGAGAAGGCCAGAGGGCAAAATCCATCCCCGGCTTCATTAGAGATAGTTAAACCTGATTCATCCTGTCTCCAGCCACTCCCTGACTTGTCTTTGGAAAGCCAGCACACACCGAGGCGAGGCGTTCCCCAGCCAGGGTCAGGTGTCAGAGGCAGCTTCACCAGCAAGCCAGTGTGAGTCAGAGTGTTTGGGAACTGCTCCAAGCTATTGGAAAAAAACAACTCCCAAATTAGCTGGGGTGGCTCCCAAGCGAATCCACCTCCGCGGGGAAGGAGGTGATCTAATGAAAGCGTGCGGTCAGAAATCAAAGCAGCCTGGAAAGCATTCCAAGCTGCATAATAAGATTTCACATTTCATATCTTCAAAGCATTAAGTGAACATTATCTAATTAATCCTCACAACACTCCTCAGAGATATTATCCCTATTTCACAGACAGAGAAACCCTGGCACAAAGTTAAGTCACTTGCCTGGGGCCAGAAAAGGGAGTGTCGAAGCTGGGATTAGAGTCCAGGAGTTCCTGGCGCCCAACTTTTTCCTCAGACTACTGGGTCATGTGTCTTCCCTGCAGGGAAGATAATAATGAGCCCATAATTACCCATACAAATTCCCAGTGACCAGGCTATCCCATCTGTATAAAGCTATTTGTAATTCCAATAAACACGCCCACAATTTAGCTGCCTCCATGAACTACCAGCACTCTCTGGTAGGAGAGTATAGGAATCCAGACATTCAGATAGGGGCTGTTCTTCGACAGAGCAAATCCCAGCTCTGACCTACTCCAAGAGCCATTGGAGAACATCTTATCACTTGTAAATCCCTAGTGACCATCCACGTATGGCATGAATACTGTGGGAGCTCTTGTGACAAGGCAAGGTTTGTGGAGAGAGGGAACAGAGCTGGAAAAAATGGACAAGCCCTTTGGTCACACATGCCCTTGTCCAAGCCTGATGCAGAAACTGAAACTTTTTGCTCAGTACAGGCTGAGAGCAACTCCTCACCATCAAAGGTGGGGTTGTGTGGTCAACTGCATTGCTCAGCTCAGTCTGTCAATCTCATAAAATAAATGACTCCTCCCACAAGTAGACATGGTTCCCTGAAATGGCCTTGAGCAGACTCACTGCAGCATCACTGGAAAACTCAGGGCACCCAAAGTGCCCCACGCCTTCAGCTCTTTCCCTGACCCACCCAGGAGAAGAGGGGAATAATCTGCAGGCGCCCTGCTGCTTGAGCTCCTGTGTACGTCCCAAGGAGTTGGCTCTGCTGAGATGCACCCATTGTGCCAGGGGTTTACCCTGTTTTTCCATCACAAGGAGGCCTCTGTGAGTGTGAGAGGGTGTGCCCATGTGGCTGTGTGCCTGTACTTCTGTGATGCTCTATGCCCTCTTCTACCAATATATTTGAAGCCAGTGAGCTGGTCTTCCCGGCCTGAGGCTCAGGCATTGTGTGCCTGGTACCTGCCACCATTCAATGTTCTGCTGTCATCACAGCAGGAACCCCTTTCCATAAAGCCTCTGTCATTCCTACTCAAACCCAACTTATTGTTACTTCAGAAAAGAGATCACCATGGGATTCCCATGGGGGTGTGGTTCACTGCTGTATCACTCATTATTTTAGCTGAGACTTGAACATTTGCCTGGCTCTTCTCCCGTGCTGGTACCTACTCTTGCTTGCAATGTGCTTTGCCAGGGACACCTATGGCTCTTGTCACAGACTAGCACAGCCTCCCACTAGACACTCTAAAACATAGCAGTAGCCCCTCTTCATGCCAGTCAGCCTCTGTGCTTGGGTCAGACAGCCCACAGTGATGTCAAGGATGCTGCAAGAGCTAATAACAAACTCAGTTTTTGGTGGTCAAGAGGCCTGTGGCTGCCTGGGGGTAGGACAGCACTTGTGATGGGCAGGGACACAGCAAGCTGTTCTGTCCTCTTCACCAGGGCCAGGACTTGGGCTCACTCCTCTAGAGCAGCACAGTGATAAGGACCTCTCTGGATGCTTCTGCTCTAGGCACATGGGTGCCATTTCCCAGCCAGGCGATGCCACAGGTAACAGCCTACAGCTCCTGGAGGTTTGCTTCTGCCCAGGCACCAGTGTCAGAGATCCTCCCACGCTGCTGGAATGCTGCTTAATATTTCCTCTGATTCACAGTGATGTGCAGAACCCCATCTGTCTTTTTTCAGTACCTTAGGCAATATTTCAAAACCAGGCCAGGCCAGCCAGCAGTAATGCTGAGCTCCAAATAGTTTGGGCTGGTTGAGAGCTGTCCTACACTGGCCACATTAGATTCTTAGACCACTGGCCCCTTGCCTTTGAGATGTCTGGGGTTTAGAAAAGGCAGGGAGGATGGGACAGCCTTGGGGAGACAGAGGAGGCCACAGCAGTGTCCTCAAAGAGGTAAAAAAACAAGGTTAGGAAGAGGTGTCAGCAGTGAGTTTTCCTCCAAGAAGGGCTGAGCACTCACAGACTGCACTCTGTAGGGTGCAATGCCACCTTGTCACTGAGGAGAGAACACAAGGGCATTTCAAAGGCTTAAAGTAGATGTGTCTCAAGCAGACCAGCAGCAGGATTATAATGGAGCATTTTGGGAACATGCACAGCTCTTCCTCAGCCAAGACCCCTCAGTAAAGATGATCACCAAATAGCAGAAGAGAGATCACTTGGCATTTAGGGATGCATTTCTCCAACTTGTTCAAAGCCTGCATCGGTCCCAGGCTTTCAGTGCACCCAGCTGAGGAGTCTCATTGTGATGGTTGTGCTTTCAAACTACAGAGCAGTGGCTTTTGCTGAGGGCCAAGTGCTTTGCACAGTGAATTGCTTTGGTGCTGCACTGAAATCAGAGATGCTGCACTTTGGAAAATCCGGATTTTTCTTTTTTTTTTATTATTTCTTATAATTGTCTTTATTTACAGATCCAGAAGTATCATTAAAAGAAATTAAAGGCACATTTTATTTACTAAAATATTTTCATGTAATTTTTAAAATTATGGTGAAGGCACACACACACATATGTTATCCAGCCTTTATGAGCAGATTTATTCTTCTGAGGAATCAAACTGCCTTTTCCTCACTTTTTTGATCCAAAGACCAAGAACTCCTGTGCAACAATTTGTATAATTAGTTTATCAAGTCATAGATATGCTTTCACAGCAGTAACTGCCAGAAGAGCTTCTGGTTGGCTCATCTCCTACTGAGCTCTAACAAAAAATCTATGTATGTGTCTGTGTATGTCTCTCTCCCAACATGCAAATCTTTATATAAAAAAAGATTGACAATAAATGCTGACAGACAGGAACTAGATTATTCCAGAAATCCTGCAAACCATACAAATATAACATTTTTTTTCTGTAAGTGATATGGTTTAATGACATAAACTGATAGTATGAAATGTCATGTTAGAGGCTCATTAGACACTGACAGCTGTAAGTATTTCAGGATGCTGTATTAAAAACATCTGCTCAAAGGAAAAAATAGCATTTAAAAAAGAAAGGAATGAAAAGTTGAGAACAGCCTCACATCCAATTTGTTGTCTGGTAGCTGCCAATGCTAGGAATGGCCAAGACCTCCTGATTTTAATAAGCTAAATCTAGCAAGAGCCAGATCCTTGGGATCTGAGCACACTGTGCCTCTAGTTACACGTTTTGCCCTATATTCCCTGGCTTGTGGAGCATGTGTTTTGTGGAATGTTTTCATACAGCTATCCCATGGGAGGAGGTTTGCCACTGCAGTACCAACATCTTCTTATCAGTTCTGATCTAGAAGATTTTTCACTCAACATGCTCAAGACAGGTTTGAGACATGAAGAGATCCTGGGATGCAAAGGAAGACTAAAATGTTTTCTCAGGATTTTATGTAGTAATGGGAAAATACATGTGGAGTCGATCACCCGAAATCCAGATGCAGCTACTGTTTGGCATCTGCTTCTCCTGTTTCTAATTTTGTTTTTCCTGAAGCTGAGTTGCCATTCCTTTGGTGTCCTCAGCTACCAGGTGCTGGCATGCAGACAAGGAATCCAGGAAGAGGTGACCTCATGGTGTCTCTATGCCAAATAACACAAAACAGTTTAAAAGACCCAAACAAACCCCACCCCTCTGCCCATCCTCCTAAGCTGAAGCCATGAGCTGCTCTGATCTCCAAACAGGGGCACTTCAGAGGTCACCCTGCTGGTCTCAGAAAGCTCCTGAGCCCCTTGGCCATTGCAAAGCAGAGAAATGAGTCTCAGTCGTGGGGTTGGGTAGGAGGAGCCCTCCCAGAGAACCAAAACACAAAGAGACTTGGGTGAAGCATTGCAGCTTCAGTTGCTAAATGACTCGCACCCATGGATGGAAGCTATTCCTCCTATTTTGCTGGAGGAAAATATACCACTGCAAACTGTAACTGAAATTGTAATACTTTGTAAAGTGCTTTTCTGTGTCCTAGATAAAACTGTTAGTGTTTGAAGATGGGAAATGTCAACAAGAAGACATGTATGTGCAAGCTTTCCTTTCTGTACAATTTTTAATTCAACATTTTTTAGTGCAATTTCATAAGAAAACTTTCAGGATTTCCAGGGGACTCTGGAAGCATGAGCATCTGAAACCTGGAAATTAGACTGCCAAGGAGCATCAGAGCAGATGTTCCTCAAGCATCTCAGGTTGCTCAGTCCTTACTAGACAGAAAACCTGAAAGGGAAAAATGTCTCTAATGAAAACCCATTGAAATGTAGGAAAGCTGAGCAAGCAAGTTACACCATTGAAACAGGAGACTCAGCTCCTCTCGAGAATGGGATGAGCCTGAAAGTTTAAAAGCACAGCAACAAGGTCAGATTCCTGACACTTCAATTGCTGACCATGAGCTGAGCTGTCTGTACTCTCAAAATGCCAAGTAATGCCACTGCACATAGCCCTCATGAAAGTTTGGATTCCTTTGTATTTCCTCCAGCCAAACCTGCACGTCTGTGGGCAGCCTCTGCCTCAGCTGACATGTAACTGGGGCAGGTGTAGCAAGGACTGAGATGGAGACACAGTGGCTGTTTATTCATCTTGTCCAAAGCCTGCAAGGAGATGGTGGGTAGTTCTCCTTTCACTTCAGTGGATTTTGGCCCAAGCCAGAGGGAAGGGAAGGGAAACGAGAGCCACTACAGCCAGTGATGTGTTACATCTACACAGTACTTCTGACACAAAGATACGTTCCCCTTGGCATTTAGTGTGTCACTGGAAGAAAATCTTAATGCATGAACACAACCTTTTTGATATTTCTCATTTTTAGAGTGTCTCAGGCTGTTAGGAAAGAAACCAAAATCTCACAAAACATTTCACCAAAGTGCTGCTCTTGAGCATCAGTTTTACTTCCAGCAGCCCATTTACCCAAAGCCATCCTTCGACAGATATGAAGTAACTATTCTTCTTGCCAACCCAAAGGGAATTTAATGGGCAATTACTTCCTGCTTCCATCTTGAACCAAGGGCTCACAGAAAGATTTATTTCTGAGCAAACATTTGAAAGCTTCTCCAGTTATGTCTAAATATTTATGTTCATGTCTACATAGTAAAGATTGCATCTCATATAAAAGAAAGAGGTACAGACAAATAAAGGAGCTCTCAGTGACAAAGGGAAGTGATGAAAAATGCCAACCAGTATGAAGGTTAGACAAATGGCTTCTGAGGCTCAAATCACAGCACTGTAACTTCATTGTTGCTAAATGCAATTTTGCACAGTCTTAGGAGACATATTCTGTATGGCACATCTTTCATAATTAAGGAGAAAACTATTGTCTCTTTTCCAAATCAAATAAACCTTGTTGGGGGGCAGGGGGGGAAGGGAGGCATGAAGTAAGAATGGTGAGCTGGTCTGAGAGACAGTTTTGAAACTTTAGATTGAGAGGAGTCTGAAAGTCTGAGCTGGGGACAAAGAACTCATCTGCAGCATCACATAAACGGTCCTGGCACAGAAAGCTGTCAGGATCCTGGCTGCAAATACTCAGGGCACATTGAAAGCCTAAGGACAATAGACCTGACCCAGCACCGTGGAGCCGGAGGGCAAACCTGCTGCATGTGCAGCATCAAATCCCAGCAGAGACATGCAGAAGGGATCAAAGGCAGTGTGAGCTTTCCCCACCTGCTGCCCTGCCTGCACAGGCTTTGTGCTGGCTGCAGTGGTGTCTCTGGTCATGGTTATCATGGTGCTGCCTGGCAGCAGCCAGAAAGCACAGACATTCTCAGTGCAGGGTCAGATGGGGTTTGCAGATGGAGGAGTTTGTATTTTGAGTCTCACCTGCTGGCCACTGAGAGATGATCTGAGTAAATTCTATCAATCCCATGGGAGGGCAGGCTCAGAAATGAGCAGGGCTAGAGTTAGCTGTTGCTCTTCATCAATTCAGTTTGAAGGTCTCCCTGTGCCTTTGCTATATTGCCACATACTGCCAATCTCCATGCTGACCAAAAGCTAGGAGAAAAAAGCTTCAAGCAAACATTTTTTTTCTTAAGAAATCTTGCAATTACAAAGACTCATCTTAAATGTGGTGCTTCTAGTGATGTGCTTGATGTCCCTACTTTGATCTGCTGGACTCCAGCAATAAACTCAGTAGTTGTGGCCATTCTCACAGCAAGCGTGGCAGGTTCACTGAGCCAGCTGAGATGTACCATTCACCATGAGTGGCAAGGCTGGTGGCTGGGTTTAGGCTAAGTCCCTGGCAAATTCCAGTGCTGAGTCCACTGGCAGGTCTTCAGAGACAGCCTCTGGGACTCTTTTGGATTCAGGCAATTGCTGGTTTGGCCTCTGTCTCATGTCTTCTTGGACATAGCTCCCCTTTGTCTTCCTCTCCATTACATGCATTCCCTTTGAAACAATTAGAACCTTCTCAAGCTCTTTGTTTCTAATTCTGGGCAGTTTAGCAAAAAGTATATTTATGCTAATTGAATACTGAAAGTACACTCTGCTTGGCTTGGCTTTCCCTTGCTAGGACCTTTAAGGATATATTTGTCATTGCTGGGAGCAACACTGGAGTTGGGAGAGCTGCAAACTTAAAGGGGTCTGGCCTCACCTCTTTTATTCTGTCCTGGAATTGAGTAGCCCTGGGTATTGATGTCTTGAAAGTTTTCCTACTCCTGTTTCACTCTAAAATGTCAGGTCTACTTTAAAACTTGATGGTTCCCATCCATATAAGCCCATCTGTTCTGAACCTGGCTGATGTTGGGCTCAGATCTGAGCAGATCTTTGCAATGGAGCAGAGTTGGGAGTTCACAGGAGTGAACAAAAAAACTAGTGTCCCACCTTTGGAGAGTGTATCCCAAGCCAAGGCTGTTGTTATGGTGCATGAAATAAGTCCTTGAATTGAGAACTAGCACAGGCATTTCTACACAGCATGGAGCACATTCAGGTTTTGCACAGAAGTGGTCTTCAGTGGACAGAGCACCATCCAAGGCTGTTGATCAATGTTCCTCTGGCCAAAAAAGAGGTCACTCTGTGCTGTTAACAGAATCCAAACAGTAGAAGGGATAAAAAATTATTTTTAGGAACCTTCCATATTGCTAAAAGAATTTTCTGTTAAGTAATACTGAAAAGTCTAGAAACAATGTTTGTCCCCATGCTTTTCTTCCCTCCCTGCCCCCTCATTCCTTAATTTTTAGGTCCTTTGCCACAGTAAGGTGTCTCCTGTATTTCTGCTTCCCATTGCTCCTTTCAAAGACTGTTTCCAACAGCAAAAGCTAACATTGTGATGCCAGCAATTATGGTGTAACTGGAACTAAAATGTTGGGAAGCAGGGAGATGACAGGTGACTATTGGTTTTTTTCCCATATAAAGGAGAGATGGAAACAGGAGCACCTCAAGAATATTGTTTTGGTCTGTCTGTGGTTCTTTGATCAAATTCTGTTAAGTTGCACATATGAGCATTTTAAAAGAAGAATAAAAAAGAAATCATCAATTTCAGATGATGAAAGGAAAGTGTTCCTGGGGAAAAATGCACCCAACCAGGCCTGTCTGCAGAGTGTTTTGCAGACCTCGATCACACACACAGGTAAGCCAGGTACAACCCAGCTGCAAACTGGAGCCTGGTGACCACCCAGACACTGCTGAGGTGCAAGGCAAACAAGTTAGCTCATCCTGTTGAGGTACTGACATATCTCCACCAGGTCCTGGTTACCTTCAAGACTGTGTATCCAGGATTATGTTGGCATAGCAGGTGTAGATGATTCTCTTTTTTTTTTTTTTCTGGCTAGCTTCAAAAAACCTGGTCACCTGTGCTCCCACTCGTGTGGGAACATCTTGCATGTGATATTGATGTGCCTGCTAGGCATGTGGGTGACCCTAAATTCGAAATCAAACAACCTTCCCAGCATGATCCTCTGAGAACCTTGTCACTGGTCCTTCAGCAAGGCACACATGTGGATCCAGCTAGAAAAACACCACCCAGACAGGCAGCCATCTCTCACAGTGCTTGGGAACATGCCAGTAGATTTCATTAATAAAGTTGCCTCTGAATCCTGGTGTTGCATTTCACAACCATTTTGAGTTTGCTACATGGTAATGACAGCAGAAGGCTAAGCATGATCTGCAAATTCCAGCCCAGAAACAATGCCAATGGTTTCTGTGAGCTCCCAGGTGCTGCTGCAGTGCTGGGGAGAGCTGGCATACCTGAGCCTTTAGGCTCTGGTACAACTTATTAGCACAACTCTGTCCTAAGTGCAGCTGTGGTGCAGGACTTAGAAAGTCTTTGTAGTCATCTCCCATCTTCAGATTGTTTTGGGGTGGGAGCAGACCCACCTCCTGTGCTTTAACATCTGCTGCCCAAGGGTCTGGTGGCCTGGAGCGGGATGGGCTGCAGGGGACATGCTGTGTCTAAGCTGGTTCAAAGCAGCATGTGCAGGCTCTGGCTCCTCCAGCTGACATGGCTCTGCACAGCTGAGCTGTGAGAGCCAGAAGAGAAATGCCAGAAAATGGCTGGCACCAGGACTGCCCTTTGTGCCCTGGGATTTGCCCTCAGTGGGCAAGTCTGCCATTCAAATGGCTTCCTGTTTGTTTTACCAAAGGAAAAAAGATACAGTCAACATCCAGCCCAAATACCCCAAGGATATTACTTCAATTTATCTTCCAGCTTGGACTGTTTCAATTTCCCAAACTGTATTCAGCCCCACGAAGAAAAAGACACCTTATGGGCTGAAAGGACTCATTTGTTAAAAAAAAAAAAAAGGGCAGTGGGTTCATGCTGCTGGATTTATGGCTGAAAAAGTAACCCAGAGACAGAGCCCTGCACTTTGATAGCTTAGCACTTCTGTGATGCGTGAATGAAGTCCAGCAGGCCCAGAACCGTGGTAATCTCCAAGGTTTGATCTCTGTCTGTAATGAGATGCCAGCAGCCTGTACTTCAAAGCCTGCATTGATACAGATAATCTTCTGAAAGGCTCTCTGCATTTTGAGGCAGCTTGTATTGGGGATTACAGTGACAACAGAAGGAGATGATGGAAGAGGAGGTGATTGCTTGATGCTCATTCCTTCAGTTTCTGTCCATTAATCCTTTGGTTTTTGATTTCCAAAGGGTGGTGCAGTCCTGTCCCCTACACCCTCAGCTCAGCAGGACTCAGTCTTGTCAGATGAACCCTGTGTTCTTTGGGGCAGATAGGCTGGCTGAGATGCTCTTCTGCCTAAGAAATCTGAAAATGCATCCGTGTGTGCTGAAGTGATGGATGCTACATCATCTTGGCTGAAATATAGGCAGATATTGCATTAGAAATGGTGCAGCCAATTAAATGTTACACTTCCAAACTTCTGAGGTTATTTCTTTCTGAAAACTGTTGTAAGGGAGTAGGGGAGAGGGTGAAGACGACAGGAGACCACAGGCTATGAGAAACATGTTATAAAACAAAATGAGCAGTAGTTTCATGTGCACAATTATGCTCCTTGTTGAAAGTATATAATTTTCAAGGCATGTCTGACCAGGAAACAGAACTGAAATATTTTTATGTTGACGAACACTACTGATCTAAGAGAAAAATGGTGGCAAATGTGTATCTTGATTGCTTTTTCAGCAAGAAGAGTCACAGAAATACACCAGAAAATAGACTATAAATCTAATTTAAATTGATAGAGGTTAATATCTGGGATGCCAGTACTGGCTGCATTGTTCTCAGAAACCTTTTTGAAAACCACTCAAATATTTAAGCACAGTTAAACCTGTATTTTCCAGGCATAAAATGAAATAATTTTACATGGGGTCTATATTTCTGCCTGTTTTGTAAGGACAGCAGCACTGACAGCAGAATGCAGAAAGAAGTCATAGGGTAGCATGAGTAGAAATGTGATTGCACCAGGTGAATTCAGTCACTGTTGTGTGCCCTGCTATTTGCCATATGGGGACATGAAACACAGGTCAGGTTTTGGGATGCTGCCACCAGCACCCTGCCCCGTCCTAGGATAGAGAGATGTACCAGGATGGTTCAAGAGCTCAGTAAGGAAACATCCCTTTGTCCTTTCACTGTCACACACTCAGATCCGTCATCCCTTCCTGAGCAAAAGAGACCCAGAACTCTTTCACAGACATGAGAAAATGCAAAGAGGGAAAACTGTGTAAACGGGGAAACTGAAAGCAGAGGGTAAGGCAGCCAAATCTTCCTTGCTCTGTGGAGAGTGCTGGACAGCAGAGACCACACTTGGAGTGGAGCAATGTACACAGCATCCAGCAGGAGAGGCTTGAGAAAGGGCACCTGTTTGCTTGTGAGAAAGGGCACCTGTTTGCTTGAGTGAATCACCAGGGGAAAGAGGTTGGTTGATTTCCAGAAGTGCCATTCAAGGATCTCTGTCCAACTGGTGACGGTAAATTCAGTGGGCTGAATGTAAAAATATAGTTAGGCTGTAAAATATTTTAAGGAGCAATGGCATAAAAGGAATCAAAGCTGATCCTAAGCACTGCTTCAACACATCAGGATCAAGTTTGGCAGAGTTCTGACTCTGACCAGCTGAGCCTGGGGTCTGAAAGCAATGCTCAGGAAGGGCAAGACACTGTAGAGAAGCAAGGTGAACTGTTGGTGTCCACAGTTCCTGTAGCAGAAGCTGGGAGATTTCCACACTGGAACCTTCTTGGGAGAGGACATGGCAGGAGAGTGTCTCAAATTCAGTGGGATGGTATGTGGCAAAAATAGATGGGATGGGGCCTGCCAGACTAGAGGAGCAAACAGCAAGGGATTCAAGACCACCTAAGGATGTCTGGACTCAATTACTGAGACAGTGCCCACCTTGGGATGCCAGGAAGCAAAACTGACACCAAGGTTAAAAGAGGAGTTAGGAAGATCTGGAACCCTAGAGGCATGTAAGCCTGAGGGCTGTACTAGCCAAAGCAATAAAAATTTTAATAAAACACTTTTAATCAGTATGATCTGGATAGACACGATCCACTTGGTAAGAGCCAACAGAGCTTCTGGAAATCCTGCCTTTCCAATCTCTCAAAGTTCTTGAAAGAAGTAGCAAATGCATTGATAAGTCTATCCCCATAGACTTCTAGGGAAACTAAGAAACTAAGGGAAGGGGTAAGTCCTGGCATAGAGAAATGGCTGAAAGGCAGGAAACAGAGCACAGGCAGAATGGTCATTTCATTCAACAGAAGGAATTTAGCAGTGGAAATTTCAGGGATCTGCTCAGGTGAGGTCTGTTGAGCTCCAAATACCCATAAATAACATGGAAAAGGGCATGAGCAGTGAGAGACAAAGGTCACACATGATACAAAATTGTTTAAAGTAATAAGGGCAGGTTGTGACAAATTACAGACCCATCTCATGAGACTGTATGAAATGTCAGGTGAAGTTCAGTGTAGCTAAGGATAAAGAAAGAAAACACCATGAAAACCAGCCCTGATTTCACACACTAGATTGTGATCATGGAGTTGACCATTTTCTCCTGAGGAGCAGGCTTTGGGATTAGGGCAGGTGACTCTATAAAGTACTGAACTGCTGCAGGGCTCTGGAACTCCTTGAAGATATGCAAAGGACAGGGGTAGTTTTTACCAATTCAAGGGGAGACTGGACAAGTACTCAGAAGGAAATCCACTACAAGTCACTTGAAAAATTGACATAGGTTCACAAAAACCCCAATACCTCTGCCTTGCTTGTCTCCTGCCCTGAGACCAGGCTGCCTTTGAACCCTGGGGTCTCAGAGGATCCTTGGGGGCTTATGGAGAGAGGTGAAACCACAAATGGGATTAACACCTGAAAGCCTACAGGGCTCTGAGCAGGCCAAGGGGAGACTGGGACAAGGTGGAAAGGAGGTGATAGTGACTGCAGGGAGGAATCAGCCTACAGAGCTCATACAGAGCAGCTGGGCTCTTGCACTACATACTTGTGGCAGACCTGGTGTTTAAGACATGGCATGTCTGGAGCTGTACCTCACAAACTGACTCGGGATTTTAAAACAATGGTATGAGATAATTACTGCTCACAAAGTCCTGTGTGAGGACAGGGAACAAAGACTGGATGAATCCAGTAATTAAGAGAGACAGAAGGGCATACGTCTTCCCAGTGAAACAGAAGGTCTGCACTGAGAACCAGCAAAAGGGCTCAACTGGTTTAGCTAGGAAGCAGGCAGAGGCTGACTGGTTGGGAAGTAAATTGACTGGATTAAGTGTTGAGAGTGCATTCTCATCTGAGCAGGGTTACAAGGGACAAAATCCAGCTCTTCACTGCAGGGAACAAGGACACTTGCAGGTGATCTGTCTCACAGGATGAGTGAAACACAATGATAGGGGGCAGAGAGATCTTTGAGGGAAAAGATTTTGAAACAGTTAATTTTATATTTACTTTATAAAATATCCTGATGTGAGCAGCCAGATGAGGAAAAGTGAAGGGGCGGCAGAGGGAGAGAGAGAGGGAGAGAGAGAGGGAGGGGAAAGATGGAAAGAGAATGAAAGAGTGGGGACTGAATGGCTCAGAAAGAATAACAGAACATTAAGGAAGTCCATAGAGAACACCAAACCAGCCTAAAAATATAAGAAAGAAAATAAAGTACCAGGTACAAGGAAACTAAAATATGAGTTTCAGTCCATGAAGTAAAACATGGGCATGGAGGCAAAAGTGAGAGCTGCACAGGTGAGGGCTGTGTTTGATTTCAGTGACATGGTATGGACACATCTGCTGTGTCACACACCCAGCTGCATGTCACCTCACTGCTCTGTCTGCACACAAGACTCATCTTCTATGAAAGCTTCTGGTAAATCACAGAACTGTGATTTTCTTTTTTTCACAAGCCCTATCATGTTAGTCCTCCATGAAAAGTGTGCTGCATGCACCCCTGCCCCCGCTGATTCCCTTTGGATAAATGGGCACAAACACAACCTCACAAATTTCAGAGCATCTCCATTCCCAAGGAGGGCTTCAGATCCCAGACCAGAAATCCTGGTGGACTCAGCCAGTGTGTTCATCCTCAGACCTGACAGGGCCCCAGAGCCCCAGGAGCCTCACACAGAGCCTCTCTAAAGGCACAGTTGGTGGAAAGGCAAGGAATATGAAGAAATGTGTTTTTCCAAGTTGGACTGCCTCAGAAGCAGCACACCACAACTGCACTATCAATTATAAATTGAAAAAAATACCAAAGAATTGCTGAGGTTCCTAGTCTGTGATTAGGCAGAGACCTTAATTCATGCTTGCCTATATCCAGAGGATGTCCCCTACTCAGGGCTAAGTTTTCTCACAGGGACTAAAAGAGAAGCAGATTTCATCAAAGCAATGTACTGACTTGCACTGTTAAAACCAGCAGCTGCCACAGAGAAAGTTTCAGGACTCCTGGTGAAACAGCATCCTCTTTCAGGCAGTCTTGATGGGAAGAGGAGATAAATCCTCACTTTTTGGTGTCTTGCTCTGCCTCAGTTTCCTTTGGACAAACCATGCTGAGTTGAGTGCATGAGGCCATACCCAGAGAGAGGATGGGGCATGAGGAGCACGGCCATATCATGAGGAAGCTGGAGGGGAAATTCTCCCCTTGTTTCCTACTCATCACAAGATCAGCACTTGGACATGCTGAGCACCTGCAATCTGATTTCTGAGGTGAGGCTCCCCCTCAGGATGCAGGATTTCCCTTCTTCATCTGTGCAGGAGCACAGGGTGGTATTAAGGGGGTATAAATAAATAAAATTTTAAAAGTTCCCCAGCTTCAGTGATGGATCAGCTGGATGTGTTCTGCATTCACAGTAGCTAATTGTCCTCCTCTAAAAGACAAAATCCAAAGTTAAACAGCAACAAGAGATGTTTAACTATTTTAAACCAAATTATTTATTATGTAAGTAAAGAAAAAAGGTCATCAAAACTACCAACCTCCTCCTGGACTTGAAAGGATCACAAATCCTGCTTCATTAATGACAGAAGCAATGATCTCCCTGTGAGGCAGTTAGATGTCTTTCTGTTTAGTAGAAAAAGAAAGACAGAGATTTAAATTAGATCTCTTGCTTCAGAAAGCACCAAAGAACAATTTTATAGCACATGTTAAAGAAAGGATTTGTTTGTGCAGTATAATATATTATTATATTATATTAAATGTACTTTCCAAATATATATCCTCCTCCTGTCCCTGTGCTTCTATGAGATGTCTATTTACACTAAATTATACACCTCCAGAATAATAAAATCCTGCTATTCTTACTTCAAAGACTTTTCTTGAGCATGAGCTGGAGACTTTCATCAAATATTTCACATCAGCTAAATGTTATTCCTTTTAAGTGTCTTCAGAACACTAAAGAAATCTCTCTCCAAGCTTTTATTTGGCTGAAGCAAGCACCTGCAAGATATAGGCAGAATTACTTTCCTAGAACACAGGCTTATCATGGCTTCAACCAGAAGAAATCTGTGTTTTATCTCACCTGAAGCAACACTTCATCTTAGTCTTAATTCACATTTCACTTCTGGTAACCTCTAGGGCACCTTTAATGACTATTGGAAATCTTCTCTAGCAGGCTGTACATTTTAGGAAGAAAATCCTTTGGCTGAAATCAATGGCTTCTGGCTTCTGGAAAGGGTTTACTGCTTGTTTCCAGCTACTACACACTTGGAAACACTCCTGAGTGCTTCTGACTATATAGTGGCTGTAAAAATGCAACTCCACTGAAGGGGTACAGCCATAAAGCCAAGCCAAAATCTCTCATTTCTCATTCTCTGCTGTCTCATTTGCCTTGCCTCTCACCCCATACTGCTATGCTCATAGGACATGGACTTACACGGTGAGTAAAAAGCTGTACCTGCTGTAAAACAACTGAGAATCAGTCTCAGCAGCCAACAAGCAGAGTTCCTGACTAGATGACCCTCTTGTGAGAGGTCACACACTGCCCATGCTTCACAGACAGATGTTAACACCCTCCCAGGAGGCACCAGCCAAAGCATTTTCCCAAGTTTCCATCAGGGCTAAGAGTCTCTCCTCCATTTGCAGCATTAGAAAAACACGTCTGAAGAATCCTGAATTTCATTCCCTGTGGAAGAAGAAGATGTACTTCTCAAATAATTACAGCACCACTGTAGCATTATAACTTAAACATTTCCCAACTCTTGTGCCTCTGGGTTGCTGCCTCTATTTTGCAGGTGAAGGAACAGTGAAGCAAAAACCTGCCATCTGTCCCGGATCAGAGCTGAGCAATGCCAGATATGGAGCCAGCTGCTCTGACTCCCTGCTCTAAGACCATGCTTTGTCAGTGTTTTACACCAAAAGGCCACTGTTAAGTGAGAAAGAAGGACCAGAGCTGTGTTACTAATGATTGGCTTTTCTGGTCTTCCCAGGGCAGAGCACAGGCCGTTCCATGGTGTCAGGCTCAGGAGAGCTGCAGTGTCCGTAGCACAGCAGTACCAGCCCAGTCCATCCAGCACACACCAGGGTGCAATTTATACATTTTCACTACTCTGCCAAGAAGTTTCCTCAGTGTGCTTCTCACCTTTACAACTAGAACCCGTTCTGAAATAGAATCTTAGAATTAAAAGTAAAAAAACACAAAACAACAACAAAACCATTTTGGCAAATGTGACACAGATGCATCTCCTTGAATACTCACAGTAGGCTTCTACCTCATTTCCAGAAGATGCAATTTTAGGGATCCCATTTTTCACAGGGCAGTTTGGCTTTCATCGAGTGCCCTAAGTGCATGTCACAAACTTGGTATTTGAATCATCCCTCTGGAAAAAACTTGAACTTGCCATAGCACATGCACACAAGACATTATGCAACTATTTTTTCTCTCTTTTATTGTTTTAATTTATTTATGCATAATTTTCTCCTGGATTTTTAATAACAATGTAATTTTTTGCTGCTTTTTAATCAAAGTCTTTTCCTCTTTTCTTCTATGTGATGATGTAATGAATGTAAGAGTCATTGGATCAGACTTGTGCATTTAGCCAGTGCCATTCTAGCCCAAACAGAAATAAAGGAAATATTTTCCAATATAAGGCCCTCATTGTAAGCCTGGGGCCAAGAAAGTAAATTACATGGGAAGCAACATTTCTGAAGTTACAGCACCAAAAGCCCCAAAATTACAGAGGAAATTTTTAGAGCAGATAGCTGGGGATGTAGGGATTTCCATTCTCTAGATTGTTTTCTCTTGCTTTTGAAACTGTCTACTTACTACACAGTGTTCAGTGGTGTTAAAGAAGCATTTACCCCTCTCTCTAGAGCTGAGTCATTGGTGGTGACTTCTGGGACACCCCACTTCAAACTGCTTTGAGCAGAGTTTACTGAGCAGCTGGTGGTGTGACTGAAGTATTGCTGCAGGCCTGCCTTAGCGCCCCAGAGGTATGGTACACACTTTCTATGTGATAGTAATACCAGTGCTACTAGAAACCGCAAGAAATTATTGTGGTTTGCAGTTTCATTCCAAGCTCTCAACTCAATCCAGACATTTGTTTCAGGTCTGCACATTTTTTCAGGAGACCTGGACAACATTCTCCGAAAAATGAGTTACTTTTTTGTTTGTAATAAAAAAATAATAATAAAAAAATTAAAAACAAAAACTCAAACCTCAAACAAATCTCAAAAAATGGAATTTACAAAAGGAGAAAAAACCTGGTGTATTTATTCAAATTTCTGTATACAATTTCTGTGTGTGACACACATCCTCACACAACCTTTAAAGAGCTAGAAACAAGGAAGGCAATGTTTTTGGGGAGAACTTTGTTATGTTTTATTTGAGCAGTTGATCAAGCTGGAAAAGGCAGGGGAGAATTCAAGCTCTTCACCAGGTCTGAAATGGAGACTGCAGACTTCCAAGCTTCAAAGCTCCTGTCAGATGTGTGGAGTGGCTTGACTCTGTCTGAGCAGCAGCATGAATCCTGAGCACACATAAAGGCCCTGCAAGGCCACACCAGCAGCATCCTGCATCCTGCAGCCACTGCTCCCTGAAGGCAGTGCCTGATTCACCCTGTGCCTGACCTGGCAGAAACCACCCAGGGGAAAGGGAGCAGCCACAGTGCACTGGGGTGAGCTCACATGGACAATGGACAGACCTCTCATCAGGAGGAGAGCTCTTCTCAGGCAACAGCTCTAGTAGCCTTTCCATCCTGGGCCTCAACAAAAAGCTATAAACTATTTTAAACTGGTGGAACCCTTCAGGATGTAACAAATCTCGGATTTAGCTGGTTGTTTTGTTCAATCTGATTACCCCTTCTAACCTCTCTCTGCCTTCTACTGCCTCTTTTTCCCTTGAGACAACCCCATCATCACCCATCCAGCTCTGCTACCCCACCCTTGGCTCCACAGACCCAGTGGTGCTCGTACACAGCTGGGTCATGCAACCACCCTGTCCAGTGAAACAGCAACAGCTTGTCCCCACTTTGCTCTCAGCATTAACATTTACTGCCTCTGTTTCAAAACTGATGTTCAGGGGATATCAAGGCAGAGGAACACCCTATCTGCCTTGTCTAAAACATGATCAACTTCACAGATAAAAGTTTCTCTCTCCCTCTCTCTCTCCTCTTTTAATGCCTTTCTTTGCTTAGGAAGAGCCCTGGAATATCTTGTGAATGTTACTCAACGAAATGGCAATGCCATCCTTGTACTTCTTCTTAGTAACCAGCCAGAATCTGCTTAGTTAATACTCTTATGTTAGGTGTTCTTGCTCTACAGCCCTTTTATACTGAGCTCTTTTCAGCCACAAAAACCCTAAATAATTTTCATAGTTGCTGTTTTTAGGATATAGCCTTTCCTTGTGTTCCATATATTTTCTCCTACACAGAAAATTCAGATTTTTTCCTATTAAAACAGACTCTAGATAACTTTTTGTATTTGAGTTCAGCACCAGGTTTTCCATGATTTTGAGTTCAGATTAAGAGCTGTCCAACCCACTGAAATATCTTTTAATATATCATTAATTTAACTTTCTTTGGCACTTTTGAAATTAACATGGCATTTCAAGATTTATAGTAAATAAACATCAGCAAATGAGAGATTTAATCTGCACCTATTCAAAATATTTATTTCTAATAGCTGTTGTCCAACAGCCCACTTAGTCTTTAACAGATTGGAGTCATTTATCATCCTCATGTGGTAGTAGCCCATTATCTTGCACTTTCGTAAATGGAAAATAGTGGGGTTTATTGAATATTTTATTTTGTAACATTACTATCTCTCTTTCATATAGTGGTGCTGTATCGTTGCTTCCATTTCTTTTGCTCCTGATACAGATAAAAAGATTTTCTTTTCAATGTCCTTTGCTTTATGTTGCTGCCAGCTTGTCACACCAGTGATGTTTTCATCTTCTGTCTTGAGTGTTTTCTACTATAGAACATGCAATCTCTTTTCATTGGCATTTGGGTGTAGGGAGTGGGTACTTGCTATTTGTTTTAACTTGTTCCCCATTCACCACTGCACCAGAATGAGCTTTAACACAAATTTGTCTTCTCTCCTGCCTGACTTTCCAAGATATATTTATTTTGTCCATCTGAGCAGCTTCTTTTAAAGAATTCCTAGGATTCACTCACATTTTCTGTATCTACCCTCTTGCTCACAGGATTTCCACTGGTAATGCACCTCAGCTGGACAACACCAGCTGGTTGAAGCATAAGATAACCCCCAGGTGGATCCACCTGGCTAACTGCTGGCCCCAGCTGCCAACATCTGCATCTCAGGGCAGCGGAGAGGTTCAGTCCGGATGGGTGAACCTTTCCCGTGCCCTCTCCAGCACCATTTGACACATTCCAGTGAAGGGAGTTTGTCTTTCAGACACTGCACTGGATGCTACTGCAGTGGAAGAAAAGTAATTGGTAATCATCTTCCATTTTGCATGATTCCTAGAGGTGCTCATGTCAAGCCAGAGGAATTCCCCCTCTGCTCTAGGTCTCACTGGTGTGGGACAGGAGAAGCAGATAACTCATATTTGTTGACAGACAACCCTCTGCAGAGCTAAAAAGTGTATCCATTACAGCTCCCTAGAGCTGTAGGATTTAGGAATTCAGGAATTCCACTGAGAATTAAATTAGTTTCAGTCTCAGAGGGTGCCTTATTTGTAATTTGTAATTTTTAGCTGTAAATTCTCCTCTTGCTGAGGAGTCAGACTCAAAAATAGCTTATTTTCTCAGAAATTCAAATTTCCATTCATTGGAAGATTGTGGAAGTTGGTCAGTCCACACAGACACAGCATGTTTCACTTAAATGCTCATTAACTAAAAGAATGAAGGATGCAGTGCAGGGCTCTGCAAAGCCCTACCAAGAGGCTGTGATCCCCTACTCTGCCATGGCTCCAGTGACAGATGGAGAGGAAAGGAGCTAAACTGGCATGATATCCTTTCAAGCAAGATGCAGCAGTGCCTGCAGTGAGTTAGGAGCTGTACTTGTTTGTGTACAAGCAAGACAAAGACCAGGCAATTGAGTTTCTATGTGGGATGGACCAAGAGCCTGCTACACTGCCATTTGGGATTATTCTGCCCAGGGATTTCAGCACAATTTTATACAACTCTGGAGCTCCTGGCAGGAGCAAACACAGAGTTTCATTTGCACATTACAAAGCAGAAGAACTGGATAGTTCAAATGGCTGGGTAGGAATAATTCTGCCTAACATTTTAATATGATCTCAGAGCACATACTCAAACTGTGCAAAATTTACTTTGTGATATAGCAAAGTCTAAACACTTCAAACATTTTTAGTTTCCTGAGGCTTGTCAGAGCCCTGCCCCATTATATTGAGTAGCATGTTTAAGTTTGAGTCTATCAGATGAATTCTAAAGTAAATAACATTTGAACAAGATGAAGAACATAAAGTTGCAAAATAAAAAGCTTTTTTAAAAGCACCCTATTACTCTGTTCAAATACCCGAGCATTTGAGTGCTTGGAAACCTCTTAGAGCTAAGTGTTCATTTTTAAATAACATAAGCTGTTCAGGCTGTAGTTACTGAATTCCAGCTTGACATTGAGCACTTAAAGAGTTTAGAGAATCCAGACTCTTTTATCAGCTTGCAGACAAGGGCACTAAATGTCATGTGGGCTTCCTTTTGGCTTGCAGCCACAAGTTGTGCAGAGTATTTAATGTAGTCTCTGGTTCTTAAAGTATTAGGAAAATCTGAAAACAAAGTGTCTGCCATAAGTGAAACTGGTGCTGCCTTTGACAATTTACAGTATGCATTTCAGGTTTGGTATGCCTCAAAACTTCCCTAAAAACAGAGAGGGGGGTTGCCTGGAACTTCTTCACAAGATACAGAAAAAGTTCTCAGGGTTCTGAAAGCATGTGCTCACCTTTCCCATCCATACATTTTGAACATTGATTAAATAACCCACTTTGTTATGGCTTTTTGTCCCATACTTTAGCAGAAAATAAGATATGGATCGTGAGCATTACAGTAATGATTGTGACATTTCTTTTGTGCATGGTAAAATATTTAAATTATGAGGCTAAATTCACCATAAAAATAAAATGTAAAATAAAATGTAACTCCTAAGGAAAAATTATAAAATCATTAAATACATTACCATGTTCTTCTTTAAGAATTAAAATCTTTACCTCATCAGTTGCATAATACTATAGAAAGGAAACATTACTTGGGAAAGTTATCAAACATCAGTAAGTATTTACAGAAAGATTGACGTAACAAGATACAAACAGATAACAGTCTGTGTTAAAAGAAATTTAGCCAGTTTAATCTCAGTAGTAGTAATAGAATGCAGCAATAGGAAAAAAAGTCTGAGATATCCCCTAAATTATAAATTCCAAGAGGAAATAAAGCGTTTTATTCTTAAGAAGATTTTAACCCTGAACACTCCTCACAAACATTGGCATTTTCAAAGGTTTTGCAAAGATAGTGTTCTGGTTTGCTTCCATGAACCTGGGGTGTTTCTGTCCCATTTTCAGCAGAGTGTTACCAGATCTAATCCATAATTTCTGCTCTGTGTTTACCCCTCAGTAGCGTCTCTTCCACCCAAGTTGCTTCACATCATGCAGACCCATTAAACCATAGGTACCCCCTGCTCTCTAACAATCTAGGTAAACTCCCATTTCTAGTCATTCCTATCTCTGTGCCTCCAATTTGGTGTCTTTTCAGCAATATGGGGCTTTTTCCTTTACAAAGATATTTCCCCACTTCAAACCAAAGGGAGCACAGATGAGGAAAAATATCTGGCCTTTCACAGGGAAGTATAAAAAGAGCATGTAAATTGGTGGGAAGGTGGTGGGCATGCTCTTGGGGCAGCTTCCCATACCCCAGCCTACAAAGGCTCTGCTGTGTTGGGGGTGACCATGAGGAAAAGGTGACATTCCCAGATTAACCCTCTATGCATAGCCATAAATGTGCACCTCAGGTGGCTGATACTGTGAGGTGTGGATCCTTGAGGAATTGGACAATATCCCTCAGGTCCCTTCTCAGGCTGGAATTTGGATCCTGAATACTGAAATGAGAGTGGCTGCTGTGCACAAATACTCATGAAACTATTCAGCTTCCTGTATTTTTCGTGGTACCAGCCCTGTAACACAGCCCGATGCTAAAAGGCTGCCCCAAGGACCAAAGTGGCACCAGCACGGGCCCTGCATCTCTCTGAGTCCCTGGTCCGACATCAGTGGCATCAGTGACATCCCTAAGGTTCAGTTCAGTTGTGCCAAAGCCTCCTGCCATACTTTAGCCTCCCTTTTATGCATCCCAAGGCATTTTCTTGAGAATCTGGAGGACTCAGAAGAAGTTCCCTGAGCTTTAGCCCCAGGTTTCCCCCCAGACTTGCCATGAGCTGGTTGCTGTGCTCCGCTTGGCAGTCCCCAGCCCTGGTGGCCCTGTGCCACCTTCCATTGCAGCATTCCCTGCAGATGGCACTCCTCCCAGCCAGCTGAAGGCACCTAAACTGGGCTAGCTATGGAAAGTAGAATAAAACAACATAAAATAGAGTGAATTTCGTTGGGAAGACAGTTCCAGGGGTAACTCATCACGTCCTAAAAGAGGGCTCTTCCAAGATCTTTGGGCACTGAACCCCAGATGCAGCAGTACAGACTGAGCATTGAGTTTTAGCTCAATCCAAGGGTGAGCATCAAGCCATCAGCTGTGTCTTATGCAAGAAAGTGAGTAATTGTCTGCATTTACAAAACAGTGGATTTTTTAGGAAAATTGCGTGTTCTGAAAATGATTTTGTTGAAAATCTGTATTTCCTTTCCACATATGGGTTTCTTACTTTCTTTTATGCATTTTGACATTATGTACACAAAAGTGCTTTAATTCAATTACTTCCCTCAGTATTAAATTATTCTGACATTGTTTATTCCATTACTTCTCCTACAAATTTGAGGAGGGCTGAACACTGGTTTTAATTCTGTCTGTCAGTTCCTGATTCATTGCCATTGCAATGTACATCATTTGAAGTGGGAAATACTAGCAAAATCTAGAAATTGCTCAAGGACATACTACTGGATACACCCAGCCTGACTATCCAGAGAGGGAAGGGGGAAAAACAGTTGTTCTGGCCACAAAAACATCCTGGTTAGGAGACCTGGCCAGAACAACAGAAGTGAGACAATGGTGTTTGAATATAAAAGGAAAGTTAATAGCAAGTTGTGAGATACAAATAGAAATTGGAGCCAACTGATAAAACAGACAAAAGGTAAAGAAATTAATGAAAATTCGGTCATCAGTGGCATTAATAACAGGGTATATAAAATGTGTTAAGAAGGAAAGGAACTCAAACAAAAGGACTGCTTTTGCCTTCATAACAGAGTGGGAGAACTGAATCAATTCATAGGACATACATGCACTGAGAAGCTAATTGTCTTTCATGAGGGAGGATTCAAGCCAGAATCTACTAAAATTAAATCTTCTTAAATCAAAAAGACCAAAGCACTTACCCCAGAGGGTCCGAAAGGCTGGGGAATTGCTGAAATTAATGCTTTAGGAGTAAACACATTGGCATTTCCCCTGGCTTTGATACATTCTTATTTTTCCAAGACTGAAAAAGATGGAGAGGATCTACCAAGGAACTGCTACACTGCTTCTCTACCCAAGCAAAATAATGGAACATATTGTCTCTAAAAAAAAAAAATATTATGAGAGTAATATAGAACCAGCCCAGGCGTGTAGGGTTTCAAGGAGCACAGATCTTGTCAAACAAACCATTTCTGTTTTGGGGAAGATGACATTTTTTGTTGATAAAGGCAACCCTGTTGACTGATGCAGTTTATTTTAATTTCTCCAAAGTGTTTGGTTTGGTACTACACTAAATTTTAACTCAAATATTTATACAGAAATAAAGGGACACGCCCAAGATTACAAATCTGGCTCTCTTAGGATCTCTGCTGTGCCAGTATTTTAGTAATGCAATGCCATGCAATGGTGTGGGCAGCAGGACAGACACCAAAGTGGAGCAGGCAGTGACAAGGCAGTGACAAAGGAGACTCACAGGGGGTCAGAGGGGACACATAAGGAATGGAGCAGCTTTGCAGGGCAGAGAAACCAGGCAGTGGGGAGAGCATTTGCTGCTGCTCACAGGCAGCACAGGTACACTGAGGACTTCTTTGCTTTTGTCCCTATTGAGGAAGCAGTGACTGCTAATAAGGAAGAGGCCAGGCTGGATCAGGCTGGATGGGGCTTTGAGGAACCTGGTCTAGTGGGAGGCATCCCTGCCCATGACAGGGGAGTTGGAACTAGATGTGCTTTCATGTAAGCTTGGAAAATTGTTACTCAAAGTCAACATCACATATGTATTCCATGCAGGCTAAAAAAATCACTTCTTTTTTTTAATTGACATTTTACTTGTTTTAATGTTGTGAATGTAATATTCTAATCTTGTGAACTACCATAGACAGGTTAACACTTTGCAAGATACGTTTGTACCTCTGCAGGAATAGTAAAATCTTTGTCACTTTCATGTTTTAAATATTTATTAGCAGAGCTCAGCCTGATGCACCCAATACAGCATTTCTGCATGCGTTTCTATCTGTTTATATCGAATAGTTACAATGCCAGTAAAATAGGTGCTAAAACCCTGTAACTAAATTTGGACTAGCCATGGAAACATCAAACACACATTTTCACAGTTCACTTACTGTCAAAAAATTATAACAAGAAGACATGTGAACATAGCTGAATCAAATAACAACACATGAAACAGAAAACAACATGTGGTGGAAACTCCATGGTTCTGGATTTTAAGGAACAGTTGTTCTACACACCAAGCTTTGTATTTGCAAACCCAGTGGGATAAGAATAACTTCCTGTTTCCCAGTGCTGCTGAGTTTAATTTTTCATTCCTACAGCAACCTGTAGAATTTTCAAGGACAGATTAAGTCTGAACTTCTAATGCAAAGAGAACATTTTTATATATCACAGGGGAGCAAAAAATAAGCTCACTACTCTTCTGCTTGGCAGTCATCTCTAATAGCCAAAAAGAATTTGAATGCAAGAAAGGTTAGCTGATGCAGAGTTCAGCTTTTGTGAGAGAGATGTAGACAGACAATACAGAATACAACTAGTACATGTCCTTACTGTCCAAATCAGAAATATTTTTAGCTTAAAAAGTTCACTAATATACAAAGGAAGTAAATTTTGGAATTTGAAGAATGTGGGAGTAAAAGGGTGCCTTTATCCATGGAGAAAGCTGGGAAAACTTTCTGGAAGATAATTTCCTGCCTTTTCAGTATGTGCTATCCAAGCAGAATTTTTAAAATAGTTCATTCACACTGGCAAAAGGGGCCCGTTCCACTGGGCCACTGTTCAAATGTTTCTGAGACAAAATGTTTATTCTATGAAACCTTCAGGAAAATAAAATAAAACAGCTCTAGGACAAAACAGCCAAAGTACAAGTGTGTAGGGTCACTGCCATGCACTCCAACAGCACCCCCGTGCTGTCACACCCCACTCCTGGGAATCTGGAGAGCCATAGATTTGGCAGCCTGGATCGGTTAATAAATAGGCCAACACACCTGTCTGACCAATGAAGAAAAATTCTTGCTTAATTAGACAGTTCAGATCCTCTATGATTTTCTGTTTAAGTGTTTAATAGATTCCTGCTTTCTTGTTTTAGATTTCATAGACACCTGCAGTGGAGCAGGAAATCTGGAAAGAAGCTGAAACAAAGCCCCAGCAGTGGCTCTATACAGATGACCAAAGACACCACCAATGGCTAATGCAACAGGTAGCTGTGAGTTGGATATGGTCCATGGCCAAGATTTGCACACATCACAAAATGTTCTGAGCTGGAAGGGACCCACAAGGATCATGGAGTCCAACTCTTAAACAAATGGCCCATACAGGGATCAAAACCATGACCTTGATATTACTGGCACTATACTCTAACCAGCTGAGCTAATCTTACAGTCATTTTAAGTTGAACATACAGATAGTGTTTCTCCTTCTTTATTTATCTTCAAAAACATTTAAAATAGATTTATCCTTCCTATGTAGGGCAAAGAAGTTTTCTCAGTTTCTAAAGCTTAATAAAAAACTATTAAACACTAAATCAAGTACTGAAACCTTATTTCTCAGCCAGATTTCACAGATGTATAGCATTTAATAACTTAAGAACTCTATTTCCTCTTATTGAATTTCTGTTTTCTTTAATTGTGGGACTTAATTAACAAGAGCACAATAAAAGTGAAATGGTAACCATTACTTCAGCAGCATTAGCAAACCAGTCACCCTGAGGTGGCATTTAAAGTACTTTTCTTTCACCCTGTGAAGCAAGAAACAATTGTTAACTGGGCAGCTGTAACCTCATGAGAAATTTAATTTTTTACCAAATTTTTTGGTATCACTTGATTATTTTCAGTATTAGTTGAAGATATTTTGGAAGGATAACCTTAAGGAGCTGAGAAATCACGTATTTCTGACTTTACAATCACTCTGTCTGTATGCAGGGCTGGGCAGTTTAAATTTAGATCAGTCTGAAAGATAACTGTTCCTTTAGGCTCAATTTCACATTATTTTTCAAACAGCTAATTTAACTACTCTTTTTGTTATATTCTGCCATGGTGAGTGACCTTAGCTAATAATCAGTCATTTTTTAATAAATTTACTAACCTATTTAATTAACTTTTTGTAATACCATACCTGAAGTTATTGAATGGATTGGCCTACCCTAGTGAACAAGTTTTCCTGAAAAGAAGAAGGTAAAGGAATATGGAATAAGCTCAATTGCCATAGTGGGGCAAAAAGCTGAGAGCAGTTTATCCATCAAATCAAAGTTCAAAGCCCAATGTGTTAATGCAGACACAGTGTTTAGAGAAATAGAGTGAGCCAGTCTCAGGAGGAACAAACACCAAGCTCCATTGATGTTCACTTTGTTTGATGTAAGTTTTAATCTAAATGGGAAAGTTTTGCCTTCCTCTGTGATGTGCGGTTGGTGCGACCTCATCCCTGGAGGGGCAGAGTGAGTAATTGCCATGCAGTGCCCAGAAAATGTTTGTTTTGCAATAAAAATAAAACTAGTTTGATAGAAGAAAACCATTCCCTTACCACCACTGCCAAACCAGCTGGGAGGATCCTCCACAATTATTCTCTGCTCTCCCAACTCAGGCAGTGTGGCTTTTTCTCTCTTAATTCAGTTCAGTGCTCAGCTTTGATTTCGGAAATCCTATCATCATCGTGGCTTGTACAGAGAGCACAAAAGTGAGCAAAGCTGCTTTGAATTAGAGGGTTACAGAGAAATGCTGCTAGTTAAGAACAATGTGAGCTTGTGATCTTTTTATCTGAGGCAGCTACATCCCCAGCAACAGCCAAAATAAGTCCAGAGAGTGGGAACAAAGGTGATTAAACCTTTTGGAGCCATTGCCCCACCAAAGAGATGAGTCCAGCACGCTGGGCAGGTCTGACAGACAAAGCTCACTGCAGCTCAGCTGAATTGTGGATGAGTTCCCTTCTCTGTTCAGCATGGAAAAACATCTCCACTGGTCCTATCTGCAGGATTTACAGTTGGTTTGTACCTCCAAGGTAGCACAAACTCTGGAGGTGAAGTCTGAAAATCTGTCTGACTGCCTGGATTTGTGTTAGAGTGTCAAGGACAGTCACCAAAACCTGGCACCCAGCTCCATCCTACCACCCAAGGAATGGACTGATGCTGAGAGCCACGCTGGGCTGTGTGGCCACAGCCCCCCAGAGCCAACTGATGGGGACTAAGACACAGCAAATAAGTCTAATTTGAGAGTAGGTGAATATGCAAAGGCAAGCACCACATACATACACTCGTCTTTCACTCTTTCCTCCCCATCTCCTGCACATAGCTGCTGTAGGAGTTCAAAGGAATATGCTACTTTCAATGAACTTTTCAAACAAAAAAGAGTATGAGACAGTTCTGTGAGTGAAATATTCCTCACAAAGCTGGAACATTGGCTCATCCCTGCTTGCTTTGCCATCCCAAAAGGCACAGAACTGACCACTGTGAGCACACAGCAAGAGGTGAGATATGATCATGGGACTTGGAAAAACATTTCATTCTTGGACAGTTTTACATCAGAAATAACACCTCACAGCACCTCCCATCATGTCAGCCCCGCATCAAAGAATGCATGGACTTGAATGGTACAAGTGCCCAAAATATTAATATAACCAAAATGAACATGCACTTTCTTTTATGAAGATATCGACAGCTAAAACATCCACATCACATCCAGTTAATTTTTTTAATCCTCTTACAGTTGGAAAAAGGATAAAGTATAAAAAAAATCTCTAAAGCATGAGTTTTCCTTTCTATTTCACAATCACTACCAAACAAAATCAGGAAATTTTTTCAAAGACATTTTTATTGTAGGACTAAAATTATGTATTAGAAATTGTATTTAGGAATCCTCTGAGGATACCTGTTGCAATTTTCCACAGAAATCCTGTGGGCCAGTGTGGATCTGTAAATGGCAAAACACTAGACCAGCCCAATTATCTATTTCTTTTAGGATTGATATAGAGGAGAGCCAGGACACATAATTGCTGATGGATGTCTAGAAATGTATTGAAAATGTCACAGGGTACATTAGAGACCCACTTCTCTAAATAGGACTTTGAGTGAATGAAACTGTAATGAAATCATGTGTTGAAGTCAGGTTTAAGAAAAAATAAAGAATAAATGAAAAGGAAGATTATGCTTTCATGAAAAGAAAATCTGTACTTCACAACATGCAAAGCCCACTTGGTATCTCTTTCCCTGAGGAGCTGGTCCTTATGAAGTGGTTCTGGTGTCTTTTCATCCACTGCAGTGGAATCCTACTTCCACGAACCCAACGACTGACCCAATGATTTTGACTTTGTTTCTCAGCTAAATGATTTCTTATATACCAAATTGAATTGTGCTGCCTATTGTGTCCCCAAAAAAATTAGTCTTCCACCTGTTACAAGGCTCTGTCCCATTCAGAACTTAATGCTAGTCTCTAAATCTGAAGAGAATAAACTAAAAGACTCCTAAAGAAACAAAACTGGCTCTAAAACACTTTTTATAAAGTCTGTAATCAAATTAAGCTCTAACAAATGCTTCAGAGACACTTGAAGTCTTGCACGCATCTGATTTTTTCCAAGCTAGACCAAGAAAAGAAACTTGACTATGCAGATAAAACATTTGTAGAATATTGGTTTTTAAAGCTCAGTCAACCCAGCCTTTTTCTATGAACAGAAATACTAAAACCCATCATCATTCAATTGTAGTGGCACTCTCCCTAACTTATGATTGCTCTTGTTGCTGCAACTAACAATAACCATTTGGTCATCAAAGGCTCTCAGCCCCTCTGCTTCCAGACATTATTTCCAGTTAAAATGTCCTCCTCAGAAAATAATAAATTCACATGTGTAAAGTACAGAGATAAATGTGTGTGCATACAGGGGCTGTGCTTCATGCAGGGGGGTGTGTGTGTAAAGCAGTGAATATGTATTTACTGACATGGTATCTGGCTTCAGCCCAGGCAAGGTCCAGACAGCACAGATGTTGGTTAACATCTGGGCCACGAGCAGAATCACTTCCAGAGCCTACCCTGCTCTCCACGGAAACTCAAGATAATTCAATTTCTGTAGAGCTAATTAGGAATGGAAATGGCCTCACTTTGTTTCTGGAGGCTGGCAAGAAACTTTAGCACTCAGCCCAGGACACTGCACTGCATTCACCAGAGTTACTGCCATGAACCAAAATCATCTTCATCTCTGGAAAATCTTCCATAACTGCAGATCCACAAAGGATCTATCCTGTCTGCACCAAAAGAGGGCTGTACTTTGCCACAGGCTAACAGGAAGAATCAATCAAGCTGTTCAACTTCACTGCCCAGCTCACTGTCTGGTCTGTTCTAAAGGCTCCAAAATGAACATGAACTTGGTTCCAAAAATCAGAGCATGAGACAGATTAATGCTAGCACACAAATTTGCATCTAAGCTATAGCAACTCTGTTACCAGCCACGTTCCCCAAACCCAGCTATGTCGACAGGTAAGGGGAAGAGGAACAGCAGATGGAGACAAGCAGAGAATCAGCACCAGTCATGGGTGTAGTCCTCCCTCTGACCACAGACCTGCTTTCATAGATCACACTGACCTCATGCTCAGCTGGATAAATTAAGGTTTTATGCAGTCCTGGCTGAACTTGGGATCAAATTACATTTCTGTGTGATAAGTCCTTGAAATCTTCAGGTAGCTGCTTTTAATGCCTCAATGGACAAGCCACCTCAGATAGCTAAGAGATGTGCTGTAACACTTGCATTGCCAGGAGGTTGTATGTACTGCACCAGGAAGCCTTCTCAGGGTCTAGACGAGCCTGCAGCCCTCAGTGATCTCTATTTACATCTCAGAGACCAGGTATCTGTAGCCCTTTGGGACTTGTCCCAGTTCTTGGTTAGTCCTGAGGACAGGCTTTTGGAGCACTGATTCTTATGGGAGAGAAAGTTGCACCCAAAGGTCCATCTCATCCCTCTGTTTAGTTTCCAGGAGTTTTTCCATACACAAGTGCAGAAACTTTTTTTTTCAGTGCTGGGTAAATTAACTCAATACACCATGCATTTTTTACCAGCCTACTGCATCCACTTGAACTGTTACTATGTAAAAGATGACACTTTTTACTTCATGGATAAGTACTGGAGTTTATGGAAAGTTTTGCTATGAATTGCCTCATGTATTTTTCATGCACTATTTAATGGATTTCTACTAGACCAGTTCAAAACAAAAGTACCAGATTTTTTAATTCCTGCAATAGTCTTTGGGGAAAAAAAATTGAAGAGAAGAAGCAATACAAATCAATGAAACAATCTATCATAGAATCATAGAATTATAGAATGGTTTAGGTTGGAAGAGACCTTAAATATCATCTGGTTCCAAGCCCCCTGCCATGGGCAGAGACACCTTCCACTCGACCAGGTTTCCCAGGGCCCCATCCAATGTAGCCTTGAACACTTCCAGGGATGTGGCAGCCACAACTTCTCTGGGCAACCCGTTCCAGTGTCTCACCAACCTCACAGTAAAGAATTTCTTCCTCATATCTAATCTAAACCTACTATCTCTCAGTTTGAAGCCATTCCCCCTTGTCCTCTCATTACATGCTCTTCTAAAAAGTGTCTCTCTATCTTTCCTGTAGGCTCCCTTCAGGTACTGGAAGGCCACAATTAGATCACCCTGAAGTCTTTTCTTCTCTGGGCTGAACAATCCCAGTTCTCAGCCTTTTCAAATAGGAACAGCAGAGAAGTGGTACTTGCCATTCCCTTGTAAGAATTATGCACATCATGCTTGGTCTCAATTTGATAAGAACCAGAGGACGTCAACCCCCAGAGAGCAGCGCTGGACTAGGTAGAGGTAAGGGGAAAAGCTGAACAACCATTTTTACAAACCACAGATTGTTACAAATTTCTTGTTAAGTCGGAGTAGTATTTGTGAGATCATTTCTAAAGACAGAGGAAGGTGGCTTTTTCACACACAGATGCAGAAGTGTTTGGTCTTTTATCTGCCTTGCTACTTGACCCATCTACCTGAGGCATTGCTAAGTCACTCTCTAGCTTTTTGGACACCCTTGTTTGGCCATTTGACTTTCTGAAGCCATTGGAGCTCAAATGTCTGAGAGCTAAGGGACTACTCCAGCTGAAGCACAGTACTCAAATTTTCTAAACATCCATTTAATTAAGGACAGTTCATTCCCAGTTTAAAGTCTAGAAGCCAGGGCACCCATTTGAAATGTGAAGACTGAGGCTCACACCCCTCTGTAATGGCTTCTGGACATCAGCATCAGGCACCAATTGCACCCTCCAGGCTGTGAGATGGAGCCATCCCTTTAAATGCCTCCTTATCCCAGACTGTGGGATAAGATACAGGACATGTGAGAAGTGATCTGGTCTTCTGAAAGGATGCCTTCAGATAGGTGAGGATCCAGGCCTGGAGAGCTCTTGGAGCCCTGTTATGTAGACCTACATCATCACATGCTGTTTCTACTCTTTAGCTGGTTTACACTTTGGTTTCATGTTATTTTAAGTCACTGGTGCTGGAAGGTTTGGCTTTGTCACAAAATAGTGACCTCAGTATAACAGACACTGTGTGCAAAATATCCACACTGAGCAGCACCTACGACTAAGGCAAGGTAAATCTCAGTCTACCCATCTCCTTAAATGCTGAATAAAGTTCAGAAAATTCCTACTTCAGCAACAGCAGTGGAATTACAGTCACAGATGTCTACAGATTACCTCTACAGCCATGTCCATGGTAACACAAGCCAAAAGTAGCTGGAGGTTTGTACTTGAATTCTCCAGATGAAGAATGTAGATTTAATTGAACCCAGATGATACCAATAAGGAGAAATCCTGCCTGCTACAGTAGAGACCACTGAGAACTGCATGCCCCAGCAGGGACAGTCTGCAGGAGATAAGGAATTCTCTTTTCTTGAACTTGGCCCATTTGCTTCCCTACTGTGATAAAATCCATGGCCAACCAACAGAGAGGCAAAGGAATAGGCCAGCATAAGAAAATGTCAGTGTAACAGGCAATCAAAAAAGTAATGTAAACAGTTAGTTTCTGACTCCTGGAGGTACCAGGAACAGCAAAGCAGTGATGTCTGTCTCCTTACCATTTTGTCAGTACTGAATTACAGTGGGGGAGGCACTTGTGGGGCACAGAGAAGGGGACACATTGGAGCACTGCAACTCTTCTCTCTCAATTTTGCTCCCAAATGCATTCTGCCCAACAGAACTTCTGTTTTCTGGCATGAGTCATCAGTAGAATGAAATACCAGAAAACATCTGCTGGACTGTGTGAAGTGGCCCAGCTCAAGGGCAGGTCATAGAGATTCAGGAAATGTCAATGCAGGTGTTGGAGTTCTTTCCAGAATTAAGGAAGCATGGTAACATCGAGATTAGGCTTCTAGAATCTTACAATACAGACATCATTCTTATGACACCCTGAAGAGTTTAGAAAAGTGCAGTGAGGACTCAGCAACATTGCAAGTCCTGAAACAGAGATTTAAAGTCCGGCCCCATAAGAGCACCTAATGTTTGAGATGAGTACTAAGGCATGTAATCCAGATCCTGAAGATATGGATAGGCACCTCCTGCTTCCTCATGCAGAAGCCAGAAAGAATTGATGGGGCTGATGGTGTGAGAGAGCCTCTGGATGCCTCCAGGTACTTAAATTTAGTGTATTGAAGCAATGAAGTACAGGTCAAGACTTCTGCTGGTGGTGCTGAAGATACTATACAGATACTGCATTACCTTTGACAATAAAGATCAGCATCTGGATAATTTCAAAGTTACTATTAGGATCAGTGTTTGGGAATGTGAAACTCTATACATTAATTATTGCTGCATTCTGCAGGGTCTAGAAAGCAACTAACATACTGAGTACTGTAAGTACTTCTCAGCCTCATTTCATTTTTCTGTAATGGCAAGTCTCTGGAAACCCTACAAGTTTGCATTAGGGATGAATAATAAAAAGCATCTTGAAGAAAAATCTGTATTTGTCAAGTCTTGAGGAAGATGGAAAGGTTGGGAGAAAAACTGAAGGTCTTACATTGCATTTTGTTGCATGAGCCACTTCCTTTCTTTATGACTTAGAGATAGGATCAGGTTTCACTCTAGAAGAAAACACATCTAGACAAGCCACATTTGCTGCATCTTTCAGAGCCCTGATCAGTGTGGAGAAATGTGGTGTTACCCACTGCTGTACAACATGGGGTTTCTGACTCAGAAGCCTTGTCAAATAGCTTGATGATAAAATTAATTTTAGCATTTGTAAAGCCAGGGGATCTACACATGCTGCTCTAACAGTACCTCATCAGAATGAGGAAACCCTTTGGGGGCAGGGGGGTTTAGGTAGCTAAATGTATTAGTTTGTGTCCTGCAGACACTAAGGGTGAAGCAACTAAGAGGAGAGTTGAAGGGCCAAGATTTACTCCTAGTTTCTGAATTCCTATGGAGGTGCCCTTCAGGCTAGGGTTAAAGTTACTGAGATAAAATTGCCACATGAGTGATTTTTTGTTGCATCCTGCAGGTGGAGAAGCATCATAGAGATGAGTGTTAAATGTGAGCCCAGGATATTGTTTATGACTTTAAGTACAACTGGGCTTACTGGAGACTTCTCACAGTATCCTGTGATTTACATTTAAAAATGCCTTAAACCAAGCTGAGGGGCTGGGATGGTGTGTATGTGTGTCAGGGTTGCATTTTAAAAAACTACAGCAGGAAGAACATCTAGTCTTGCTGTGCCTGGTTCATTCTAGGAAGATGGGGAGAGGATCTAGGTAACTAAAAAGCTGTCTATCCCATACAGTAAATAACAATACAAATACAAGAGCTCTTGTTCTCACCAAAATTTTCAGTGTTGTTTAGTATTGAAGAATAATGAACTTTCTGGTTGCAGCTGGTTCTGTGAAACCAGTCTGCTCCCTCCAGCTTTACCCCAAATCCCCACCCAAAACCAGCATGAAATGCATTTCAGCAGGAGTTATTTTAGACTGAAACTAAGCTTCTCAGCCATTCTGTCAGCTGCCTCCACCCTTGCTGTCTGTAGCATGCAAGGCAGCACATCAAGACCTGGACCCCAAAAGCAGGTGGATGGGGAGAAGCACCTTGCCTGAAATCATTGCAGAAGGGCTCAGGGCTGCCAAATTCTTTTTCTTACCTCATCCTTCTGAGCTCCTGCACAGCAAGAAGATCATGTTTGGCTGTTTCTTCATCCATACTCCCAGCCACAAGTCCCAGATCTCCATATAGAGACGTGAGGGAAAGACAGCCTTCAGTTCACCACCAGGTTTTCAACCTCTGCCTGGCCACTCATCATCCCACAGGGAAGGCATTTGTGTCTCAAAACCAATCCCCACATGTAAGATCAGAAATTTCCAGAAGGCCATACCTGCCTGAAGTCACAATGATAGGATCTTGACTATCAAATTTAACTCCTCTCTGTAAAACCATCCTAGCTCTGCAGAAAGCACCAAGAACAGTTTCTTTTGCTTGTCCAACTCAGACCTTAAACCTGACATTAACTTAGCCTGTCCACTTAGTCCTGAGGGAACCCTTTCCTGGAATATAAAAGACACTGGATCATGCAAAATGATGTAACTACTTCAACCCTCCAAAGCACAGCTCTCCCAAAATTTTGTTGCTGCAAAGCAACTTAGGAAGAATATCTCTAAATGCACTGGCATCTGCATGCAGCATCCAAGGCAGTTATGTAGACAGGACCTGCCTTACCTGAGTAGCTCTAATTTCTGTCCTTTCCTGCCTTTTTAGGAGCTGTAGGATGCAGCAAGGAGAGGCTCTCTAGCTGCTTTAGGTACTCTCCCATCACCCTGACATTAGTAAATATACTCCAAGATAGCTCCAGCCTGAAACCTATAAACAGATGCCTCTCTTATTCTCTGGGCCCTGCATAAAAACACTGCCTAGATGCTTTAAATCCCCATATCCCTAATTGTAATCTAATCCCTGACATTGTAACTTCCCAGGGGACCATAAACTACATTAGAAGCCCCAGTTCCCTTCAGTATGAATCTTCCCCCTCTCTTTCTGGTCTGTGCAGGATACAGGTAGCATAACTTGTTTGGCTGCTTCATTTTCTCTACCTCTAACCTGAAATGTGTTGTGAAATGCAATTATATAGCAGGACACAACAGCCTTCAGCCCCCATGGTTTATTGCTTAGGCTTTACAGCACGTCTCAGTAAAAATGCCTTTAAGTGCATAAATGTCTGCCATGAGAAATTTACCCCTAAAGTGATATGTGGCCCATGGGGCCATCCCATTCCTGAAATCAGTTAAGTCAGAGAAGCAAAAGCAGCCAGACAGGTTATTCTTGTCACAACCTGCAGAGCCCAGAAAGACAGGCACAGAGCTGCTTTTAGTGGGGCACTTGCCCGATTTACAGAAGTGGTTGGTCCCTGAGTACATTTGAGGATGAAGCTGATTAGGAGTCCAGAGCTGAAGGATTTTTAGGATATCATTACTGCATCATCCTGCAGTGGCCAGGCAGGGAGAAGGAGGTAAGAGGAATATAGCACATCGAGCAGAGGATCTCTTCCTGTTTGATCTGCTACCCAGGTACATTTCAGGTTGAGGTTAGGGTTAGGTTTAGGGTTTCAAAATCTAAAGCAGACAGACAGGCTTTTCTTGCTGTATCAGGCAGAGCACAGAAAGTTCAGTAAGGAGGCACTTGTTGGTAGGCTATGTCCCTGTCTAGCACTTTCAGGTATTAGCCTAGTGATCTAGAAAACACTGCATTTCAAGTCATAATTATTGTAACACTTTCCAAGGCCTATAAATTAAAATAATTCTGCTGCGTGGGGAGCTCTATGCCTTTCTCAGCCTCTGAAAAAGTGAATGGTTTGGGTTGGAAGGGACCTTAAAGATCACCCAGCTCCAAAACCCCTGTCATGGCCAGGGAAGCTTCCACTTGCCCAGGTTATTCACAGTCCCATCCAGCCTGGTCTTGAACTACTCAGGGAATGGGGAATTCACAACCTCTCTGGGCAACCTGTTCCAGTGCTTCACCACCCTGACAGTAAAGAATTTCTTGACAACATCTGGTCAAAACTTACCCTCCTTTAGCTTAAGGCCGTTCCCCCTTGTCCTGTCACTACAGGCCCTCGTGTTAAGTCCATCTCCAGCTTTTTTTATAGGCCACCTTTATGCACAGGAAGGCTGCTAAAAGGTCCCCCCAGAGCCTTGTCCTCTCCAGGCTGAACAGGCTCAACACTAACAGCCTGTCTTCACCAGAGAGGTGCTGCAGCCCTGGGATCAGCTTAGTGGCTCTCCTCTGGACTTAGTGGCTCTCTTTTGGGAGCCTCTTTTTATGTACAGGAACAAACAATGTTAAGGACATTGAAGTGTCTTAACAGGAGACAAAATCTGATGTTGTCCTTTACTTTAGGGACTGTTTTCTGGGTGTTTCATGATGGAGAGCCAAGGAACCTAAGGCATGAAGGAACCTGAATGCCTCAGGGACATGAGAGCTAGGAAGTGACCATGTGGTGTGTGTGGGCACCAAGGTAGAATATTCTCTGTTACTGAAGAGCTTTGTTTCCTGTGTGCAGTAGGATTGAGGCTGGGGCTTGAGCTAGTACATGGGAGTCCATCACTTTAAAAAATACCTGCTTTTGATGGCCTCTGTCTCACAAGAGTCATGCTCAGGAGATGCTGAATTGTTTTGCCTGGAAGTGTCTTCAGTAGTGCCCCTGATGGCCCCAAACAATCTTTGGAGGAGCAGCCATCCTGCTGACATCCCAGCCTCACTGCTCCCTTTGGGGCAGGTGGGGCTAGCAGCACCCTGAGCAGACTGGCCACAGCAGCACGAGGAGCATGGGACAGGATATGTATCTCCAGCCTCAGGCACTTCAGGAATGTCTCCTTCATGTAGTAACCTGAGGAATCCATGGTTTCCTCCCCTCTACCCAGAGGATGCCCCTGTGGTGTTCTACCCAGGGCAGATGACAATTTTGGTGTACCTCTCACTGCACATCTGCCTGTGGGCTTGGTGATGTGTGCTTGACATCAATTTCTTATTCTTGCAGGTCAACAGGTAACCTCTGTAAGTAAACAAGCATCCAAATTAAAGACAGGCATGTTACAGCAAGGGAACTCAATCTGATTCCAAAGGTGAAAGATCAAGTTTATTAACTAAGCCACCCACCTCCCCAGCAATATTACAAGAATTAAAACCAGACTTCCTGGTGTTATATATGCAACGGCTGTCAACAGCATAAATTATGCCAGAAGATGTTTTAGCTGCTGCTCCAAAAAATATGGAGACTTCTTCTTTGGATTTAAGGGTTACAAAGTAGAGGGTTTTTTTAATTTATGTGGACAACATCCTGTCCTCTACTTACAGACTTAGACAACTGCAGTAAACTATCCCTTAAGGGCCCAAAGCAGATATCCAAAGATTTGCAGTATTTGTCATTGAAAAGACTTCTTTTGTTGTTTAATTGAGAAATTCAAACTGAGCTAATGCACTCTGGCTACAGTCATCTCTGAAACCTACTGGTAGGATAAAAATTTTATTTAAAAAACAAGACTTGAATTACCAGTTCCTTTATGATCATTAAGGGCATTTGATCCCCATCGTTTATGGCAGCTCTCATACAAATTGTAAGTGTTAGAAGTCAAAATGAACAGCTGATCTCAAATATAATCAGTGTTGAAAGTTACTGCAGGGGCTAGAAAGGCTGACAGCTCATTTGCAGCACAAAGAGAAATTACCATACCATTCATGATAGACAAAGTTCAACCAATAAGAAAGAAATTACCTTCTCTCCATTAGTTGTACTGATTAAGCATGTTTTCACAGGACGTCCTTGAATGGAGATGAGTATTATTGACTTAATTCAGTTCAGACTGGTGTAAATCAGGACTAATTCTATTTTAATCAGTGACATTAGTCTAATACAAGTAAGTTCTTCATTATATTTTCACTGTGATCAAATTCATGCATGTGAGCTTCATCACATAATATTTTTTTCTAAATTCCCCATCAGTGCTTAGAGTAAAAGATCATAACAATAATTGTAAAGCCTCCCACCAGAATTAATCAGATAAGATGCTTGTACACTTTGCACTTGGCATGAAGAGGAGGACACAAGATGTGTTGAAATCTCTCTGGGGAAACAGCCAACTATCAGCAGTAGCTCTCCGATTCTTTCTTCAGGAATCTTGAAAAAATAAAAACCAGCAATCTACATTTATTTAGTTATTTATTTAAAAGTAAAATTACTGATCATACAGTACTGCAACTGAGTGAATTGACTATTAGTCAGTGAGTGGATTCATTTTGCCTGCGTGTTTGCTAATTACCTAAAACCTAAGCAAAATCCAGAAAGTTACAAATTCATTAATACTACTCACTACTGTTTGCAAAAATGTTCTTTTGTGAAAAGAATTACTCTGCTCTGAAGTGATAAAAGCCATTCTGAGCCATGGAGACCGTTTGGATGAGGGCATGTTAGAGACCCAAATGCAGCACCAGCCTGGCCAACCAGGTCTTTATAAATTCACTTTCCCATTCAGTGCTGGGAAATTTTGATCCTTACATATGTACTTCTGCACCTTTTAATTGTAATCCTACTTTGGGCACACAGGTGAAACCTTAGTCTGGAGTACCTGGCTGTGCTCAGCACACCCTCCCTTACAAGCCACCTCCTCACCATGCAGTGTCACCAATGCCAGCATCCACTTAGGGGAAGTTTCAAAGTACAGAATTCTCATCTGAGCTTTCATTTCTGTTCTGGAAATAAGCCATACACAGCACAAATACACTTGCAGCCTTGCCTCAGGGTGTAGAAGAGTTTTTTTTTTTTTGCTGGCAGATAGTACAAAAGACCCTGAGCTCTCAGCTCTCATCCTTGTGGGGCACTTCCTGAAGTTGTGGTGTTGCAGATTGAGTGACACCATGTGGGCCACAGTGTGTTATGGGTGTCCATCACACACACATCTGTGAGGTTCAACAGCAGAACCCTAATACCCAGAAGGACTTTTCAGACATGGCTGCTGGACTCTGTGAGAGCTTCAGATCCCCCCTTTCTGACTTGTGAAAACATATGTGCAGCATGGAGACACAAATGTTTATCCAAACAAACTTCAGCAGTTTCCAGCAAGGCCATGGTTTCTCCTCATGTGGTGCAGGGGGAGAGCTGGCAGCACCAGAACACGCAGCTCCCAGTGTCACAGCAGGAACAAGGAGGAGACACTGGGGTTAGTGGACCTTTTCAGTGCTGCCTGAAATGGCTGTGAAAGCAAACAAAAGGAAACTGTTGGAAGCACTGAGCCCGGCATCCCAGCAGAGCTGGCTGGGTTTGCTGGCGTCGTGGCGGGGCTCTGTCTCCACCCACACGTCATGGACTGGCACCACGGCGTCCTCAAGAAGAATATACTCATTTTTTAATGAGAAATTCAGTGATTTATCTGATAAGGGAGCAATTATCTGAAGACAATATCATCATTTGTGGGTAGGAAGCCATCCTTTGCACCATGCCAGGGATGTGACCAAACACAGCACATATTTTACTTTGGACTAAGTGTTCCCTTTCATCTAGAATGTGGCTTCCTTTCACAACTCTAGCTGGCTTGCATAAAGCTACCTTTCATCTGATTTCCTAATAAATAAGTCTTCTAATTCACATGGGGTCAGTTGCTGGTGACTAGAATGTTTTCTGCAGGAACATGTCAGAGCAGGTACATAATACATCTACTGCAGCATATCTTGTTAAGGAATGAAGCCCACAGGAGTGTATCACAACAGTGATCTTGAACACTGGGAATTGGCTGGGGGAACCCTTCCCCCCCATCACTTCAGCCCCTCACTGCAGAAGGGAGCTGCAGGGAAATCCCAACAAATCTGATTTCTCAAATAGTTGTGTTCATTCCCTCTTTTCCTTAGAGAATGCTGAAAGTGCTTACTTCCTCTGGAGGAAAAGGGTAAAGCTCAAATTCCTATAAGAACCTACTTCTAAACTCCTGGAAGCAGGAACAGCCTGTCCTGCTGGGAAAGCAGCAGCAGCTTTAGAGCCCATTCAGCTACCTCTGCTGGGAGCCCCAGCACCATGGGCTCGTCCATCTTCCTGCCAGCCAAGCAGAACTTCGCCTCCTCCCAGGCTGCTGGGAATCGTGGCTCTACATCAGTGCCTCTGGGTGACCAGAGCCTGCAGGCCTTGGGGTGAAGGGCAACCCCCACTGTATGTTCACCATGAATTTAAGTGACTTGCAGGACTGCAAGAACTCAGAGTCCTGCAGAGCTGAGTCACCTCTAGTCATCATCCCCAGTTACATATTTGGTCCTTTAGTACAACAAACTAGTGGATCTTACTCATCAATTTCAAACCATACACAACCAAAATCCTCGAAGACTGTCATCCAATTCCCATTGCTTCCAATGCAGATGATTTAGTCTATCATGGAATATAACTTTACACAGAGCTGGAATATACATGGCTTTGAAACAATTTACTTGCTGCTGCTTAAGAAAAATCCCTACCATCAGATATTAATTTCTTCCCACAGAAAACAAAGAACAGATTTTTTTAGTGTTTGGTCTGTTTCCTTGCTGCTATTGCCAATGCACTGGCATTAGTTTAGAAGAAGACCATCCTACTAAGCATGACTATCCTTTTTAAAAAATAATTGCTAGGGGCAACTTGCAGCAGGCTCAAAGAAGGCAGAGAGGGAGATGGGGAAAGAAGAGAATTGCTTTGTTTTGATCCATTGCACTCACAGTCCCTCAAATTCCTTTTGATTTATCTTCATAGACTGCTTTCACCATCCCAAAAGTCAGAATCACAACCTAATTTCTCCCACGTCAGCAGTAAGACTAAAACTGAATCACAGCTACCAGTATTCTCTCTACTGTTCTTTTTTATTATATGCTACAAAATATCTGTGATCAACTTTATAGGCTATGGCAGAATAGTTGTTCAATAGTTGCCCAGCAGATACTAACTTTGTGGGTGTTCCCCATAAGTGATTTCCATTGGAAAAATGGGATATCACAGTTTGGAGCCTCTCCTGCATCCAATGTGGAGAGTCTGGAAGGCACTCCAGTCTAAAAAGCTGTATTAACCTGGTCCTAATTCTGAGGTTGTATCATAGCTTAAGGGTAAATGCTACAGAAATACTATTGTTCATCCCAGACAGGCAATTCAAATCTAAGAACTTGTTATTAAACATTATAAAACAGACTGAAATTAGAAAGATATGCAAAAGCACAATAAGGCCCCTAAATAACCCTTCTTAGAGTAATACTATGTGAGGATTGAATATTTCTGATTAGCTTTTTGTTTGCAGTCTCTAGATTTTTTAAAACATCTGACTTTTTTAATTATGTCACACAAGAACTGCTGCGACCTTGTCAGGATGGGCACATAACAGGAGAGAAATGAGGAGGAAAAATACTCTAAATTCCTCAGGAAGGATTAGGGTTATCCTGGAGCAGCACACACGTGGGATTTCTCCATATATACAGTTTATAATCTTATTCTCAGGAAGCTGCTGAGAGATATTAATGGGTGGGAGAGGAAGTACTTCATACTCAAGTGGCTGAATAACATTTTACAGCCTGTACTGAGGCAGTGCCCAGAGCTGCAGTTTAGCCCTATCAGGATGACAAGCCTTGGGGTTTCTTTTTCACTCTTGCATCCGTCACGTTTGTGGCAGAGCTTCAGCTCCACGTATATTGAGCAAAATAAAAAAGCAGACAAGGTCCATGATGGTCCAAGATCTTGTCACTTGAGAAAAAATTAGTTTAGAAAAGCAGATTTTTAAACCTAGTGAGCAAAGCTGTATCTCAAATGCAAAGATTCTTGCAGCTGTTGGAATCACCAGTGTTATGGGGACTTTTTTTTCATGTCCTAGAGTCAACAAAGGCCAGGCTAAAATGGGAAAAATGAAATGGGTCCCTTTCAGTGAAAATAATCAGACACTTAATTATCTGTCCAAGCACTCACTAGCCAAAAGAACAGGGATGCTAGCAGGGTCACTGCCTGACTGAACTCCTTCCCTGCTTCTCTTCCTCCCATGTCATAGATATGAGGGCAGGTGAGCAAGATGGTGTCTCTACCACTGGTCACATTCCCTGTGGGAGAAAGAGTCAGCACAGGGCTGCAGCAGAGCTCTGGAAAGCCTTGGCTGAGACCCTGCTCTGATCACAGCATGGGAGGGGCTCCTGCTTGCCCCGTGAGTTTGCATCGTGCTGGATGGGGAGGGAATCTCACACATCTGAGGTCACTTCAAGCTACTGCAGAAATTGAAAACATTTCAGTGTAAGGTGGTGTCGTCCCACTGGAGGTCCTTCCTCCATTTTGGAGCTCTCCTACCAAGCCCCTGGAAGCAAAGGAGCTGCTTAGAGGACTGATGAAAATAATTGTTTTCCAGAACTTTCTGGACCACAGTTTGCATGGGTTTTACAAACAATGTCCACACTTCATTTTTTGTTGTTATTATAGAAGGGATTGGGAACAGCGACATTTTAAAGAATAAAGGAGGCATCAGTTGCAAAAGCATTTCCCACAGCTGCCTGGCTGGCAGAGCACAGACCCTGGCTGCAGTTAGGAGAGCATTCTCCCTAACAGCAAAGCTTGCCTGGCTAAGGTTGAGGAGCTCTTGCCCCCAGACTGTTATTTCTGTCCACGTGCTGTATTTCAGCATCTTTTTACTTACACCAGTGCAACTGTTTGTTAAACTGTGCCATAATGCAAATGTTAGAAACTTTTCATAAAAATAGCAGGCTTGTGGAGGTTATTTTTTGCCTCTAATGCATGGGTTTTGTGTCTGTTTGGACTGAAAAAGCCCTACAAGCAGAGTAATGGCACGATGGACAAAGCAGTGTGGGCAGGAAGGGAGGGCAGCTCAGAGCAGTGATTTTTAAACAGCTTTGATCTCAGAGAAATCGTGTGTGCAGCTGCAGTGTGAGATCCCCAAGCACTGCAGGCTGTGCCCTGCCCTGATACAGCCCTTCTGCTCATCCATCCTCCTCTCTTGCCATTTCCCCCTCTGTGGGCTGGGGAGGCCATGCTCAGATGCTGTGAGCTGTCTGTTTTCCACCTGTTATTTCAGAAGGTTTTATGATACTGAGGGCTTATGGTTTTATATTCACTACTCCAGGTGTTCATGGAAAAGGGAAATTGAAGTCATGCTTTAGCTTTTGTGATATTTTTGTTTTCAAATTCAAGTTCCCAGAAAGAAACTTAGTTCTTCCAGGCCCTCAAACAGAGCCTAATCCTCCTGTATATGATATCTAATGGCCTGAAAAGGAACGTCAGAAGGGTGCCAGTAAAAGCTTCTCCTCTGTCACATCAACAAATTGTCCAATAAAACCATGCAGGCAAATTTGATAAGGTATTCAAAAAAACCCATCAAAACCACTGAACAAAAAAGCCAGACCTTCTTTACACACAGGATAAACAAGCAACAGAATGCAAAATCAGTGTATCTGTTTCCTCCACAGGTCTTCTTTTAAAACTGGTACCTAGTCAGTTAGATTACTGATGAAAAGGAAACAGAAAGATGATACTAGCCGAATTTCAGGGATGTGATAGTAAGATTCCACTGCTTATTCATGATGCATTAGTTTGAAAGAGAAAAGACATCTCTCTGAATGGCCCTCATGATAGTCTTGTGAGAATAAGCAACAGACAGAGTGGAGCCTTTCAGGGATTTTACCAGTTAGACTGACTCAGGGCAAAGACCTTGCATTAAAATATAATCTTGAAAGACACCATTTGACTCTTGCAGAAATAATTTCACATATATTACAATGAAATTGCATATAACATTATGTAATTTTATAAGTTGCTTCACAATTGTGTATTTTATTCCTGCATCCAAGGCATTAAATTTCATTAATTTGATTTCATCTCATCAAGCAGCAGCCAAACAGATGTTCAGTGAAGATGAGGAGAAGAAAACAAAAAGCTTTTTCACTCTGAGGGCTCTGCTGTCTGCCATGGGTGCTTACACAGGCTCACAAATCACTGGTGATAAAACGGGTGCCTTCTACGAACCAAAGCCTTGGGCCTAGAGGAGGGAGCCAGAAAGCTGGCTCTGTGTGACAGTAGCCAGAATGGACTTTAAATCTGTTGTACTCTGTCCTGTGAAATCTCCATACCGGAGCCATAACTTCTGTTATTTATTCATGCATGCAGAGCAGTGCTGCTGCAGCAGCTGTGGGAGGGGGCTGTCGCTAGAAACCCAGCAGCACTGGGGCCAGTCCGAGCCCGCTGGCACAGTTCCACCAAACACAGAGCCCTGGCGTTCTCTTACACAGGCAGCAGCAATACCCCCCAAAAACAAGCTTGCTTCTTTGATGTTTTGTCAACAAATACTGAACATGCTTTTCCTGTTCATAAGAAACCAGATATTTCTCTGTCTAAAACCCTTTGTAAGAAGAATCCCTGCCCTCGTTTTACTGGCTGCAGTCTGTGCAGAGGCAGTCTTGACAGGGCACCCACAATGGTTTAGAAAATTCTTGATATTAAGATTTTCAAGAGTGACAATTAAATATTTCAGTTAAACTGTATCACCCTAAAATGAGACAGCTTTTAACAATTCAAGAGATCAAAAGAACCAGCAACAGAGAAAAACAGGAAATTTTAATTCTAAGAATTAAATTCACATCAAAGGATGCTGGGCTTCCATTTCTTCACCATAGCCTAAATAAATGAAACAAATCCAGGCTATTAACTGTTCTGTATTTCAAATGGGACTTATTGATTTTAACAAATTTGGGACAATAATACGTGACATAGTCTACCAAAAGTCTATCATAAGACTTACTGTCTGTTCTGTCTTTCTATCTGCATGAGCATGAAAGTTTGCAGAAAAGTTCAATTTCATTTTACTGCCAGGACAGGCCAAATGTCCACTCTACTCCACTTTCAGGTCTCTGACCACGGCAAGCTGTGGATGCTTCAAGAAAGATTACAACAGGGCAAGCAGAGAGCAGATCTTCTGCTGGAGAGGAAGAACAAGAAAATTCATAGGCCAGAGATTAACCTTATTTAAAGGCTACTGACAAGCTACAAAATCATTAATGTGGGTTGAGGAGAAGGAAAACGTAGATTTCATTAGCTTTTGGAGAAGTATAAAACCAACACATATCTCATCTTTTTGGGGATTCCCTTATAATTAGGAATAAAGGATGAAGTCTACACATACTCTGTGTCTCTCAGAACACATCACAACTCACCCATTGCAAATATTGTTTGTTTTCATATATCGTGGGAGTTTGGATGTCAGGCTTGCTCATCTACAGTTATGGCATCAATACAACTTAGAAATAGCTGAGCTGGTCCCATGCCCTGAGTCTTGGCAAGGCAGTGATACAGCTGGGTGGGATGAGGCTATCTCAGCCAAACCCAGCTGGAGACTCTCTGCTGAACTGCAGCTGAACTGCCTTTAGTTCTCACATCAAAAGCCTTGTTGATAATATTCAATAAATATTTTCGGGGAACACTTTAACAAACCATTATCATTATTATTATTATTATTATTATTGCTGTTGTTGTTGTTGTTGCTGTGTTTGTTGTTGTTACTATTAGTCTTGACAGCAAGTATTTTCTTCACCCCTAACAGCAGTGTCTAGCAGACCCAAAGGAGCAAAGCAGTACCATGTGAGTCTGTGTCTTCACTTCTCCCATGGATGTAAGAGCCATGCCATGGCAGATCTGACATGGGCTCGGCACTGGGAGACCAGACCATTTGGGTCCTTCAGCAGCGACTCATTACTGAACTCATTGTTCCTGAGTTGCCTCAGGAAGACACTTATTCTCTCTGTGCATCACTGTTTCCAGCTGGTAAGTGGAGATAATATTGTTTACCCGTCTTCATAAAGTGGTCTGACTAATGAAGGTGGAAAAACACTCAAACTATCATGCTGAAGACACCAAACCTAGGGAAGATACAGAGATAAACCAGATGTTCCTGATGATCTGATGGCTCTTGGAAAGATTTCTTAGAGTGATATGACCAAATATGATAGTGGATTAAAAAGAAATAAAACAGAAGCTAGCAAAATATTAGGGGTCACAACAACACAAAGCAATAACGACTACCCTGTAGGAAAATAAAGTTGTTCATTTGCTAATGGCTGTAAAATCGGCCAGCAAAATGCCCAAGGAAATGTTGAGTAGATGAAGACTTGTTTGCCTTGAGTGCCTACAGTTCATTGATTTTTATTTAGCAGCATTCACAAGAACTTGCTCTTTGTTTATTCTCCCATCAGTTTATTTGAACCAGTATGACTTTAAAGTCAACCAGATGTAATAAAAAGATATTTTCCAGCATAGCTTGTTGCAACAAAGAAGAGAACAGTGGTACACTTTTTCCCAAACCATTTACTAGTCTCCAGGGAGATATAATTTCCTTTCAAACTGAACTACATTTCAATTCATAGGACATTTTTATTAGCCATTTTGGACTAAGTAATAGACTCCTTTGGAAGCAGTTCCCTCATTGTCACAATACCAATTAGCAACGAAATATCACAAGGTAAAGTGAGAAGTTGACAAGATACACATCTGTCCCTGCCCAGCACTTCAAACAAAACCCTCCCTTTTCTATTCAGCTGCTTAGCTGATACTCACAACTGTATATTGACATACCTAAATAAGCAACAATTCATTTCTTATGTGGCACTGCAGAAAGTACTGCCCTGTGAAAAAGTCAGGAGGACATTCCACACTCAGCAGGAACATGGTGTAAGGCAGGAGGAGGCTGCTGTACTCTCTGTGATGTGAACCTCTCCTGAAAGCAGAGGCAATAACTCACTCTGAGCCATGGAAGGGACAAGTGCTCACTTCAGCATGAAGCTGCAGCTCAAGAGTGGTGGTGCCTTGCAGGTTTTGGGGATGATACAGGAAATATCCAGGTCCCACAAGTGGCTGATGCAGTGCCCTGGATCATCACAGCTGCTGCCAATGTGCAGGAAAATAATAGCAGATAAAGGAATGGTAGACTGAGGTCTTGAGAAGAAAGTTAGTGAGCACACAGAAGGTGAAGCCTCTGGGCCCACCAGCTAAAGTACATTGAGTCTGCTCCATGTGTTCACACAAACCACCACCACACACGGGCACAGAGTGGTGTATGGGCACTCAGCATTTTGGGTTGCATGTAGTTCCTTTCATACTCTGCTTTGAAAGAACTTACTATTCCAGACAGTTAAGGAGTACAGGAAAGTTTGCAGTTAATGACTAGTTGGCCATTGCTGCCTGCTTTTATATTCATTTCTTGAGGAAAGAATCAATAGGCCATGCATGGCACAAAACTATCAATGCCATAATTTGAAAAATTAAACTGCCACTTCATCAGGAAGTATGAAAAAAAATCATCTGAAAACCTGAAAATACTCTTGGGCAGTGGAGTGCCTAAACTGCGTATTAGAAAGGCCAGAAAGGAGATGATATTGCAGACCAGAGTGAATAACCAATATTTGTGTGATATAATATGACATGACATATGACTGTTGCCAACTGAAACCTGATTAACAACTAAGTACAGAAGCTTTTTAGAGCTGTATTCAGACAATGAAGAAGAATTGGAAATCCAGGCAAAGTTTCACAAAGCAAATAATTTCCTTTTAATTGAAACCGTAAGGGCATAGTTTTGGAGGCAGTGAGTGCTTTGGAGTGCTTTGCTTCGTTTGAACGTAAGTGATTTTAAGCATATTATTACATGAGAATATTGTACTACCTCCCTCACTTGGAAAAAAAAAAAAGGCATGGAAAGGCAGCAGAAAAATACATTTCCCTCATCCATCCCATTCTGGATGTGGTATACCAGCAAGTTTTTGGCATGGCAGCATGTATTAATACTATACATCTATATGGGAATCATATACCACATTTTTATGTTGCAGTCTTAGCCAATGTTTCCCTCTTGTAAAACATCCAAGGTTTCTGGTAGAAGCTTTATTACAAAAGATGCATTGTTTCCACTGAGTTATGTACTAAGAATAATCAGGCAAAATTGTGATATTTACCCTAATGGAAACAAGACATCCCTTATTATTTGCTGTTGATGAAACTCAGTGATTTAAAGACACCAAAAACCCCCTTATGATTAGCTTCAGAAAGGTAGAGAAAATTATGTTAATTTCTGTGTCTTCCTTTTGCAATCTGCCTGGTCTTAAAAAGACTTTTCACAGAGGCAGAAAGTCTTGAAAGCTGCAAATCCTTACCTGTTGGCCCACTGAACAGGGGAAGGGATTAGAGCTGGGGAGTGGGGCAAAGCAAGTAGTGAAATGGCATTTTGCCAGCTGAGGACATGTTCTGCAAAGTATACACAGATCACACGAGATTTTTGTTGTTTCCAGCTGCTAAATGCCATGAGCATATGCTTAAATACTTTAAATAGTTTCCACACATCCATTTACCAATGCTGTGATTGCATCAGGTACATTCTGTGATCACAGATGAAATGTTTGGGTCAGTTTTAAGTGGAAGAGTAGACAGCAGGCCTCATGAAAAAATACAAGCAGCAGCACTTCCATGCATGTGTGGCTGAAATGCAGGGTTTTCCCACTGAACCCCTAGTTTTAAGCTTTTAAAGGTTTTCTCATAGGACTACAGACAGGAAAGCAAAAAGAACAGGGAAAATGTGGCCACACAACTACCACACCTGCAAAGCTGCCCATCAGGGGATGCACACAAAGCAAGTGCTGCAGACTGGGCAGGTCAAAGTGCCACATGTGGAAAGCAGAATCACTTCTTTTCTCCCACAAAGTTTTTTTAAAAATGAGTCTTTAATTAAGATTTCAGGTCATGCATGTTATTGCACTGTTTGCTAGCTTGCAACAATAACAGCTCATTGCCTGTCCACATGAAGCTGTTGGTGTGAACCTGTGTGCTCTCAGAGTCCAAAGCTGGCTGGGGAAGGTTCCTCTCCATGCTCAGAGCAGGAGAAACTCTTCTGTTTGTACTTTGGGATGTAGAACAACGTAGAGAAGGAGTCATGCCCTCCTTCATAAAAACTTAGGTAAACACATGCACATATGAATGAAGTAGTCACATAAACTAAGATTTTGCTCTCTGTGTCCAGCCAATGAGATCACAGTTTTAAGAAGACTGTTCCTTTGTATTTAAAAGGGAAAACAATTTGGATTTATCCACCATCATATTTTAAGAATTACAGATGAGACCTGATTCAACAGGTTTTTCAAAATGCTTCCATAATGCTGTGAAGCTCAAATTCATTATGATTTTGGAGTACATAACAAATAATCATAAGCATAAAGTTTAGGAAATTAAGAAATAGGCTTTGCCAGAACTTAACATTTTTTTCCCTCCATTTTGCAATATAACTCTCACCAGATAGTCAGATAGTGTGCTGGCACCCACAGCACTATATGAAAATCTGAGTTGTGTTAGGCTATAATTGATTATACAAAGTATTCATTACCATAGCATATATACTTAATATATGCTATTCTGATATTGCCTTTCCTGCAAATCGTTTTTAAAAACAGGGTGATTTTAGAATGAAAAGTGCATATGGGCCATAGATAAATTATGTACAAAGAACTGTCAAGTGTGACTTTTGGATAAAATACTTCGAGATTTTTAGATCCTGTAGTGGCAGAAAAAAAGTAAATTCATAACTAACTTGAAAAGTCTGCAGTTTCCCAAGGTTAACACAATCCATCCTGATTTTGGAGACCTTCACATGGTCCCCTGAACAGTGGCAGGAAGGGCAGTAGTAAGGGAGACCATCCCCAGCCTGGTGCAGCAGGAGTTGTGATGGGAAGCAGCCTTTGAAGAAACATCCTTGGCAGGGTGGGAGGCTCTGCGAAACCTCCGTGCACATGGTGGGACTGCTCACCAAGGACAGAACGTGACTGCTGGCAAATCCCATGGCCATGGCCCAAAGATGCAGTTATTGCAAAGCCCAGCCTAACATCCCAGTAGTCTGGGCAAGAAACAAAGTGGCAATAAACTCAGAGCAGCTCCATAATGGATTTCCCAATATGGCCATACTGAGATGCTGGTTTCTTTGGGCTGCTAATGTAAAACAGCAAATAGCATTACAGCAACTATTTCACTTTTCAGGCTGCAGAACCAGTGAAGTGCACCTAGGGATGGACATTGCCACCTGCCTATTCTAACTTGGCTAGGAAGCTGGCTGAGACATACTTCTGTCTGGGTGGAGTGCAGGCATGTTTCAGCAGGAAAGCCATATGGGCCTTTCCATGGCTTCTCCTGCACTCCCCTACCATTCACAAACCAGGGCTGTTATGGAGAGAGAAGTGGGGCAGGCAGGACTATGCAGGCAGGGATGAACAATGCCTTAACAAGAACAAAAGCAATTTCAAATACCACCAGTTTGTTAGATTACTTAAGATGTTTGACTGAATGTCAAAAATGTTTCAATGAATAGCTTTACCACCCAGATTTTATTTCTTATTATCTTTTTTCCCTTTTTTGGAAAAAAAAAATCCTGAAACTTTGTAATTAACTGCTTGATTTCATTTTTCCTCAAATATGTCTTTTTAATTCCATTGTGTGAATGTGGCCCAAAGCAATAAACCTTTGAACTGGTTAACTTGAAACTACAGAAATACCTTTCCAAGTCCAGTTAGGACAAAAGCTAAAACCTCACATCCAGTTTCTGGAGTCTTTCTAATGCTTGTGTTTTGCCTTGACACTTTCACAGACAACTTCAAGCATGTCTCACACACCTATTTTTTTTCATGTCCAGCAGCTCCACAGAACCAATCACCTTTCCTCCAAATGGATTTGATCTGCAGGGCGCTGGCTTAAATAAAGAGTGTGGTGCCATGTGTGCCATAAGGAAGCATGACAAGGTGATTCACATGCTGCCTACAGATTTTCCACAATCTCTTTGTATTGCAGTGCTTATACTCCTTCATATCATTTGGAGGAACTCTCAGAATAATGATTTGGCGTGTGTAACTGGTTTTTCCATTTCTGTCATTGAAGCTGCTTTCAGGGCCATGCTGAAATTGCAACAAAAGACTTTCCCACATCGCAAATCACTGTGGTGCTTGGTGTGCACTATATCAATAAAAAGATTAGCTTACTTATAGGAAAAGGATGACAACGTCCACAGTATTCCAAGCCACGAGAAAAATGAGGTTCTGTTTCAACTAAACCAGATAGTAACAATGTCAGGTTATAGCCCTGGGCTCCTCAGGTACAGTACATGGTTCACAATTTCATCCTATGTGCAGCATTAAACTAGTGCCATTAACCTTCTAGGTCAGCCCTTTGAAGTCAAGCAGGCTTTTTGCTATTGATTTCCATGAAGTTCAGATTTCATATTTATTTCCACTGACTATTTATTTCAAAGGACCAGGAAAATTTTCTGCTTAGAAGCGCAGGGAAGAAATGCGAAACAGAAGGATGTGAGAAGAGGGATTTCTCCCATGGTATGAATGCAGCATCTTCCAGTACCATCCCAACTGACAGCAATCTATGCAGACATGAGACAGCCCTACAGGGACCAGCAGAAGTATTTAAAATACTTTCAGAAATCAATTCTAATGGCTTTCCAGGAGTGGAGAGAGAAGTGAGTGGAAAACAAATGACTCAAGTGAAGTTGAAGCAAACAGAAATAATGCTGGGGGAGGGCACTATTAAGCCTTATTACACTTAAACCTGGAACACCTCCCATATAAATCCCTATTCAAATCCAGAGGTTTAGATTTCATCAGAACCAAAACTGACTGAGCCAGGTAGAGGAACTTGAGAGAGAGGTAATTTATATTCTGTGCCCATTCACTAGAAAAGGAAAAGCACCAGGTTCTATAATTTTATTGGTTAAGCTTTTTAAGGAGAGCCAAGTCTGGATAGCAAATTTCAAAAATATATGGTTTCTGCCATGAGAAGGTGATACTCTGTAGAAAGAGGAACAGCTAGCAATGAAAAAAAAAAATAATCACAAGGGGGAAAAGATACCTGGCCCGAGACTGGTGCCAGTGAAGTGCACTCTAAGGAGCTGCTGGTGCAATATTTTCCTGGGCTGCAGCATGGGAGAACCACAGGGCTGTGGACATGATTGCAAACATGGAAGAGTGGGCCCTGTACTGAAAGGGGACACAGCAAGCACAGGACAAAGAGTTGCCTCTTTCTAGTGAGGAGTTTCCAGTCTGACCACTGGAATCCAAAAGACTACTCAAAATGCTCAGGGGCTGGCCTAAATAACCTTTAAAGGCCCCATCCAACCCAAATCATTCTATGATTCTGCATTCATACTGGAGGCCAAAAAGTCATGCTGCCCCTGCATGAGTCTTCTTCAAGCATGTTAAACAGCAATTCCAACCAAGTCAAAGAAGCTACACAAAATCTCATTTGAGAATATAAGGGAAAGACCTGTTTCTAGTGAGCACATAAGAAAGCTCTACAGGATGATCAAAAGTGTTTGTTTACAGTCTTCCATTCCTTTTAAAGGAAAATAATTTTACAGCCCTTTTTGTTTGGTATTTCCATAGCCCCTGGGCTCATTTCTAATTTGCAACTGAGGACTTGAATTTGAATTTTCTGGGAAGGGTCAAGATAAAAATCCTTGGTTCTCTACACATTTTCTTTCAGGTAGCCTACCCAAACCCAAGTGCTATTCATTGTCTTAATGAGAAGGAGAAGGAATGGCATTTCAGCTGCCCATGGGGAATCCTCACTGTACAGCAAAACACTACATGGGATCCAGCCCTCAGGATCCTTGGGTTTTGTTTAGAAATATGAGTATGATTTTTTTTAAGGACCGATGCCCCAATACGGGGACAGTGATCAGAGAAAGCCTGAGACTCTCAGAGCTATAACACACATTGAAGAGGAAATTGGGATTGTCCCTCTTCCGGGCCTGTTGCAATTTAAGATCTGGTTTGCTGAAGTTCCCAAGCTCTCAGTCATGAAAAAAGTCAATGTAAACTGTACTTTGCACATATGGAATACATTCTGATGTCAAATGCTAAAAGATCAAGGTCCTGGCATCTCAGGTAGGTGTTCCAAATTCAGCTGGTAGTCCCTCCCTGGACTCTGAGCCTTAGTTTATCAGCTGGAAAATGGAGCTATTCCTCACCAGAAGATAATTTTGTTCAATCCAATCAAAACTTCCTGTGCATGCGTATTATTTTCATTTAAGTAGGGAAGTATAGGCAAATGCAGTGCTTCAAGTTCATATTTAACTTGCAAAAGAAAAGAGTGTCAGCTTTCCTTTTAGCTTTATTCTTGCAGAAACTATTCACTGACTTCAGCACAAGTGCAATATTCAATGTCCTGAAAAAGCATTGCAAAAAAAATTGTAATTACACATCATAAACATTTAATTTAGTATTGCAGGTAACATTTTTGCACTGTGTTTCCTAACACTGATTTTTTCAGCAGGGACCTTCTGGAAAAAGCAATAAATAGAACAGTTGGGCTGCATCCTCGTGACACTGGTGTAGTCCCCAGTGACAGCTGTGTGTGGTACAAGGAGGATTCCAGCAGCCTGAGAAACCAAAGCATCAGCAGCAAGACATTAGCCCTAACAGAGCAGAGAAAAGTCACTGAGCATGCAGTGCTTTGCATGAGGATGTCAGACAAATGATGAAACTGAGAAATCTCTGGTTTCTTGAGGGAAATGTGCCATAGCCCACTTGAGCAAAGGCTTGACCCTTTCTGCTCTGGGCTCCCTTTTCCCCAGCTGTCTACTTGACCATCTGCTGACCACAGCCCTGCTCCTCAGGGCCCCAGCACAGCATCAGTCTGCCTGATTTGCAATCACAGCATCTCCCAAATGGGTCTCCCTTCCCCATCTCTGTTTTTCTGACATTTTCCCTCTTACCTACTCAGCTTAACCTGTCCCTAACCGGTCACTTTAAAGGCAGGGTTTAATCCATCCCTAAAAAGCCCACAGAACTGCCTCTAAGATAAGCAGGGAAACTGAGGAAAAGAAAGCAGGGGAAGGAAAATTACTTCGGGAACAACCGCAAAAATGCAGGAGTAGAGGGAAGCTCATGTGTCTCCTCCTGAGGCAGAGGATTAACACAACAACTCACATGAGAGCAATGTCCTGCAAAAGTTCAGCTTGGCTGCTGTCCAAGGACACTTTTTAGCAGCTCTACCCACAGCAGAAGAACACCCATGTAAAATAACTGCTGTATGTGGTTGCTGTCCTTTCCTGAATCCTTTCATTGTCCCCAGGGACAAATACAAGGTATTTTCTTCTCTCCACACTCGGCTGCTTGCCTGGACCCCATGGCCTGTCCTGCTTTCAGAGTCATGCTCACCACCAGAACAAGTCTGTCCCTCCACTGAATCACAGCTGTCCCAATAGCAACCACATTGCACTGACCCACACTCCTGCCATCTGGGGCTTCCCCACACCAGGCAGCACTGCTGGGGTGCTGGATGGTGGCACAGTGTAAGCAGGGAGGACAGAGGCAGGCTGCAGACACGAGGAGGATGCCGAGGTCCGAGAGGGCCAGGCTCCACTGCAGCACTGCCGCTCCTCCCACACAATCCAGACACAGCACGGGGGCACTGGAGACTCAGACAAAAAGTTACTGGAGTTTGTTTGTTTGTTCTTTCAAGAAGCAAAGAAATATATTTTTTTCCACAACTCTCTTGCTAAGGGAGCTGGATTGGTTTTGAAGGGACAATTCTTTTAGAGACAACAAGCCAGCTTGGGGCAGGCACCAGCATGGAAAATTTCTGCAGGAACAGTTAAAATTATAAGCATGAAAACCAGCCCTGTAATTAGGACTGGGAGGTGTCTTAACAGGCAAGTGCCTGCAACCCCCATCTGCCAGCCAGGACTCACAGGTTTGCTCTCAGCCCAGCTCTTACTGCTATTTGATTTGGGCTGTTTCTTCCCCCTGCCTGATGCCTACCTTCTTAGGGGTTTTTAAGGGAGTTTATCACTGGCTCTTTTGGCAAGTCAAGTAAATAATGTCAATCAGTTCCCCTGCTCAGCTATTCATTGACGTTTTTGAAGAATCCCATTAGTTTTACCAATAGACACGGTTAGCTTTCCATTTAGATAGTTTGTTCCTGTTCTGTACAAGAGTGATGCTTACTGATGTTATTTTACCCCTACCTTAGCAAGGGTTTCTGTGTTGGCAGTGTGTGAATAAGCACACTTTGGCAGGGTTCAAAGCACACAGTGATGAGCACATTGTAAATACATAGACAAATTAATAATGTAGCACTGAAGACGAATAATATTAATGCTAATATCAAAATGTGTCTAGAGCAGCAGACAAGATAATTTTTCTCTTTGACAGGAGTAAAGGGAGATCAGCAAGAGTCATATATAAATTGCGTAGCTTAACTTTAGAAACACTAAATAATTTGAAAAAGCCATTCTAGTTCCTCTTCTTAAAGAAATAATCAATGCTAGTTGTCTCTCTCTCTTAGTAAACAAACTAGAGCTATAGCCGTAAACCAGGGCTGTCAATTTACGTTGACAGACCTTGATGAATATAATTACAGAGCACCCAACCCAAGCAGCCATTGAGGGGGAGAAGTTGAAATGAAAACCTAGTATTGGAAAGAATTGATCAGCCTCCTTTCCTTTTCTCTCTGGAGCCTGCTCAGAGCTCATTTATTGGAAAGACTGATGGCAGCACGGAGACTGCGGGACTAGCCCGGGCTCGCTGTGCAGTGCACTTAAATGATTAGGGAATATTGGACACCTCGGCTGGAGTCGGCTGTTGGTGCTGCAGTCTGGGGCCGCCCCGCGGAGCCGCTGAGTGCTGCTGATGGGCCAGGAGCCCTCCCGGATCGATGGCCCCGCTGCCGCGCCTGAGAGCCCAACAGACTGGCTGGTGCATATGTGATGACTAGAATTTAATTATATATCAGATTGATTTCCAGTTACAACTTCAAGGAACTGCTTGCCAGGATTTCAAGTTCATAAGAAAGGCCCTGTGTCTCCTTTCCGAATTCTTCTGTCCCTGTATTCCTGAGCTACGTGGAAAATTTTACAGACTCTCTACCTTCAGCTCTCTGTCAGGGGATAAAGCTTCAAAGTTTCCATCAATAATGAGAAGATCAGCTCTATCTGAGACTGAACCTATTCAAAGCTGGATGAGAAAATTTAAAGATGTGGAATAAAATTAAAAGGTCTAGTTATAATGGCTTTTTTTTTTTAATATAAGTTTCCCAGTGCTGAGTTAAGAAGTAGAATCTACCTTCAAACTGAAGTGTTTGGGTTTTTTTTTTTAATTTGTTTTGGGCATAGCTCCAAAGGGGTCTGAATTCAATCCACTGTATAGAAATGGGAATGTGTGAGTAAGAAAATATTCTTATTTTATAAACCCATCTAAACCTAGTCCTGGATGAAACTGTGACTATTAGGCATATAAGAGCAACCAACTAGATCAGAAATCAAAGGTTTTCACAAAACCCTCATAGATCAATTTTATTTCTTTTATGGGTGTTCTTATGTCTGTTACCATCAGAGATTTTTAATAAGGCTTCCATCAAAATGCAATCATTATGTGAACTGTACACTGGGTCGACTGCATGAAAAAGTGATCTGGATTTTAGAGGATGAAAAAAAATATTACTTAAATTTCAGTTTTGTATCTGACCTGCTTACTCCAGAATGCAGAGACAAAATTTGTCAGTAAACTTGCATGGAAGAATTTTCAAATTGCATTAAGAGGAAAACTTTAGGAAAAATAAAATGTAGAATTTCCACTGGACTTAAAAATTCATTTGGAGGGGACAGAAGAATAAAACCCTGAGCAAGTGAATCAAATGCAGGAAAACTAGCAATCCAAGGACTTTGGTTTACATCTGCTGGGACTGGGAATGTCTCTGCTCGTGCTGAGGGCAAACGTGTGATGCAGCCATCTCCACGTCCAGCACGGGCTTTTCCAGCCACGGCAGGTGAGCTCCATCAGGCAGCCACGGCACGGAGTTCCACTGATCAGAGAGCAGCAGTGGGGACTGCCCCAGGGCTGCAGGAGGGGCTGCAGCACCCCTGGCTGCACACATGGCCACAGGCCAGCACCCCATTGCCACCTGCCCTGGCTGCCCCACACCTGCACAACCAGGTAAATACCAGGTAGATGCAAAACACCTTTTAGAAGGCTCATCCGTATAAACATATAAATAGGTGAATGCTATATACACTCATAAATTAGTCCTGAGTTCTGTAGCAAAGGCTCTGATTTTCATATGGTAGAATTTTAACCTGTTGGATGCAGGAAGCTCTACTGACTGACAGTAAGTGAAGGTGAAGCCATTCTTTAACAAACCTGTAAACTGCTAAATATGTGCATTGTCTAGATTCATTTGAATAGCAGTATTGCTGTAATGTATTCTTATTTAGATTTTCTTCATTTTCTTTGTTCATTTTTTCTTCATTTTCTGAAAAACTTGTATTGGAAATCTTGGCATCATGTCCATAGAATCCAGCCTTTTGTCCTACCCAGTCACAAACCCGCTGCTTTCTTGAGACATCCTATCTACAACACAGATATTGTTCACTTTGTCTGTTTTGAGCTTGCCACCTGGTTTCTTTCATGTTCTCATGATAATAATGGGTTTATTTATTATATTATAACTCCCCTCTTACCTTATTTCCAGAAAGAATAGTTCTAGATGAATTACTCTCATTTTCAAACTTTTAATTACCCTTCTTTCCTTTACACCCACATTTTCTAGTTCCATCCTTTCTGTTCAGTGGGAGAACAGGTTTGTACATGATGATCATGATCCACACCTTTTATTTGTGTTGAAAATCCCTGTTTTTTCTTTGCTCCCTTCCTGTTGATTTCTAATGTTCTGTCTATTTCTTGTGACTGCTCCCATACATAAAGCTGATGTTCAAATAAAACCAATAACTGCAATTAACTTTCCTGAGCATTATAGAATAGCAGGATAGCTCAGGCTGGATTTTTGGGGGTCATCGAACCTAACAGCCTGCTCAGAGCTATGGTTCACTGGAAGGCTTCCAAAGCCACTTCTTCTCCAGGCTAGACAGACCCTGATTTCCAGACTCTCTTTGAAGGACAGGCATTTCAGCTGCCACCATCCTGGTGGCTCTCCACTGGACTCACAGTTACCAAGTCTTTCCTATACTGGGAGCCCAAAACTGGACTCAGTGTTCGAGGTAGGGTCTAATTAGCCCCCCTTCCTTCAAATTAGCCCCCCTTCCTTCAATCTGCTGGCTGCACTGCACTAGGTACTTACACTGCTATTTACACAGCCCACCCTCCTGTGCATGTCTGTTAGGGTTACAGAGCTCAACTTATCACTTTGTCACCTAGTCACTCAGGTCTGTGAGATTCCTCTGTGCCTCACTGGGCCCAATTTACTTTCTTAAGATGATCCCGTCATTGAACATTGTCATCTCAGTCACAGCCCATTTCTTCAGATTGTTTCCAAATATTTTGAAGTAGTAAGATTCAAGTTTGAAAGCCTGATGACTGAATTTATCCTGTTTCAATGTTCTGCAGCAAAAGAAGCTGTACCTTCAGCTGGAAAGCACAATTAGCCTCAGCCTCTCAAAACCTCAACATCCTTCAAAACATTTGCTGTATTCTCCAGCCCTACCATGATTTTATTTTAAAATGGGCTCAGCCAGTACACAGAGCTTGTCTCTGTGGGCAGCCCCATTGCCACCATGGAGAAGCTTACAATGACCAGCATTATAGCTGGTGGTAGATGCACACAGGGGTCTTCAGCACTAAATCTTCTGGGGTTGAGTTACAGTAGCAACACAGACCACCTGAGCAGGGAAGGCTTGAATAATAAGAACACCTTGTCTGTGTCTGGGCTTCTGAACACCAGCAGATCAGGTATGCAAAGTTCACCTAATCAACAGGGTGCATCTGTGGAGTCGACACATGTGGCTGTAATGGATACTGGTCCTTTTTGTGAAGGTGAGAAAAATTCTCAGTAGGGAGGACTCAAATGCACTGAAGCTGGAGGGGCTGTCACCACCACCATTTCAGAAGCCTCTGTTATCTCTTTTGCTTCTGTTTCTCAGATTTCCCTTGAAAGCTCAATTGTGTCTTTGACATGGCGATGCTAGAATGAAAATGGTAATGTCCAATGTTTAGAGGCAGAGGTCACTTGAATACTCTCAGGAGCTAAGTGAGACAAAAAGAAAATATAAATTAACTTTACTGTGAGACTAAGAGCACTTCATGAGTCAGGTTTTGTTCTTCTCCTGAGAACTGACTCCCCCTTTCATTGAGGATTTCCTGACATCAAGCAGTCAGGCTGTGAGAAGGGCATGGAAGAGGGACTGCAGCATCAGGGTGGCAGTATCTCCCCCCAAGGAAGAGTCCTGTTCAGTGTTTCAATGCTCATTAGAATATTTTTTCAGACAATCATAAATCAAAGATTAAAAAAAAGAATTTTCACAGAGAAACAAACCCTTGACAGAGTAGGCAGCAGGATGTTTTCGTACTTTATCAGGCACAGGCCCAGTGTTCAGGTACAGAACACTGTACCTGAACTAGTGTTCAGTCCCCTAAAAGAGAGCAGCTCTACAGTACCTGCATCACACATACACAATTAGGATAAAGTTTAGTCTTAAGGATCAAAAGGAATTAGAGGCAGATCAAAATAAAAATTGTATTTAAATTGTCAAAGGCTCACACCTGTTTGCTGCAGAGGGTCTGCTGGGGTGTAAAATGTTCAGATTGCCTTTTTCTCCATAAGGCCAGGCGTGGGAAGATGTGTGTGCTTTAGAAGCAGGGTCCCAGATGCCACAGCTTTTCATAGCCATCTTTTATTTTGTCTTACAGCATGTTGTCAGCAACCATGTCTGCTGAGCCTTGTGTTCAGTGCATAAAACAAAGTGTGTTTGAGAAAAGCTTGGGTTTCCTCTGAGAGCTCTGCTGAGTGCTCTTTAAGGCGAATATCAGAAGCTCCTGTGGTGAGAGAAGATCAGGGTTGAAGATGAGGACTGTCCAGCCACATGCATCCAGAGAATGCCAGCTGGTTTGTGTCACCATCAGACCTGGATGGGCTGGATTGATGGGACAAGGCTGATGCTGGGAGGTTCTGTAAGGCCAAGTCTCGGGTCCTGCACTTGGGTCACAACTCCTGCAGGGCTACAGGCTGGGGGCAGAGTGCCTGGAAAGGTGGCCCATCAGAAATGGAACTGAGGGAGCTGGTTTATAGCAGCTGAATATGACCCAGCGTGTGCCCAGGTAGCCATGAAGTCCAGTGACATTTTGGCTTGTATCAAAAATAGTGTGGCCAGCAGGACTTGGGAGCTGATTGTCCCCCTGTACTCGGCACTGGTGAGGCTGCACCTTGAGTCCTGTGTCCAGTTCCAGGCCCTTTACTGCAAGAAAGGCTCTGGAGTGTGTCCGGAGAAGGCACAGAGCTGGTGAAGGGTCTAGAGAATAAGTCCTGTGAGAAACAGCTGAGGGAGCTGGGGGTGTTTAGCCTCAATAAAAAGAAGCTTAGGGTTTTGCTTTCTACAATTCCCTGAAAGGAGGGTGTAGCCAGATGGGGGGTTGGTCTCTTCCCCGAGGCAGCCAGCAACAGCACAAGAGGATATGGCCTCAAGATGTGGCAGGGGAGGTTCAGGTTGGACATCAGGAAGAATTTCCTATGGAAAGGGTTGTTAAGCATTGGAATGGACTGCCCAGGGAAGTGATGGAGTCATCATCCCTGAAGGTGTTCAAAAAATGACTGGATGTAGCACTTAATGCTCTGGTCTAATTGACATGGTGGTGATTGATCAAAGGGACTCACTTATCTTGGAGGTCTTCTCCAACCTAAATAATTCTGCAATCCTGAAATTTTATGATCTTCAGCTTCCTAAGCTTTCCATCATATTAATATGTTCAGAGAGTTGCCTGATGCAGACAGGTTCAGACACTCTTATCATCCTGTATCTCAAAGAACAGAGAGGTTGGTGTGCTGTCCAAGGGCTGGAAAAGAACATTTTTCTCCTGTTCAGTGGTTATCCCTCCAGTACCAAAGCATCCTTAATTTTCAAAATCTTAGGATTGCTTTATTTTCTGAACCCCCAGATACTGACATTTTTTTTCAGTCCATCTGCCTTGTGTCTTTTCCCCGATCTGCTCTCTCACTACTTCTTTTGCTTCTTCAGTTTTCACCTTTTTGAACCTGGATCCCTAAATCTGTTCTCCATTTCTCTGCTCATCAGAAAAAAACCTATTTTTCATTGCATATTTCCCACTTCTACCACCATTTTGGTTTTGGCTCAGCCTATATTTAGCCTTCCTATAATGTACAAAACTTCCTCCCACTGCCCATATGAATGTTACGTTACCCCAAATTTTTCCTGTCTACTCCACTTCTCATTGTCAAGTTTTCCTGAGACTGTGTTATAGGGAGGATGTTATATAAAGCATTTCTTGTACTCCATCCTAGGAAACAGACTGGTTTTACTTTTATCAATGGCATTGTTAGAATGAAAAAAAATATATGGAGTTTTTATGGGAATTACAGAAGCCAGGTTATAACCAAAAATGAAGACAGTTTATAGAATGGGGAGGCACTAGATGATCACATCCTCAAAGTGTCATAAAGAATTTCTCTTTCATCTTATGTAACCTGAAATAACAATAGGTCCTTATAAACCAAAACTTTGTGTCCCTCCGAAGGCTAATGAAAATTTTCATGTGCCTTCTGCTGCCTTTTACACTCTGGCAACAGAATGACTGCTTCCAGAACCAATTTTTGTTTTTTCTTACTTTCTTTTCCGTTTGTTTGCCTGAAATCCCTGTATGTTCCAAGAAATACAGTCCATAAGTGCTAATCACCAGACTGAATATCATCAAGAGAAGACAATATATAAAATATGGCATAAAAAAGGCAACACTGCAAACTAGCATTATCAAAGCTGTGACACTGAATTTCCAAGGACAGGATTGGAAAATCAACTTTTAATCCCCAAGCAGTGTTTGGCATAAATGAGCAGAAAGCTGCCTTGGGGAAGAGCAAGGCAGTGGTGCACTCAGTGAAGCTGAAAATCTGTAATTACAATAAGCTAAGACCAAGGTCAACCCTGTTCTCTGTGTGCATCGGGTGCTTGGATCTCACCTTATCTATGTTCAGAGCCCTGCAAGATCCAGCCCTGTGGGACACTTTTAGAAACTGAAAAGTATACAGTTCTCCTCCAATCCATACAAAAAGTCCATTTCATGTCAAACTTGGGAACATGTCCCCAGGGGGACCAAGCCCATGGTCCCTGCTCGTGGCACTCTGACAGACTGCCAGCCAGAGGTTCTCATCCATTGGTGCCACAGCTATAGGGCTTCCCAGCCAGACCTGACTGCAGGCTGCCAAGCTGCCAGATTAACAGTCTGCAGGAAAGCAAGAAGACCTCTCCATCAGCTGTTTTCTGATCCTTTCTATTGTAATATATTTTTACTGCAGGAGGCTCAAAGTCAGGAGCCAAGTGCCCACATGCAGTTCGATCACATTGAAAATGTGTTGCCCTCACGGCTGGAGAGAAGCAGCCTGAAGCCCTGACATGAGTGTTCTAAGAAAAGCAATCAAAATTACCTTTTCTGTTTTTAAGAAGTCCTGCAATTTTTCAGCCTGAATCATGATTTTCATGTGAGAGGCTGAATTATTTGGTAAGGAGACAGTCATACTGTCTAGCACTGGGCGGCCAATAGCTGTGCTTTGAAACACCCTTGGAGAGGCTGCTCCTTTTTGACTGTATAGGGAAATTTGGCTGCTTAGAGAGCCCTGAATCATCCTGCAATTAAGTGTCTGCAATGGGGATTGCAAAAATGCATTTGATGTCGGAATACTTGTCTCTGACAAAGCTGGAACAAGTACGGATCTGAGGAGCCTTTGTGCTTTAAGAAATCCAGCATTCCCCAGTGCACTGCTATAAATAAAGTCCTTTGGCAAAGAGGCAGTGGGCATCATCTAAAGCCTTTTGCCAACAGGTAACAGGTTTATTTCCAAATGAAGTACAATATCCCAGCAAGCACTTTTATGTATCCCTAAAAAGGTCTGTTTTCTTGCTCTGTATAAAAATTACTCTAAACCCAAAACCCCAGCTAACACCATTGTCAGGTACGTGTGAGGCCTAAAGCCTGAAGATGGGCAGAGATGTCCCATGAGCCAGTTTTGGGAATTTCATCATGTGAAATCACCATTTTGCCAAAAGCCTGTTGCCCAAGATCTTTTTAACTACGTGGTTTCAGAAGAAAAAAGATTGAAAATAGCTCAAATTCTCACACCCCACAGGCTCAAATTCAGAGGGTAAACAAATCACAGTTTGGTGACACAGCAAGTTTTAAGGCAAGACTTGACACCATTTTTGTGACTGACCATTTTTACATCTCCATTTTATGAGTGGGGTGTAAAGAAGTACAATTACTTGAAGAAAAGTTATGTGCAGAGCTGGGAGTTGTACCCAGGCTTTTCCAGAGCCAAACCGGACACTTCTCCACTTCTGTCTGGTACAGGGGACATTTTTGTTTATAGAAGTCAGTTGGTTTTAATGAAGTCTTTGGTGGCGAAGAAGGAAGCACTGTGTGTTTGTGGCCTTGGGGATCACTTCATCTCAAGGATACATACCCACAGCTAGAGAACAGCAATGGCCTCAAGTCCTACCCTGAAGAAGTGACAATACAAACTTTGTCAGAAATTACTGTGATCTGGCCATGGCTGAAACTTCCAAGGGAGGAAGATACAAGACCTAGAAGGACAGATTGAATAGTGCAGCTGGATCCAGTCCTAGAGAGCAGCTTACTTTTTTCCTTCCAGGGAAGAGCTGATAAAATCATTATCAGACATTTGAAAATTCGATATCAACCACAGTGGCAAAATATAATTTTTATTGCTTGATATTTTTCTTTACACTGATTTAAAATGAGTTACCAAAACAAATCATAACTATTGTAAGATTATTTACTTTTCATGCAAGACAAACTCCTTATGATAAATGCAGTGTTTTCTTAAAACTAAATTCAGACATTAGCCTGAAGGCGATGATTAGTGTGAACCAAATGAATCCTCTGCCCACAAGTTTCAATAAGTTTTTTTTTTTAATCTTCCATGGGGTAAAAAAAAATTCCTGAAAAAGTTATTTTAAGAAATAAATGGAAAGTGGGTTTTCTGTACATCTGAGAGCTGGACATTCATAGTTCATTTCTGGGTGAATTTTACTTTTTCTTGCCTTAACATTTTTATTTTTAATAAAAAACAGCAAGGTAGATAGGAGCACTGTGACAATCAAAGTGATGAGCTGGAAATCTGAAATCTGTCTGCAATGCCCAAACACTAGACATAATTCATGTTCCACTGGTGTGACACATTCTGGAATCTGGGATGAACACCAGCCTCTGGCACACAGTGGGCTGAGCTGGGGGAAGAGCAGAGTTCTTGCAGATGGGTAAACCCCACCAAAGTGCACACACTGGAAATACAATGAAGAAATGATCCACGTGCATTAGGGTGTAAAAGCCATCTCTGTGCCTAGGAGCATTTGTGTTGCAGGAAAAAAAAGAAAAAAGCAAAAGCATTGTGTAGAGTGAAGCACCTTGGTTTTGTTGGGCTGTGTTAATCACGAGTGACTAGCTCTACTCGGGTGGGCTCTGGTCCACTTGAGCCACTGCACGTGCACAAAGTGGCTTTTGGGCACAAGTGAGCTGGAGAGGGGAGGACTCTCTAGTCTTTGTTATCCTGGGTTTCTTTCAGGATATTGAATGTGTGCTATGCCCCAGTTTGCAGCTATATCCAGGCATGTCTGTAATGGTGGCACTCCTGATCCACTTCCCCCCTCCAGAAGATACCTGATCATTAGAGTCCTCACCTCTAGGATGACAAGATGGAAATGTTTACATTTAAACCTGGAAAGATTTTTATAGAGAGCAGCTCCATTCTTTTGAGTAAATTCTGTGAAAATCCTTCCTTTCCACAGAAAATTTATGTGGGAATTTGTTTAATAAAACCCAAATATTTGAAAACTCTCCCTTTCCCTAAAAGAATACATCACCTCCCCACATCTCCCTGCACTGGGTATCTCCAGATTTCATTCCTCATAAAGTGTGCTGGACAGATTTCCCTGTGATTCAGGATCTTCTATTTTAAAGGAATTTTCTGCACCCTTTTTTTTCAGAACAAGCCCTGGTCCAAACACACATCCACTGGAACCACACCAGAACAGCATTAAAAAAAAAAAATGTACAAAAAATCACCGCACTCATTTTCCCTGGCCCTCTGACTCCTTCCTGCACTTTCTTTTCCAAGACAGAAGGAGGAATCCCACAGCATGTATCTGTTATTCGACTTTTCCTTTCTCTCTTCTCTGCTGAGGTCAGGAAACAGCACAGCCTGAAGGAGTGTGTGTTGCACCCATACAGATGCATCATGAGCTACCCCGAGGCAGGGTGAGCTCCACGGTTTCTGCTCCGTGTCCATCCCCCAGCCCTGAGCAGGATGAACAGGACCCGTCACAGCAGTCCCTGCCGAGGCTCTGGGACACACACCAGCTCCACAAAGGGGAAACCCAACCACATCACTTTGGCAGCTTCACTTCCTGCTGCAGCATCAGTAAGGCTCCTGGTAGGAGACCTCCCAGGCTCAGAAACATCTTTCTTGTGCTGGTTTTCCCTGTCCTCTTCGGGCAGTGTGAGAGAGGGTGCTGTCAATGTTGTTGCTGCTCTAAGGCATCCCAGAACTTAGGTTTTGTGGATCCTTAAAATACAAGAAATGAATGTATATTTTTAAAGCTCAATGCATTTTGCATTCAAGGACACAGAAAAAACTTCTTTATGGAGAGAAGGGAGAGTTAAAGACATAAAGGCTAATAGCAACAACTGAATATTATTTCCATGAATGGTTTTATATCTAGACCAAATCTGACTGCCTTAAACAGAGGGAATTGAGCAAGCATCCCTCCTGAAAGTGATTCTGCTTTTATTTATTGCTGCTGCATTGCTAGGGTGGGAGGCCAAGGTAGGTTTAGTGGGGATTTCCCTGCAGTTGCCTGCTCCGGGGCTGTCATTGCTGCTTGGTGTCAGAGAGGTACCTGTCCGGGAGAGCAGCCTGGAGGCACCTCACCATCACCCACCACAGCGGCTCCTCTTCACTCTCAGAAATGACCCTTCTTGCTCTGCACTTACCATTAGTCTCTCAAGGAACTTTGACGGGGCCCAGGCACTCCAAAAGAGATAAAAGTGAAAAGGTCACACCACTGGGTCAAAGGCTAAAAGGCAGATAAAACACCCTGCCTGCAGAAGCAAAATCTGAGGGAAATCAAATCAGCTCCTGAGAAAGGGTAGCTTGTAGGCTGAACTCCAGTGGGAGGACACAATTGCCCTTCTTTTAGCAACTTCTCCCTCCCTTTTTTTCCATCATGGGTTAACAAAATATATTTAAGCAGAAAACAAAATAAACTCAAATGAAAAACCCAGCCCGCCTCCTCGACAAATGGCTGATTTAATGGAGACTTTTGCTCTGTAGGGTCATCTTTTCATCTTTGCTGAGAGCAGAGGAAAAAATACTTTTAAACACAGGAAAGACAAAATTTGGTATTATATGTCTTCCATTAACCAGATGGGCACAGCTACTCTTCTGAGTCGTGACTTGAAGAGGACTTGGAACAATTAATCAGAAAATGTCAGCTTTCAGTCAGGCAGGTTAAAAAAGGGGATAGTGGCAAGTTTGGGGAGGAAAGGATAAATCATGAAAAGCAAAAATACAAGTAATAAAAAACTTACGTATATGAGGATCTAAGGGACCTCTTTAGAGTACTCAGCAAGAAACTTTTACATTTCTATAAGAAGAAGAGGCAGCTTTGAGGCATCCCAGCCTAGAGTGAGCCAGATGCACATGCACATGAACTTTTACATATTGAGCCACAGGCTGAGTGAAAAATTTTGTTCAGATCTCTTTGGATATGAACAAAAGGAAACAAACATTTTCCTCCCTTCTCTCAGGGGAATCAGAGTAACAAGGGTGGCTGAGGTTTGCATGTGCCCCTGCAAAGCAAGATCCCATGGCAGCTCTGCAGGAATGAGAGTGCCCATGCAGAACTTACTAATCTACTTTTGCACATATGGTTCTAACATCAACATTACGAGATCAAATTTTGCTGTTTCCCTTCTTTTACTTCACATTTCTGCAGTGTGCTGCTACACACAGATAGAAGGCATTGCATGAGTTTTGGATGTTTTCTTGTGTTCACTGCTAAAGCCTTACATAACCTGTTTCTCTTCTGTTTTGTGACCACAGATGCAGGGCTTCCTTCTGATAAAAACTGTGAAGGTTCTGCCATTGACTTTGCTTCATTTCCAGAACTTCTCTATTTCAGTTTTTCATTCAGTGGGGTTTTAAACCTTCAAACTTCTCCACATTAGATCAACACAAGGAAGGATTTGGGAAAATAATTTTTCAGCTTAAGCAGAACAACTGCTGAGCCATTAGAAACTCATGAGTGTTTATGAGGTCCCAGAGCACCAGAGAAATGTTGACATGCTGCATTATGCAGAAATGGGAAACTTTCAGAATGACCAACGAGTTTAACCTTGGCAAGATACTTGAACACACTATAGAACCACTGCATTATAAAAAATAAAAATAACTGATAAAAAGAACTGGTTAACTTGGAGTTATGAAGAACGAAGAATGTCAAACCACAGTCTCGTCCACCAAGAGAGAAAATCTTTTACTGTCTGGAAAAGGGTTCAATTTTGAGTTTAATATTGTGTTCCCCTGTTAAGGACATAAGTTTTAAACAGAAGTTCTCCAAAACATGTGTGTAATTGGCTGAGAAGCACAGCCAAGTGAGAGCACTCAGGACTTGAGGAGGTTGGTTCACTACCAGAGCACTGCAGCTCTCCCAGGCTTTCATGGAACAGTTTTTCCTCCTAACCTGACTGAGCGTGTAATTCACAGCCGCATCTGAGAACAATGGTTTAAGCAAGAAATTAATAAAAGCACATTAGCCATCTCTGCTCCCTCCAGGTCTGAAGTTTGAAGTGATGAATCACACTCCTGGCTCTTGAGGTATGTTCTGGGCATCTACACTGGGTTTCAGAGCAGAGCTCCCAGGTGCCCAGCCTCCAGCTGAGTATTTCAAAACATACAGGCAGCCCTTGTGGTAAATAGTGCTGGGCTATGGAGAATACATCCGTGTTTCTCTGAAGTCCTGGAACAGAGAAATTTGTTCTACATAATAAGGAAGACCATAAAAGAGTAGGATACAGAAGATCTCTCAAATCACAGGCTATTCCCCAGATATGGGACTTCCAATGAAAAAAATATTTAATTTCATATATATATATATATAAAAGTACAGCTGCTTTACAAAATATATTTTGCTGCTAACTTCATTGTTTGATCTTACAATAAAGTTTTATTTTTCAGGAGGTGGAACATTCAATCATGTCTTTAACACATCTAGGATTAGCTAACCAGTAGATCTGCACAGTCAAAACCTGGATATGAGCTTGGTCTCACAATGATCAAAATCACAATCCCAGGCAGGACTCCTAGTCTGGTGGCTGATTTGTGTAAATCATTACATTAAACGATAAGGCCTCCGGGATTAATTTTCAGGATACAGCTGATCATTAAACCTCTTTTAGATCTTTTTAAGGTTATTCTGAAGTTAAATCAATACTTAGCTCAGCTCTGCTGCTGTTCTTCATTGAATGCATCCAGAAGACACAACTTTTTCTCAAATAAGGGGAATCCTCACTCTGCTTTCAACTAAAAACTCTACAATCCAATTTTTGGAATATTGGACTCTTCCAGGAAAGCTCCTGAAATGAGTTCAGCAAACAGTTGCTCAACTCCTTCTTTCCCTCCCCTTTAATCTCGGGTGCTGACCTGGCCATTCATTCCATGTTTGCAGTGGCGAGCTCTGCAAACTGAGTTTCCATGGCAGCCCTAATCCATGAATAGGGCTGGCTCCATTGGTGGTCACTGAGGACAGGCTTTGTCCTCCCCATGTCCTGTCGCTGGCAAAATCAGAAGACAGAAAACAAGCGCCTTCAGTAAACATGACCTAATGAGATCCCTGACTTTGTGACGGGGGCCTGGAAAGGGAACGTGTGGGGACGCCTGCTTCTTCTGGGATTTTCCACTGAGGTCTCCGAGCGGTTTCCTGACTGGTTTTATAGACTGTCTTATTCAAATTGCAATTTCTAGAAAAATTTCTCTTTCTCCTTGTCTTTTTTAGATACAGGTATAACTGAATGAACGTGGCAAAACCATAGTCTGGCTTAGTGAGAGCGGTGTCCAATGCTCTGTTCTGCAGGTGCCAGGTTGTCCTCTCCCCAGAGATGCATCTGACCAGCTCTTTGATCACAGGATCCCCACAGCATCCAGTGGGTTTCCTCTGAGGAGGTGCCCAGAGCAGGGCCCTGTGCTTTCAGTCTCTTCCTCCTTTGGGTGTTAGACACCAGGCTGATCCCCATGACGAACCCTTCCCCAGGCAGTGTTAGAAGCTACTTATGGGACTTGCACAAATGAACAACAATTAAACTCTACATGTTTCCACATTAGTACATTACTTTTTTCATTTTATGCTCAATAATCACAGTGAATTCATCTGGGCATTAACATGACATGCTTGTGAAACTGTCTAGGAGGATGACAGCAAAACTTTTCCAGAAGATTAGGCTTTCAAGATTGTAAGAAATTTAGGGAAAAAAATGATAGCATATAAAAATACAATGAAGAAGACAAGTTGTATACTTCAAGTATATATTCCACACATTCTTTAAAATGCAACTTTTGCTCAGTTTCTCCAAGGTTTTTTTCTTTGCTCCAGGGCATGAAAGTCTTGCAATCCATCCTCTTTTAACTCATTATGTAAGGCACAACACCAAAGGTAAACGTGCTGGGCAGTGTGTGCTTGCATCTGGCCCCTGTGCACTGTCAGCCCCTTCCACAGGGCTGGATGGGACACAGCCTCTTATTCAGGGTCTGATTTCAACTGTTTGCTCTCACGTAAGGCAGAACAGTTGTCACAAAAAAAGCTGATCATTATCTCCACCTACTGCAAATACATTTCAGAGAATACAGACAGCTGAGCCCCACAGCACTTACTTTGGGAAAACTCCCACCGCCTCCACACATTTGATGTTTTACCCACAATTAGCAGCTACAGTCGATGTATTTACAGGAATTCCTCTGAAATCAAAAACACAGGCAGACTAATGGGATATAAAAGAAAGAGAAAGGAAGTGACTTTGGCCATGGCATGCTTCCACCCCATGCAGCTGAGATTGGACAGCTAAAGGACCCCTGGCCCAGCGCCCTGTCAATTACCTTAATCCCAACCCGAATAGGAATGACACTAAACACTCCACAAAAATGCTTCCAAACATTGCCATGGGAAAAAGGAAAAGCATTAACCCTGCCTTCCCAGGCACAGCTTCAGTAATGGACATCTTGCATTTTACATGGAGAAACACAGGGACATAAAAGACATACCCTCCAGTGAAAACTTGCACAACCTCTCAGAGGGAACAGAATTAATCGTAGGAAATCATTACAGTTCTAAACAAGAATATTTACGACATTACATAAACACCATTAAAACAAACTGAAAGGCAATAATTTTGAGAAAGAGGGAAGGAGGAAGTGAGGCAGGGGGGATGAAAACCAATCAAAGTTTATAGTTGAAAAGATAAAAGTTCCCGTGTCCCAACAATCTTGAAAATTGTTGCTTCAGCCATCACTTGTCCCTTGTTTACTCCCCTTAATAAAACAGGGAAATAATTTTGTTTATAAAGTTAGCCAATACTTGGAGCTTAAAGCACTTTTCTTAAAAAGGATCTTTCAAAAGCAACAAGAAATGTGGAAAATTTCTTTCTGAAATGTTTCAACTTTTCAAGAAAAAGCATTTCAAGTCATTATCATCTCATCAACCCTCTTTTCTTCCTCCGTCCCTTTTTACCCTTTTTCCTGAGGCAGGGAAGGATGAAGAGAAGAGGGAGTTTTCCTCTTTTGTTGCTCAATAAAAAAAAATAGCACAACTGTATTTTTAAATCAATGAAAAATTGAAAGAATTGCAAAGAAAAGCATTTAGAAACTTTCTTTTGCAACATACTTGCAGCACTTTTCTAACCAGTTCTAGTTATTTAGATCTGGGGTGAAATCTTCTTGTGTCTTTTACACTACAGATTTCACTCTGAGAACCTTGGAGCTTGAAAATTGCTCTGGGCAGCTTCAGTTCAGGCTGAGCCTGCAAGGCCTGTATTGCTCCCCAGGAGACCAAAAGCTCAAATAGCTGGCAGTCACTCAGGGAGCCCAGAAACAGCCTGGCAGATCCTCTTCAGGAGAGATGCTCTTACACTCCCGTCAGTTTGGGTTAGACATGTCCCTGGTGACAGCACTGTCTACATGTACCATGGGAACACAAAAATAGTTTTGAACTGCTCTCTGAAAATAAAGCCTTTTGGTCAAAATGCTGTTTCCTTCATTTTTTATTCTGACTCAGGCATATTCCAGCATCAAGAAAAGGATGGTAATCATCAGCACTCAGAGCCATAAGAAAAACATTTCTTTCCTTTACATTTCCCTCTTCCAAGAGCTGGCTTCTGGGAATTGCAACCAGCCTTCTGCTGTTCTGCTGGCCCAACAATGGCCATGATGGTTTGCAACCCAGGCAAGAAGCAGGGGACCTTGGTGGGCCGAGTGGGTGGCTGTGCTGAGGAGGCATCTGTGGACATTTCATGGGAATTCAAGGTGAGGGAGCTGCTAGACACGGACTTGCATTTGAAAGCTGGGTGCACCTTTGCAGGGGCAGCAGAAAATGTTGCAAATGGAGCACCATGGCTTAGTGGTAGAACCTCCCCCCAGACAAGCATAAAAATGTGCTCTGCTGTCTGCAAGCTGCATGATCAATATCAAGTCTGTGATTTGTGCAAAACCACTGCAATCTAATTGATACACATGGACAACAGATATGCTTTAGCAAATCAGCTGCGATTACCAGGATCCCTTGCAGGACTCAATAAACAATGTCTGGCTTTGGGGCTGCAGAACACACACACAGCTACACAAACCTCCCAAACAATTTTCCACTCTGCCACCCAGGCTTCATCAGCCAAAAGATTGTAAAAGAGCATGTGACAACACAAACAGCATGGGTTTAGCCAAAAGCCCAAAGTACAAAAACTCATCTAGCCCAGCACAGTCTGCATCCAATTCCCTGCCTGCATAGGGTAACATTTCACTTTCCAGGTTTATTCTTCCACACCCTTAGAAGCAAGAAGAGACCCACTTTCCCCCCTTACCCATGCACTCTCCATCCTCCCCTCCATCTCCTCAGAACTGAAAGCACTTGGGTTTTGTGGCCAAGCGTAGACAGGCGGATGGGAAATCACACGTTGCACCTTTCTTCTCCTCTTTCCCTGGTGCCAGGCACTTCTCCACTATCCTGATTTACTCATCGAGGTGTTGAGGAGAGTTTGCCCTACTAGCTTCAGGACTCAGGCAGCATTTCCTGAGCCAGAATGATGGTTTAAGTAAGGTCCTTCCACTGACCTCCCCGTGACACCGTGCTCATGAATAACCAGGTCTGTCGCTGCCCCTCATGCTTAATTTTCTCTGAGGAAATCTTCTGTTAAGGGGCAACAGTTTTCCATTTCAGTGTACAGCACTACCCAGCTGCTTGTTATTTCACTTGGCTGGGCCTGACAAGCTAATGGTATGTTTGATTTGCACTACCAGTTCCTGCTAGAGACATCATAACTTTTATTACAGACGTGGTTCTTGTTAGAGACTCAGTTGTCCGCAGAATTAAAAAAAAAAAAAAAAAAAAGGCACACTTATTTCAGTCAATTTACTCGTTAACTCATTAGTTGCAAGCACAGGGCTGGTATCTAGCACACCATCTGATGCATTTCTTTTTAGTATATTTCACTGGTGTTTGTGTGGCAAATGGAGAGATTATTCTATCACTTCTTTTGATATGCATTCCCTTTATTGTCCTCAATCCTTTGAGGTTCATCACATTTCTGACTGCTAGAACATTTGCTGTAAACTTTCTTAGAGACTGTGCAGCTAAATTCAGATCAGCAATTTCCATGGGGGGGAAAAAAGAGGGGTACAGGGAGAGGATACACAAAGATAAGATAACTTCCCCTGAACTGGACATAGCTCAGGATAAATTTTCTGCCTTGGTTTTCCTGCTCAGTGTGGATAAAGATATCAAGAGCATCTACAGAACTTACACATCTGCACTATTTTTACATTGCCAAAAGTACTATATGTGCTACCTAAAACTAAGGCATCACACTTTGCAAAAATAAAAAGAAAACCAAAAGGACTGAACTACCACAGCTCTGCTTGTCTGCAAAATACTGGATCTGTATTTAATGAGGAGACCAGCTGGGTTATGAAAATTTTTTCCCCATACCAGACATAGAGCATCCAGTCAGGACAGTGCAGTACCCTCCAAATTTTCCATCACACTGACTTGGAGCACCCTGATAGACATGTCTGTGTATCTCACATTCAGCAACCTAGATGGAAGGATCTCCAAACCTATGATTGCTTATGAAAATTTTGCCTGCACTTCCCCTCTGTCTCAGTTTAGTTGCCAGTAAAAAGAGGATGGTATTCACATGTATCACCATGCTGCAGCCCCATATAAAATATGCTTTGTTAAAATATGATATAAACAAGCAAAAAACGAGTAGGTTTATTCTGTTGGCTTTTCCTTGGAGCCAGAGTAAGTTTCCTTTTGGCAGGACTGCCAGTGAAAGACATCTCTTTGCAGTATTATCAGGGACTGTTAGTTTCTCATGCTGAATTTTCTCTAATAAAGGTCCTTTAAAGCCCCTGAACTCTTGATCCTCAAAACAGCCAGTCTGGGGAGCGTTTCTTCCAGTCTTTGAAGTTGCAGCACTCATAAAGCTGACCAGTGCTGTTTGTGGGTTTGTTTTCTTTCCATATCTCTCCTTTCCCTTTAAGACCAGACAGAAGATGACATTATTAGCAGGCTGCTCACAAGCACCTAGTCGTTTAGGGAAAGGCTTTTTATTTCTGCTTTCAAGCAGAGATGAAAGATTGTAAAAACCTCTCTTTTTTTTTTCCTTAGGGAATTACAGCTCACAAAAGTTCTTGTAACTCCTTACAGCAAGTATTTTACTACTCAGGGAGGCTATTTACTAGGTCACTTTCTTCCTGCAGCAGGCCTCAGTGTTAATAAATGGTGTCTGTGAGTTACTTTATGCTCTTCATACTTTATTTTGATCTAGCTGTGTGTTTAAGGAGCTAAAGAGAGTGTGTCTTGATGAACTACTTACAGCAGAGTTTGCTCTAGGCCAAAATGCAGAGAGTGCTTTCTTCTGGGTTTTTTCTAAGTTTTCGTAGGTACATTGAAATCTGAAAAATGGGGCAAGCTGCCAAGTTTGTTCTGCAAGTCTGTTAGCTTCTGCTCACTCAGCATCAACATCTGTCTTCACTAAAGTGTTACTGGACCCCCGGTACACTGCACAGAGCAAGCTCCAGAGGCGCTTGTAGAAAGCAGAGCTCGGGGAGGGAGGGAGGGAGAGCCACATCCCCCAAGCCCCCAGCTAACTGCCCTTTTCAAGGAAAAGGAAGGCACAGCTTTACCCCAGAATGCTCTGTCCCAGATTTGTGTGCCAGTGAGCCTTAATATCCCAAACAACCATGAGGGAGAGATGGAGAGATTGTAAGAAGGAGACCCTGTGCCTGGATTTTGCCTCTCAGCCTTTTACCCCATTCAGAAGGTGTCATAAAATACAGCAAAGATTTTTTTTTTTTCTCTTTCCAAAGAAGTCAGGTGATTTTATTATACAGTTCAAACTAAAAGTGCAACATCCTGGGAGGTGGCTACCCTTAAGACCTCAAAGGAGGACACAGTTACTACAACACCAAGTCATCACTAACACACCCAAAGCAAGGCAGTACCACATGCCTCCCTGATGAGGTTGCACAATATCTTTGTACCTAATTAACATCTGTGTTATTAAAGAAAGCAATTCTGCACACACATAAAGTACATGAGTCTTACCCAGCCCCTTTCAGGTTCTATCAGGGAAAAGAGGGGGAGGAATCACACAAACCCACCATGATCCCTGGTTTGATATCTCGCATGAGACTTGGATGCACCCACTGAAGCTGTGCTCATGGGTAACACCCAGCAAACCAGTGAATTCAGGGTCACATCTCTGAATTCACAGAGCATCCTGCTCTGCAATGTGTGCAAAATCACAAGCTACCAGCATGTGGTAAACAGTGGTGCACCTCTGACAGCTCATCAGCACGTGTACCATCCCATTTTACAAATGAAGGTCCCCCTTTCCCTGAGCTGACAAGTTTCTAGATTTTTCTCTGTGTACTGTGTGCTTACATGCCTGCCACACAATCGGCAGTGCCTGGATTTGTGGATTTATTGGCTGTGACCAGACACAGGCTAAGTAAGTAAACAGATTAATATGTATTAACATACCACATTGGTTCAAAGTTCAGAACTTGTGTGCACATGTGAAGGTGGTATTTATCCATGGTTCTTACCAAGGGAGCTGATTAAAAACAGGATCATGCAAAGCAAGCAGTGCAGTAAAAAGACAGCACTAAAACATTTTTTTGTAATTGAAATAGCCCGAATAATGGTTACCTGATTTAATGGCTCATCAAACTATAGCTCTCACATAATCTTCAAGCGTTTGGTGGTTTTATGTTGTAACTTGTACCTGATGCTGCAAGAAGTGAGAGTTCTTATGAAATTATTCCTGTATTGTTACCCAGAATAACAATGCCTAAGAGAAGCCATAATGTCTCATGTACAAAAGACAAAGGAAGAGAAAGGATAGTCAGACATTGGTCACATCCTAATGGAAAAGAGGTCTCCAGAGTCAAGGACTTTTTACTACTGCACCTTTTTTTTAATGTTCTGCCTTTTAGTCTTGAAGCTTTTGGCTATTTTCTGTCTAAATATGGTGTGAGAGTAAGATAACTAAACTCCCATTTTATAACAGCAATAAATAAAAAATAATAATAGATAATAATATAATATAAAATAATAAAAATAATAAAAAGCTTCAGGTGTGTGTTAACACTGTCAGAGCTGTGGGTGTTAAGTGCAGCAGTGTGAGCTGCCACTCGTCCCATTCCAGCGGGGCTGAGCAGACCCCTCAGCTGGGCTCCCTGCAGGGGAGCTGCCTTCACAGGGATGCATTGCCTAGGCTGAAAAGGAGGGGTTTCTGGTGTTTGCCCCAAAGAAAACGTCACTTTTCATCATATAATTTTCAGTCTAAAACTTCAGGTGCATCAGGAATGAACCAGCTTTTACAGGAGATCCCATAGCAGCAAGTGCCTGGCCCTCAGCTCCCAGCCTGGGGAAGGGGTATCTGTCCACCATGAGACATCACTGAAACCCTGCTGCTGAGGGAGAAGAATCAATCTTCATCAGCAAATTGATAAAAAGGACTTTCTTGTCAAGAATATTTGTAAACAGATTTTTCCAGCAGCTGCCCAGCTGGTCTCCTATGGAGGAGGTCAGGAGAAAGCTTCGTGATCAGAGGTGCAACCAGCCCAAGTGCTCTGGGATGTAATGCTCAGATTTTCCATTTCAGATCTTTAAAAAAATAACCAAAACAGCCACTTGTTTTAGTGCCTAAATGGCAGCTTAGGTCACTTGATAATTTACTACTTAAGCTTTTACTACGTGTGCTATGTGACACTTAATTTTCAGGAGCTGTGATTAAGCTGTCCCTGTCCCCATCAAGCAGCTGTTCAACTGCACAGATTTTTACAGAATGGAAAACCTCACAGGCATTTTAAGCAAAGTGTTTGCAGATTTTTTTCTGCTTCTCTTCTCAGTCTAAATCAAACTTTGCATCTCTTTTTTGGGGTTTAGGCCTGAATTTTTAAGCCAAATTAAAGATTTAGGATGTATACTGTCAGGTCTCCTAAAGAGTTTAGCTACTAGAGAAGGAACCTAGCATCCTTTATTTCTCTCATCCTGAGACCGACTTGACAGAAGCTTTTCTATACTTTGAAAGTATCTTTACAACCTAGAGGTTAACCAGTGTATCTTTCTCACAGTCCCCCAAAACATCAAACTAATATTTTATGGGCTGGTTTTGCCTGGCATCGTTAATTTTCTTCACAATAGCTGGTATGGAGTTGTGGTTTGGATTTGTGCTGAGAACAGTGTTGATGATGCAGCAATATTTTTGTTGTTGCTGAGCAGGACTTACACAGTGTCACTTTGTGCTCCTCACTCCACCCCCCAGTGAGGAGGCTGAGGATGCACAGGGAATTAGGAGGGGACACAGCCAGGACAGCTGAATCCCACTGACCAAAGAAATATCCCGTGCCACATGACACCATGCTCAGCAAATAAAGCAGAGGGAAGAAGGAGGAAGAGAAGAGATGTTCAGAAGAATGGTGTTTGTTTTCCCAAGTCATCACTGAATGATGGATCCCTGCATTCCTGAAGATGACTTTTTCAGGTGTTCCTCGTTCACCAGAATGAATTCCTTATTTTGCTTTGCTTACACATGGCTTTTGCTTTACCTACTGAGTGAAGCAAAGGGAACAAGTGGCCTTGAGGGGCTGAGTTGCCCACTGGAGTTAAATCACCACAGTACAACACAGAAATAACTCAGCAAAGAGATGGAGGAAAACACAGCTTGGATTCCTTGGATCAAGCACTTCCCAGGGGTCTGAGAGGACCTGAAGCCATGAGAGAATTTAAAAGCAGGTCTCACCTCCTGGAAAGCATGCTCTGTGCTATTCTCCATGCAAAGTCTGAGGCACCAAATATGCTCTGAGCCTGCCAGCTGGCTTAAACACCACAAGCAAGGTCTGTCTGTGGCAGGTAGGAAAAGGCTTATCTGCAGCTCCCTGCAGCCTGGTGATGCCTGGAGCAGGATGAGGTGCCAGTGGTGTTGTGGAGTATTTAGGCATCTACAGGACTGGACACAGTTGAAAATGGTTTCTCTAGAAATCCCTAGGATCTGGCTGTCGAATTGGAACACTTGAAGTAGAGCTCAGGTGTTTATGGTGAATCTAGCCTTTTCCAAACCCAAATCCTAGACCAGTGAAGATGCAGGTCAATGTAGCTTCTGACTTCAGTATCATCTGGAAATATGCAGAATTTTGTTGTGACTCCATAAACAGCCTGTGACACCATGAGCTCTTCTTGTAGGTCTTTTCCAATTAAGCACTTAAGAGTTTCCCAAGGTAAATATTAATACTTCAGAAAGGAAATACTAACATGCAAAAAAAATCCTTTCCAACTTTTCTGCTTAAATAGCTATCATTTTTTAGTGAGGTCACAGCATCCAGTTTTCTATAATAAAAAATAAGCAGGATAAGTAGTTTTACTCCTGTCAAAACTTGAATGCAATTTTATGTTTTTCTTTGACTTACCCTATAAATATTTTTACTACAACATTCAAAGTTTATGAGATCTCTAAGACTTGTAAAGAGGTTGAGTAACTGGAAACCAAAGGCTAATACCTACCACAGGGACCTGGGGGTTTTTCTTAAGCAAGCTATTTATTAATGTTAACAAAGGGTATTTTACTGATGATCTGTTTAAAAAACTGAGTATTATTTTACCTTTCCATTCCAGCGTAAACAAATCCATGAGGAGGGACAAACATAGACCAACACCACAATGCCTGACAATGTTGAACTTTTCCCGGGTTAAAATTTTCTGACATTATCCCCTGAGCTGAGCTGCTGCAGTTGAATCTCTGCTGAGTCCAAGTGTAGCTTGGGAGCTGCAAAAGTCAGCCTCACTGAACCAGAGGAAAGAATAGAGTTAGCCACTGGCTGTGGATGCCTTTGACAAGCTGTGTCCTTTTCCCTGTTCATGAGTCACTCACCAGGAGACTTTATCTTTCCTAATGCATTTGCTATCTATAATTATGGTTGCAAGAGTTATCCACCCTTACAGGAAAGCATCGCCGTGCCTGAACAGGCCCAGGAGGAGCTGTGTCACAGGCCAGGCACTGGGAGATGATCTGTCCTTATCCACCATGGCCACAGGAGAACATGCATGTTGCAGCTCATCTTCTGGCACAGCTCAGCAGAGTTCTGTGTCACTGCTTACTCGCCTGCCACTATTTCTGCTCCCAAACCATGATTTACTGACTAAAGATTAACTATTCAAAAAGGTTTGCACAAACAGGCAACCCAGCCTTTTGTGCAAACACTTGTGGATAGTCATTACAGTAGTAACTGGAGCCCAACAGAGCAAGGAGTCAAAATATCCACAAACTGGCTGAGTCCAGAGCCTGCCAGATTTGGCCATCCTGTCTCTGGCTGTCCTGCCTCCCAGCCACCTTCAGCATCTTGGGAAGACACAATGCAAATGCACCCCTGAGGTCAGCCCAGAACCACAGCTGCTCCAGACTGTTTTTAATCCTCCTTTCTTTATGGATTAAAGAATTAAACATTCATAGGGATTAAACCTTTCCCAGCTGTAAAGCTCAGCACTGGATTTATCACACAGTTACAGCTCCCTACCTACCCACACAGCTTCTGGGTAGATGGGGAGCTAACCAGGATCAAACACTTAAAAAAGAGGATGAGGTTCTTAACTGACCAAAACCCAGAAAAATAATCTGAAATGCCTCCCTTTACATGTGTATACATGCAGTCAGCTCTTTTTGTAGGCATGTACCTTTGGGGTTTGTTATTGTCCTCTGGGACACATCTTCTCAGCTGAAGGTTTACTTCATCTGGACACAGCACATGCATCTGAGAGCTCCACTTTCATGCACTGTTGCATGTTCAGTTTATGCCACACAATCCTAAATGGTGTACGTGGATATTTCCTCATCTGCACAGCGTCCCAGAAGAGCACCACAGATGCCTTGTATAGATGTGCCAGCCTTTAATTGACTAGAAGACCTCCAACTTAATGTGAAATCAGCTGCTTATCCTGCCTATGGATCTCACTATCTCAGTTGCATAGCAATCATAAACAGGCTTTCTGTTTTTCTGGCTGGATAGTGCTGCATTACTTTGCAGATGCTCCTTGGAAAAAAGAGAACTGAAAGGGATTACAAGAGGTAATTTGATCACTTGTGCAGTGCCCAGATCAAGTGAAAATAGAGCTTCCATGGCTGACTTGGATTAAATCTTTGTATAAAACTGCCCAATACTGTGATTTTGCCACTTTGAGTCAGTGTTTTGCCACTCAGATTACAGGAGAGAGACTCTCATCCTTCAACTCTTGGTTGCTAAAGCTTGTTGTGTCTTTTACTCAAGGATCATGTGAATCCAATCATGCAAATCCAAGGCCTGCCCTTTCTACCTTGAGAGCATAGATATGAGATAGAATGTGGGCCCTAACATCCTAAAATGAAAGAGCAGATTAAAACTGTGTATTTTAGTAGACAAATATGTTATTTCAATTCCCGCTGGTTTTGTTTCAGTGAATGGTCAGTGGGAAAGGACAGCCAGAGCTGTTCTAAAATGGTCTTTGTCACCAAGGAAAGTGTTTGGGACTCACCCTTCATGCCATGCACTGATTTGCTCAGTGCAAATGCCATGACTGTAATAAGGGTAATGATTAATACGAGCCCAGTGATGCCTGCATGTTTGTGGTCACGCAGTGGGTAGATTTTGGCAGCAGTTTCCTGGAGGTTTTGATTCTATGGCAAACTGAGGAGCCAGAGGACGAAAGGGAGCAGACCTTCATCTGGAATGGTTTTTCTTAGTGTGCCTTCCCATCCTAAGAGGAGTCTTTGACAGGGATGAGATCCTGAGCCCTCTGGATGTGCCAGTCTTTCTCCAGTAGCTGCACAGGGATAGTTTACACCAGCTGCTTGAAAATAGATTAAGGAGTCAGAGAAAATTAACCTAGCCACTGATAAAATGCTAATTCCCTCCTTCCTTTTGGCATGGTACTTCTCCTTTTCTTCTGAGGTTTGCTTCAGAACAAGAGAACACTTTGAAAACACTTCCCACTTCGTACAATCCTTGACAATGGAGCAGAGCACTTTATTGTTAGGTGGCAGCATTCAGCCAGCAATTAATTGCCCTCATCACACTTCCCAGCTGTCCTCTTGCTCTTGGTGGTATGAGCCCAGTGCAGATCTTTGGCACACAAACATGGTTTGAACTCCAAAAGGCAATGAGAAGGTGAGAGGAGACATATTGCTACCAAGCTGGTTGGTGTGAGCTGAGGCTAAAAGGGGGTCTGTGGTGAGCAGTCTTGCCCTTCATGATCTGCGTCAAATAGGAGCACTATCATTGCATTACATTTTTATCTGGTGCTTTGAATCAGCATAAAAACACATTATAATACTAATGTGATTCTGTGGTAATTGTTCTGCTACAATAAACAGGCCTGATATGAAACACACTGAACTTTCTGGTTTCTCTGGTGCCCATTTCTTGAAGGGGATCATAGTGAGGTGAGAGAGAAAAAAATGGGAAATAACTCTGGAAAGAAAACTATCAAGATTATCCGGGTGACTGATAATTATGAGATTTTATATCACAGGGAAATTAACATTTTAAAGATAGGCCAAGCAGAAAATCTTTATTCTCTTTCCAAAATCCACAAGCATTTCAGTGCACACTGCCCTCTGCATTTGGATGGCAGTGCATATTTATTGGTGCTCCTGTTTGTAGGCTGCCTGGGGTTTGCATGCCAGTCCCCAGATTCCAGATATTTCCCCACCATGATTCGCAGTCAGCAGTGCCCTTTCCACTGGCTGCCCTAAGGTGTGCACTATGATTTTGTGACTTTCCTGCAGACAGGACTGAACATGCCAGTTTTGGGAGAGGGAAACCAGCTCCAGCCTCTCAAAAAATGTCCATGTAGGGCTATTGTGTCAGCTATGAATTCACTATTTTTTCTGTGTTTGCAAAGGAGCACTCCCTGGGTGCCTGCCATCATTCAAACAGAGACGACATCTGGTCAAGATGACCAAGTTGACCAGGTACAAAGAGAAGCTGACAGGTATGAAGCAGTGTGGTGAGGCAAGAGTGGGAGACCTGCCAAAAGGAAAAACAGCAAAGTGTTCATAAACTGAAAACAAACATGTTCCCTGAAAAGGGAAGCTACTCCTGGTCAGGAACAATCATTGTCTGTAAAGCAGGCCCTAGAAGAAGAGGGTTTTTTCTAAGGTACTTAATACACACTGTCTTCATATTATCTAGTGTAGTGCTACTGGCTGGACAGGTTGTCAGAATTTCCTTGTCTTTTGAACAGGGTCACTGAGTTTGTCCTGAACCTACTGACTTTCCTCTCTTTGGTGTATTTTTAGAAGTCCAATATGTGCCTGTTTTTCTCTGCATTTTAAATCCAAAAGACTCAGATGATTTGCCTCAAACATTCCAAAAGAAAAAATAAATCTCCTGTGGTTTCACATTACATATGAAGTGTTTCAAGCCCAACATAGATTTGGGGGTTTATGTTTGGTGGCAAAGTTAGAAAGTATTTCAGTTCAAATATAGAGTACAGTGCTCCTGTAACCTCAACTCCAAACTCTGCTAATCCAAGTTTAGTTCCTGATGGACTCTATCCACAAAGTGAGCTGAATACCCAGCTGTTGCCTAAGTACTACTTTAGGTGGAAAAGTCCAGAATTTACACTTTCAAAGCTCTCTCTCCACACATCACAAATATAGGAGAGCAAAATGCTCTGTGTGCATAAATATAATTTCTGGGCATGCATCCCTGAGCATCCCAGTTTCTGTTTCTCAAATTGTGCCCTTCATATACAGCAAAGAAGTTAATCTTGCCCAGAAGGAGGCTTTGGATGCCATGTTTCCCTCCCTTGACATCCTAGTATCTGGAATGCCATTCTCTAGAGTCAAATATTATCTCGTCTATTTAGTCTAAACCAGGTGTCTCTAAGAAAGGCCTACCCAGGAAATATTTCTGAGCATTTTCACAGAAAGTGTCAGGAATGGTTTCAGGTCCCTTCAGGTGTGTTTGGAGTTTGAGCCAAGGTGTCTGGCACAGCTGATGAGTGCTGACACAACGGGGCAACCAGCACTGAGGATTCAGGGAGGAAGTGGGAGGTCATGGTGGAAAGGAAGAGGATAAAAGGAGTAGTTCCTCTCCATGTTAAATCATGCATGTTTGTTCCTAGTGGGCTTTCAGTATCACATCATTGTATCACATTCTGAGATATCTTACATTTCAGATATTATAATTTAGTGAAGAAGAAATAACCTGGATTCACCTGAAGGAGGATCTTTGATCTGGAGGAGAGGAAATGAAAACATGGATTCCTTTGTCCTCAGTAAAAGTGTTCAAACTCAGTGAGGGATCCAAGAAAAATAAATTAGTGTAGACTTGTTTGTTATTTTGCCTATATCTGCATATTTCCTGTTACCAAAATAACAAAATAATTTAATTTCACAGACTTTAGAGTTTCCTTGGATCCCTTCAACCCTCCTTGCCTGTGTTTGTGCAACTGAGCAGCAGCTTCTGATTTCAGATTGTCCATAAGGCTGGGGCTCCAACAATGGGGACGTTTAAGCTCTTATCTGTACTGGTGAGGAGAAGAGTAAAGCCAAAATGTGATGCATAGCTTTAGAAGAGTTCTTTCTAGCAGGCTGAGCATTATCTATTTGCACAGGTGATCATGCATCCCCTGCTCACTGGGTAGCAGCATTGCCTCCTCTCTGGCACATTTCCAAGTTGCAGGAAGTCCAGTGTTGGTTTGCAGAACTGACACTATTTTACCCTGCTGTTTAAGGTCTCTAGGTCTTATACTGAAACCCACAGAGAATCCAACACCAGCTTGAAGAGAGAATCAAAAAACTTTAGTGCTTTGTAATAATATTCACTGAACTCCTGTCGGAATCAAAAAATAATCTGTTGGGGTATATTTCTGCCAGGTTTTTAGTATTCATATAACTCAGGCATAGACTCCAATGGCAAATAGAATAATAATATCCAGAACACAAGTTTGGCTTCCATTTCCACTTGACATGCAATAAAGGTCAAATCTGCTTCCCATGAACTCAATGTGAAAATCCTAATTAACTTCAGGAAAGAGCAGAAGTGGGCCCCAAAGAGTTAACAGTAGTAGGATATAAACCAGAAATTAAATAAACTCTTAATCAAAAAATTATATCTTACAGACAGAGAAACCTCTCTGGAGTTGTGCAGTTCAAAATAGGAGCAGAATTTCAGCCTCTAACATTCATTGATACCATTTCAGATGCAAATTTTGTGATCTTTTCAGTGCCAGACACAACACATTCCAGTATGCATAACATTTTAGTTACTTACCTTCTATGAGTTGCAGAGCATAATCTTTTTCACTGTTTAGAAATAACTCAGCTCTGAGTCACCACTGAAAAGCCCTGTTCTAAATTGGATTTCCCCTACGAACCTGGACTGTCTCAATTTGAAAAGTCCAAAGAAACCACAAAGCCTGCTTTACAGCCCATAGTTTGTGTCTACTGGGAGGAAGGAGCAGATCAAGGCCATGAAAAGGTGAGGGTATCCTGGGGATCCCTGGCCTGACAGAGACAACTGCATTGCACGGGAAGGGACTGGAAATATGTCCGTGCTCTCAAAGCTAGCACTGCCATCCCACCTGTGTCCAAGCAGCAGTGTATTTGCAGACCAAGACCCTTGTCATTGATTTCAAGGCAGCCAGGCTCCCACTGACTTTCAAAAAGCTCTAACTTTGTCTCCCACCGTGCCTGTGCTCAGCATCACAGTGTGACACGTTATCCAGCTGGCGCCGACGAGAGCGAGAAGGTTTGGGATGCAAATCTGCGCTTCCTGGATGCTGCACAGCCCAGTCCTTCAGCTAAAGGACCACCACACAGGATTTATGCTAGTAAAGCAAATTTCTTTGCTGTGTTTCTCATTCTAAAGGAAACACACAGCAGAGACCTGGCCACAAACTACCCTATTCTTTTAAATGGAGAATATTTCTACCAGTAGGAGCAGTTTTCTCCATCAGCTTGTTCATGCCATAACTTTTGTGGCCACTAATCGGAAAATCCATGGGTTCAGATTTCACACCTTCACCACCACTTTCAAAACACTACCTTTGCAGGCAGAGGGACTGGAAGGGATTCAGGGAAAGCTTTGTACTAGTGCTGCCTCCTGTAATTCTTGAAGAAGCTGAGCAGGTTGAGGCTGCACTTGCTAAGGCAGAACTGAGACCGCGTTCCCCATAGCACCAAAGAACTCCTGCAATGCCCAGGAATAAAAGAATCCTCCATGACACAGCCCTTTCCCTGCCTATCATTTTACTTTAACTCTCTTGAAGCAAAGAATTTCTTCTTAGTGTTCCTAATGAGACTACCAGGCAGAGAGTTGTAAATCCTTCATGTACTACTGTGGGAAAAGAGCAGCAAATATATTTGAGGGAGAGATAGGAGGGAAGAAAAGGAAGACATTCCAACTAATATACACCAATTCAATTTGACAGGTTCCAGAACCCAGTAGATTGTATAGCATAACTGTAAATAATATGCCAATAGAATTATTAAAGGAGAAGTATCGGGTTGTGTCTGCCCAATCTGAAAATTTTATTTTAAATAAACATTGTCTAAAATTTCAGAAGATATTTACAAATCTCATCTGGTAACTGAATAGGCCACAGTGTCACTAGCTAACTTAAGCAAGTAAAAGTGAAGGTCTTTGCACCTGCTTTTAAGAGTTAGAGATACATGATTGGACTCTTTCTATTCGGACTGTGATTTACCATTGTGCCATTGTTTCCTTTAGCACTCCGTGAATATTGCTTCTTTTTGAGAAGACAGTCTTGCACAATAACCATTTCATTCTTCATGGTGGTTTTCAAACTGTCAAGCCCTTTGAAGAAAACTTTAAAGTTCTGAAAGTTTTGAATTAATAATTCATCCTTTCCCTTGGTAAAACATATATTCAATCCCAAAGTTTAAAAAAAAAATCTTTTATTGTGAGAACATTGCATAGTTTTTACTAATTTTCAGCAGATCAAATAAACATTCATGGTTATTAAGAATGTAACTCTGCTAATGATGGCTTCCACTGTTAGAAGTCCTAGCTTAGACTGAATAAAAACTTCTGAAAATTACATTCTGTTGGGCATGAACAGAAAGATTTTGTACAACTATGCTGCAGAACACAGCTAAAAGCATCTCATAAATCTGTGCTACACTAAATTCCATTCTTCCTTTAACCACCCCTACAGCATAGCAGTACTCCAGGTAGGGTTTCACCAGAGCAGAGTAGAGAGGTGGATTCACCTCTCATGACCTGCTGGTCCCACTTCTTTTGATGCAGCTGGATATGGTTGGCTTTCTGGGCTGCAAAGACACATTGATGGGTCTCACTCAGTGTTTTATCCACCAATTTATCCCAAATTCTCCTCCACAGGGCTGCTTTCAATCCACTCATTGCCCTACCTGCATCCATGTTTGGGATTGCCCTGACCCAGGTTCCCATAAGTCCATTTCTCCAGGCTGTTAACATTCGCAAGCTTGGCTGTTCTTGAATTTGGAGGAGATGAATCTTGCAAATCAACCACCTCTCCCAGTATCCTCTTCCTTACCTGTGTGTACACATCAGTGGTGGACTCATCTCTGTCTTGGTTGTTTGTTTCGAGGTCTTTTGACCCTGTGCCCTTTCTTTGCCATTCTGGCCTGGCACTGTGAGTTGTCATCTCTGTTTTCTGCCATTCAGTGTTTGAATGTCTCTCAGGTTGCTCAGCCTATTGGCAAAGATGTTTTGCCTTGCTGGGTCAGGTGGATCTCAACTCTTCCTAGGAGTCCTCAGTTCTCAGTCCCATGGCTGTATATGCCAAATCCCTATTCCCAACATCATCTGTGCAACCAGCTGCTGACATCCATCATCTGCTAAGTCCTCCTCAAGCCCTTCACCCTCTGTGGCAGGACTAAGGACAAACCCACCTGGTCCTTGAACCCTCGGCCCTTACCCCAGAGCCACGTAGTCACTCTTGTTATGCTTCACATAACTATTCAGGCCAAAAGAAAAAGGTGAAACAAATGAGTCCATTTTCTGAAGTTGTTCATATTTCAAAGGAGGTGTGAGAGAAACGGACAGGAATATGGATTTCATTTTCTTTTCTGTACTCAAAGATTTAACATTTGAAGACTCTTCTATTAGGTTTGCAAATTTTCTGTTCTTGTAGCCCTCAAGGAAAAAAGAAAAAGAAATGTGTATCCACAATTTAAACAAAAAACATTCCCTGCCATTAGCATTTCTTTGATGGTCCTTTGGTTTATTATTGTGCATTAACTTCTGTATAATCACATAATTGCTACAACATTCATATAAATAATGCATTTCGAAAAGAAGGTAAAGAGGGTGTCATATTCTATTCTCCAGAGATTTTAGTGGGACCCTCTGGCTTCACTTTAGTGCTAAAGCTGCTCTCTTTTTTTGTCTCAGGATAGCTAAAGCTTGTTAACAAAGTTAAAGCAAACAGGGAAAATAAAAACACTTTCATTTTATCATGACATAAATTTGATGGGTCAGCCATAAACCTCTCAGCTGAAGTTACTCCATGGTAAAACTAATGTGTCTTGTCTTCGCTGCACTGGTACCTCAGGGGAGCTGATGTGTATTAGCTATCACAATCAGGAAAGACAAACAGCTTTTGTAGCTCCCCCTCCTTCCCCAGGTCCTCTTGGGTTTTCCTTTTATGAAAGTTTCTGGTAAAAGCTTCTATGAAGTCACAGAACAGAGTTGCCCAGAGTTGCCAGCTGTTTTTTTGCACTACATGAAAATATTTCTCAAGTACAATCCTCTCTTCTCTTTCCTTTTCAAACACTTACAGTTTAAAAAAGCCAAACCCTTCAGCATTTGGCACAGTTTCAGCTACAAGATCTACAGCCAGTTTTGAAAACTGCAACCTATAATGAGCTAATTTTACAGTTAGAAAAAGGTTGTGTCAGTTTGAAAGAAACAGATACAGCTGGAAAGGAGGGAACTGAACTGTGCACTGAAAGCACTGGGATTTTGCCCACATATTTGTGCCTGGATTTTACTGGCTTTTTATAAACCAGAGTTTCAAAGACTTCTACAGATTTGATGTGTTTGGACATGTGTTCAGTTTTAGTCAGTTTTAGAGCATAAGTCCACAGAGACACATAGGAAGGAAGGTGTATAAGAAGAGGACAAGATTACATGTCCATAGGTGTGTGAGGTCTTTATTTTCTTGATTGTGTTTGCAACCCTTACCAGTCCATTAGACACAAGAAGGATCTCTCTTGATACCACCTTTCCAATGAACACAAAAGGAAGAAAAAGATTCACAAGATTAGTAAGATTAGCACTGGTAGGTTTCAGTGCTATCCTGATCCAGAAATTCACTGTCTGGTGGCAAATTGAGTGACTTTTTAATGATATATTAGAACGCTTCCCAACAGAGAAGGATAAAGCTGTAATGAGATAGAGCAGCAAGCAGCTCAGAAGTTGGGAGGATCCTGAGAAAGGGAAGCATTTACCACGAGGAGTGTTGGAGTGGAGAGCCAAAGGGCAGCAAGAGCTGGGGTGCCACATGCAGGTGCCTGGATTTTCTCTACACCTCTCCTGAACCAGAGAGAGAACAGTGAAGCAGTCTGATGAGTCATTTAAGCATCCTGCCCAGCCAGGCCTATTCAAAAGGGTAGAATTGGGTGGCAGCAAAGGAAAGGCAGCTCTTGCATCTCTGTGCTTCACCCCATATCCCCAGCTTTTTCCTTTTACACAGCCCAAATTCTGCCTTTCCAGTTGAATCACTTCACTCTGTGTCCAGCACATCAGGTTTCACTGAGGTCCCTGGGCAGCAGTACTCTACCTCACCCTGGTGAGTCTGGGGTGCTCAGAGGAGCTACTTGGTTGATAGAAGTTTTTTGGTCTGCAGGAAATTTATGTGTCATGAGCACACTAAAATATCTTTCTGCCTGCAATCCAACACAGACCTTACTCCCACATGTCATACTGTACTGGGACACCAGCTCCTGAGAAACATCCTGCACATTTCAGAACAAAAGAAAAATTCCCAATTTGAATGCAAAAAGTCTGGTTCTTAAGTGCTCTCCTACTGCAATGAGACCAGAATCAATATGTATTGATATCTAAGATTTCTTATTCTCTAAGCCTACCTTTCTATAAATTCCAGCAACAGCTCCAGCTGTTACTGCCCACAGAGAATCAGAGTTTCTATATTCCTCATGAAACTTGCCCTAGATGAGATTAAGAATGATTACTGGTAAGATGTAGGCAGATACCTGGACTCCCCTCCACATTACTGTTTCCACCACTACAATCAGTGGGTGGGTGGGAAAAACCTAAGACAACTGCCTTGTGTAGAGATAGCTTGAGAAGGCATATGTATAAATGGAGCACCTAAAATTTGCAAAGCTTCTTCAGTTTTCTACCTATCTTTGTTGTCCAGCTCATGGTATCACTAGTATTTCTATTTTTGTGAAAGCACAGTTGTGTCTGTCATCAGCTTTGGGTGATAAGATCAGATTTTGAACTTGGATTCAAACCACATGGTAATTCCCTGCTCTATAAAGAAAAGAAAGACAATAAAAAGCCCTCAGTACTGGTTTTGTTTCCTCTGAGCCTCATTAGGCACTTAGCCAGTGACTAGTCAGGTACAAAGGGGCAAGGACTCAGAAACAGGCCTCAGAGGTCCTGCCTTCCATCTGTGAGGGGTAAGTGTGAACCATAAGCCAAATTCATTTAGTTCCTTTTACATAATTGTCAGCTTTACTCAAAGCAGTTTCTTCTCCTTGGTTGCAAGGGAAGACAGTCAATTGTTGTTCTATTCACATCGTCACATAAACTCATCTGACAGCCATGACAGCAACTGCTTGCTAATTATGGAGCAAAATTTGCAGTGCAAGGTTTGTTGTGCCAACGGTCCCCAGAACAATCCTGGGATTGTTTTATGAGAAGATTGGGCAGTCAGGGTTGAGCACTTTTGCTTCAATTATCCCCATGTGCTGTCAGGGTTTGGAGCTGCTCTAGTGGAATGAAGAGAAGAAAATAAATGAGCTCTGCTCCAAGCCTGGGAGCAGTTGCTGAACCCTGAAGAGCTCAGTTGGTTGTATCTTTGTTAGTTGCTATTATGGATATTATTGCCTGGTAGTGGCACTGAATCTGAGGGCCCATTAGCACTTCCATGTTATGTCCAGGGATTTATAGTTCCACTGCAGAGACTTACAGAGTCTTACTCTGGATTTAAACTCAGCATGTGGTCCCAGCTAAACCCATCTCTCTAACTTTATTATTCACTGCTTTGGGTGACCTAATAAAGTTCAGATATAGTTGGCACTGGATGTAGCTGGTATGCTGATTTTATCAAGAAGAGGAATTGATTTGTGAGTGAGAGGTGACTAACAGAAAAGTCCACCTCACCAAAGTATTACTTTCTTAATGTAGGAATCTGCATTATGTGCAAACACCTTAAATGATTATTCTAAAAGAAGAAGTATAACCAGCTGGTCATAAATCAGAATTATCCTTTCCCAGAATGTTCCAAAAGAAAACTAATTCTTACTGAAGTTACTGGGCTGCACCTTCTCAACTTCTTACATGACATAAGCTTGCAAAGCACCTGCATGTGCCCCAGCTGGTTACATTACTCAAGAATTTCCTATTTGTGACCCAAGTACAATTGTGTGTCTGTCATTTGCAACAGAGCTTCAGTGATAAATTGGAAAAATAAAGCCTGGACAGGGGCTATGTTTGTCTCTTGCAGCCAGTAAGTTATTCTAGGACATGCCATCCCTTTGCAAAACCTAGAATCAAGGCCACTCCATTGTCTTTGCCAGATACACAATCTCCATGTCTGGCTAACCCCAGAGTCAGTTCATCTGAGCATCTCCCACAGCCACTCCTCCTCCCTCATCTACTCCTGTTCCCCCCTACTCTCTGCAGCACTGATTAGGTCACAGCAGGACCAGTTCAGTTTCCTATCCCAGCAGAAAACTATTCCATCCTTCTGCTGAGTTGGTTTCCTAGCAGATGGCACATTGCATCAGCTCACCAGGCTGTCACACAAGCCATAACTGGAAGGGTCTCAACCAGGGGCAACAGTGTGAGCATGCCTTTTGTTTGAAGCACGATGCAAGATCAATCCCCTGAAACTTTTAGTCACTTCCTTTTGTCTCTACAGATTTGCAGCATGGATTTGGACTGCAGGGAAGGAGGACTTATGCCACAGGTTCACTAAAAGTTTACCTAGAGCCCTTCAGAGTATTGGCATGGCATAACTCTATAAAAGCAACAAAAACTCCTCTCTTCTACAGCCTATACAAACTCCTGAAGGACATATTCCTCTCCTTCATGGATGTGAATCATGTGACATGGGCCATCTTAACTATAGGCAGGCAGGATATTCTTCCTTGTCCCACACAGATTATTGATGTTCCCACTGGAAAGGTTTTTGGAATATGGGAACAACTCTAGAAAATCTAAGGTTTCAACAAATTTGAATTTCATTGCACAACTCTCTTTCTACCCATCCCCAAGCCACCATACCCACAGATTTAGCCTTTTCAGAAACATCTTCCAAAGGTCTGTGGTATTGACAGAATACAAGTGGGAGAGCAGAAAAGAAATAAATAAAAGGTCCTGTCAGGAACACAAGTCTGCCATCACCCTAGAGGGATTTTGACTGCCAGGAAGGGGCAGACCAGACCTTCACTCCCCTGTACTCCCTGCTCCTCTGGGTCTTCCCCTCGCCTCTGCCCTTTGTACACTGTGTTATGAGAGAGCAGAGAACCAGTCTGGCTGAGTCACAATACTTTTACTGTGTTCAGATCAGTTCACTGCAAAACCTACTACACCAGTGCCAAGGCACCCCTGAACAACCATCAGGCCTGAAGAACAGGGAGCTCTGACTTGTGCTTGTCAGATTAAAGCAACAGAGAACTGCAGACCAGCTACTTATATGAGGTTAAAAGAAAGCAGTTAATTGTTCTTTAATCTGGACATCAGAAATATTATGAAAGGCAGTAGCTGGAATTTGGTTCAAATTCAGGTTGAAAGTAGGATTAGGTTCATTGTGGTGATGTAGTATTATGCAATATGCAACTTGTTCTCTCCCAGTTAACCAGCTGTACTTTACATGAAGTAGCTGAATATTAGGGGAATTCCTAACACTTTCTGACCCATGAATGCTTAACCAGAAAGAGTCACGGGAGCATCTGAAAATCCTGTGGTTAGGGCATATCTAAGAGATCATAACTCAAACCTCTACTCCAGGTGAGGTAGGAGAGGAGCTCCAGCCTGGTCTCCCACACTCCCAATGGGGACATTAAAAAGTTACCAGCCATCGGGGAGGAAGAAGTAGGGTCTCTGTGTTGTGTGATCATGCATGTTACATTCAACTCCAGAGACAAGACAGGCAGGAAAACACATGGTACACAGAACTACCAGAGTGGGACATAAGTCTGAACAGCCTGTTGCTTATGATAAGAGGGCACATCTGTTTGGACCTTCTCTGTGAGTGAAAACTGTAAACACTGACAATTTTAGGAAGCAATGGATTGCTGCTCTGGAAACACCAGCACATGCAGGTCTTAAGAATGTAACTGGCACTTCGTATACTGCGAAGTCCCCCACAGGAATCTGGCCAAAAATACATTTAGTGGCTTTTGTTTTTAAACACACAAACACAGAAAGAGTACAGCTGAGTATTTCAACGATGTACCTACAGCGGATGTGGACTGTGTGGGTTGGGGGGTCTTAAAGCAAAAGCCTGGATTCCTTTCTGAAAGGCACATTCCAGTTCAGCCAGAGGTTATAGGCTTCATACAGAAATTCCTCAGCTAAGATCTCTGTTTTAATGCTGCAGGTCAAACCACCCTCATAATAGTACCTCTTGTCTTGTATAGATTATATGACATTTAAGAGGGGAAAGGGGGCACTCGAAGCTCAGTCTCAGGACACTACAGCCTCTGATGGTGTACAGGCCTGGCAAATGGATTTAGATACTCTTAACAAGAGTACTTCAGTTTTCACTCAGCCTCTAACTGTTTTATTGCTGCTGCGAGGTAACTTCAGGGTTAGCTTTCCCCAAAAGCTGGCCCAAATAGGGATTTCCCCCTTACAAGTTAAAACATCTTTTAACCTAGTCTAAACACATCAGGAGGTGCACACCAAGATAAACACACCATCACAGAAGACCACTGGGGTATTTCTCTAGAGGGCTTCCCAAGAAACTAGCAGAGCTGTTGGGGTAGCACAGCCCTCTCCCCACGTAGGGGCAGCTCTGTGATGTGTAGGGGAATGTGGTGAGTGCAGCAGCTGGACCAGGCAGACTTGCTCAGCTCTAAGAGGAAGGTGTCCTTACCAGCCTACCAGTATGGGGCTTCGCCTACAGTGTCACTGAGGAGGGAGGATTTGAAGCAGGTGACAGGGAGATACTTCATGGTTTTGCCAGGCAGTGTCTGAGAGATCACCAGGGTGAGCAGGATTAGAGAGAATCATGCATAAAAAGGATACAAGGAGAAAACATGGTAAAGGTGGTACGGGATTTCAGGAAATGAAATGGAACTGAAAGACACCACAGGGCAAAACAGTAGACAGCCCTACAGGTTCAGATATGAAGTTTGCTTTCCAGAGTTTGCTACTATTTCTGAAGACAGCTAAGGTGTCTTGGTGTTGGCAAGGTCATTCAGTGCTTCTACAAAATACTGCAGCGATGCAGAGCACAGCACGAGATTGTGAGCTCAGCTGCCATCCCCAGGAAATGCTCCTGCATTTAGCTTGGCCCCACTGTGCAAGTTGGTGACTTCAAAGCCAGGGGCACCAGTGCTGCACACACAAACACATGGTTTGGTCAGTAGGACAACAGTAGTTAGATGGGGGAGAAAGAGCATTTCAGGAGAGAGAAGCATGAGGCTGTCCCATTCTTTATGTTTGGAGCTGAGTTGATGGCATGTCATAAGGCCCTTTTTCTGAGTTATTTGCACAGCTTACAGTTTTCCTATAGTTATTGCTTATTCAAAGATGATTGTGGAATTATTTCCATGAGTAATTCTTGGCCGCTGTATCCTTTGCAAGCAGTTCAGTGAAGTCAGTTGATAGCTGAAATTCAAGACTGGTCAGTCCCTGTACACATAGGTCACTTGTTCTGCTGCAGAGAAGAAATTGCTTCACAGCAGATCATGTCCCAGGGCTGCCAGTGCTGTGTCTCCTCACTCCCCAGGGACTAGTGCTCACAGGCTGGAGCAGCAGGACAAGCCTGTTGCTGTTCCCTGGGCACACAAGCGCTAGCACAGCATTTTACAAACGGGGATGGAGTGTTCCTGCGTGCTTTTAGTAGCTTTTTCCAGCTGGCTCTTTAATTGAGTTGTCCAGACAGTTAATGTGCTTTGAGCAGTAACAAGGACGACAAGCACCACAGGATGCCAGCAGGACCCTGAGTCATGGCAGAGCCCAGTGTCCCTGAGCAGGCTTGGGCAGCACAGGACAGGATCAGATGAGGTTCCAAACTGATGTGAAAAGTTAACCACACTGTTGAAGCAAAGTTCTGTCAGCTTCCCAGGCTCAGCAGAGTGAACAGACACATTGTAATGGTTTTATGGTCGATTTATGCATGTGAGAGCTGCAAAATTTATCAAAGATAACAGAGCCTTAATGTGAGACACAGTAAAAGAAGATCAATATGCCCAGACAGCAGATGCTGCTTTCAGGCTTCTTTTCAAAAAGCAGAATATTTTAAATAATGCTTCAAATACACCTGTGTTGTTAATTACAACCCACATACTGTACAAGGAGACAAATGTAGGACCAGTAAGTTTCAGAGCAAGGACATCAGGAGGAAGAATAAATTGATTCAGTGTGGAAAAACAGTACTATTAGATGATATAAATAGTGTGTTTGTTTCCCCAGCAGCTTTTCCAGCTTCTGTGCTTTGAAGAATTTCATTTTGTAGTCTCAACTGCACCCTGAAACTCCAAAATTAAACCAAAAGCTCTTCTATCTTAATGAACTACAGGACTTAAAATTATAATTTTATTGCATTTCCTATCCTGGTGAGGTTAACTAGAGTCTGGAAAGTGCACATTGCCCATTAGGGATCATTAGGAAAGCACTTGGAAGTTACACAGCTTCCTTGGACTTTTACCATTAATAGTTCCTTTTGTGGCCATTCAGAGGAAAAACAGGTTTTCTTAAGCTAATATAAAAGTGTTTGAATAAATATACCATCCATGACAACTCTACTAGTACTCTAAGGATTTACAAACACTTCTCTTCCCCATTCCTTCCTATGAGTCCCTCAAAACTTTATCTACACTATCATGCAGGCTGTTGGTAGCTTCCTGGAAAGTGAGACCAAGACCAGTTGCATAAAAACATGGAAGAGACCAGCAGGCACCTGGGAAGAATGGAAATCTAGTTAACTTTGTCCTGTCATTCTTTCCCACCTGCCCCTTCTTGCACAGCACCTACAGCCCATTCCTCTCTCCACAGCTGGCACTGGGCTGGCTCCACATACCACACTCTGCTCTGCTCCGAGGGTGCTGAGTGACCCACTGTCACTGCCTGGCAGCCGCTGCCTGTTGAATTCAGCTCCTGTTGAGAGCTGCCTTGCCAAAACCCTTTCCACACTATGATGGAAACCAAGTTAGAAATAACTCAGGAGTTGGCAACATTTCTCAGAGCTTTCATTTTGTGAAGTGCTTTGCTGCCAAGCTATGTTATTCACATCTTCTTGGAGATCTGTAGGATGATTTTTTTAATGCTTTTTCCTCTGACGTGGGGGATGAGAGATATAAAGCCTAATGCTTGTAAAATCTCAGTGTTCCAATGTAAGAGTCAGCAAGCTAAGGAGTATGGTGATTAGGAAGTGGAGCTGTCATTAATCATGTCATGTTCAGGTATGTGGGATGAGACTAATGCTTCTGGCAAGGTCATGTTCAGTGCTCCACATTGCTATGGCTGCTGTGTCTGGCATTCTGGATCACCAAGCAGGAACGAAGTTGCAGTTTGCCTGTTTATCACACAAGGTGCAGCTTTGCTGTGGGTAAATATAAGGCAAGGAGCCCAGGTCCCCAGTCTAGTGTCCACGCTGGACAGGGAGCAGGGGCAACATCCACATCTCCCTCACTCTCTGTAACCTGGCAAGCAAATTCTGCAGCACAGGTTTCTGAAAGATCATAACCAGAGACCGGGAGAGCTGGAACCCACTGTGTGCCTTGCACAGCAAAACAAAGCACAGCGTAATTCATCCCCATGAAGCTTTCAACAGCAAAGAATCAGCACATGAGAAGAAGACCTGTGTCACCCAAAAACAAGATCAAAAGTCAATCCATGATTACATGGCCAAAGCCAGAGCTTTGTGAAAAATACAAAGGGTTCCTTTTCCTCAAGGTCAGAGAATGGTGGAGCAGAGTCAAAGGAGAGCCTTCAGAAATGCTTCTCAATTTTGGGGGAGACAGTAGCAATAAGGCTGCCATCGATCATTTTGTTGTGTCAGTGCTGGCCCGAGAAACATGGACTGCTTCAGATCAGAAAGTAAAGCAAACAGTTGGAAACCTATTTTAGAAATGCATACATAAAAATCTCTTCCAGTGATTGTTTATCCATTAATCCCTGGCCAAAAAGCTTTTTCAGCAAGAGGCTGTCAGATGTGGTGCTTAGGGATATGGTTTATGGGTGGATTTGACAGTGCTGGGTTAACGGTTGGACTCAATGATCTTAAAGGTCTTTTCCAACCTAAATGAGTCTGTGATTCTATTTTATGAAAAAGTCATATAAAACTTGTTCACACAGAAATTTAAAAAGTACATGGGGAAGGGAGGGGAGGGGGAGGAGGCAGGCAGGCTCGGAGATCTGGTCTGGTCTTCACAATCTACAGCTATGTGTGGGCAGTGGAAAAATACTACTGAACAACTAATTACCAAAAGCAGTCAGTAACAAAATCCCGATTTAAATATTTGCAGGAGGTAGACAGAAAGGTGCCAGCCTAAAGCTTGTAATTACTTTTATTTCTGGCAAGAATCAGATATACTTCTAATAATAACTATGGGCACAAAGAATTAGTCAGGAAAGCGGGGGATACTTATTCCCAGCTGGAGGGGAGAACAAAGTAGTTAGGAAATGTCCTGATGAGGGTGCACAAAGGTAAAGGGTGGTAACTGCAGGGATGGGACTTGTGCAATGCAGTGGCACTGCCAAGGCAGCCCTGCCCTCAGTTCCAGCGCAGGGAATGCTCCAGGGCACCTCTTTGCTGCTGCGGGTAGCAAGGCTGGCTGAAAACTTTCTGTAAGCAAGTTGACCATTTTCTTCCACCTGACCTAAGCCTTCAAGGCTTGTGATGGTGATGAAGAAAGAGAGGCATCATCCCTGAGGGACCATGGGGCCAGTCTGCAGCTGCAGCAGTGCTGCCTGACTGTGCCTGGTGCCACTCAGGGTGGGTGACAGTCCCTTTGCTGTGGCAGAAGGTTTCCCTCTCCCTAAGGAACTCTGATCTGGATAGTGTGTTTCCTTGCCATGACTCTTCCCAACTCATCCCTCATATAGCCCTGATCTCTGGATGAGGGATTTTCTAGGTATGCTCACAAAGAGACGGGCTGGACTCTGGTTTGTGGCAGACCCTTATACCCCAGCCCAGCCGTCAATGAGCAGGGCAGAGGCTGAGTCCCCACTGCTGGGTATATCTTGAGTATGGTCTTTTCCAGGCACTCTGCTAGGGCCACATGCAGTATTCCAGCCTCCCTGGCTGCCCTGTCCCTTCTTCAGTTGCTCTCCCAGTGACAACAGTGACATTTTTTGAGTCATTTCATTTCTCCATCACAACATTGTCCTGTCAGTTAATTAACATAGTAATTATACAAGGAGTACATATCAAAGCAAAGCTGTCTTGGTGCAGCAGTTTCCATATGCTGTTTACCCTGAGTGTCTCACAATCCTCCTATTTCCCATCCCCAGTCCCTTTTACTTCTGCAGTATCCAACCTTGTTTGTGCTCAGCACACTTCCACATGGCATCAGTGACACCACCACCCTGCTCACCACCAGCAGATCCCTACTTGATTGCTGAGGCATTAAATACCTCCCCTTGCACTGGCATATAAAATCTGTGACCACATTAGCCACACTGTCAGGTTTAGGAAAATCCAAACTGAGTTATGGTAGGGAAACAAGTTCTGAAAAAAGAGTCTGAATTAACTGGCACACTCACAGGCTAAGATTTGGTTTCCAAGGCCTTCCCAGCCCACATCTCTATCCAAACTGGGCTGTCTGTCCCTGCTCCTGCCAGCAGGAAGCCTCTGCAAGGCATGAGGCTGGGTCCCCGGTGCATTTTAGGAGAATGACCACTGCCATATCTTCCCCAGTCCACGTCTGGGGCACAGATTCAACCCAACCAAAGTGACACATCCTTGGCTTCACTGGGACAAAGTAACTATTCTGCAGTTCTGCAGAAGACCCATCTACAGAGGCAGCCAAACCAAGATATTTCACTCTTCTCCCATATTCCTTGTTTGGAACTATCATACCAAGACTGGGTTTTTTCATTCCTTATTCAGTGAATATATTTTGTGCCTACCAAAGATCCACATTTACAGCTCCAGCTAGCCACAGGTTGGAGTTACAAGTGGGCAAGTTACTGCACTGCTACTTTTCCACATGCAGCTTCTCAGACAGAGTCAGACTTACACCACACTGCTGCTGCCAAAGAGGTTCATATCTCACAGAAGAGAGGAAAAGAGAGAGCTGCTCTGGGCCCTCCACAGATCCCCAGGCTCCTCACTCCACTCCTGGGAAAGCACATTCCAATTTTCCATATCTCTCTGCTATTGGCTCTCCTGAACATGCAGTAGGTTCAGCCACCAGACTGGAATGAGCCTGGAGACTCTTTCAGGACCAGGCTGCTCTGAGCACCAGGTCCCAGAAGGTGAACACCTTCCTGACCACAGCACCTGCTGGCTGGGCCTCCCCTACCAGAAAATGGCTCAAACATGCAGAAGCAAAGTGTGGGTCCATCAGCCTTGCACCAGAGCTGTATGGAGCACGGGTGTGGGTGGGAAGTAGAGCAGGTAAACTTGATCACTGTCGAAAGGCAGTGAGCCAAAGGTTCCCCTTCCCAAAGTGCTGTGGACACTTCTGGAAGTCTGAACAACTTGCAGAGAGTCCCAAGTGGAAAACCCAACAGGTATCTTGGTTTTCCTTAGACATGGATATAGCCACATGCATCAGGATCCAGCATACCTGGATTCCATCCTTACATCCCCTTGCTGTTCTTCAAACACAAACCATCTTTCACTGCACAGTTTGCAACCATCTCTGGTATTCTTGTTGTCCTGCATCTACTGTTAAAGGAAACACACAGCAAAATCCCCAGTCTAGTGCTTAGAGAGGCTCAGTAAGAATGAAGTGAACACACTGTTTGAGCTTTATGGTCCTTGCAATCAATAGCTTAACCTTAAAGTTATTCATTTACGTGACTGCTGGCAAAAGTCTCATCAGCTCTCCAAAACCAGTCACAAATTAGATTCAGTCCTACACACGGAGCACACAAAGGACAGAGGAGGAAGTGTAATTAAGAGGAGCACAAAATTTACAGTGCAATTAGATGATATAATTCAAAAGCCCTCTGCTTTCAAAGCTCAGCTAAGAAGCACAGGGACACCACTCTCTCCTCCCTCTGTATTTCAGTAGTCCTGGCTTAGACTTTGCAAACCTTTGGCAATGACTACATTAGCAGTGAGTTTTGTTTAATTTAGCACCCCTCAAGGGCAAAGTTGCCAGTGGGGTGTAAGTAGTTCAGCATATGCAAGTGAGCTTGGGGGAGATCTCGTTTCATCAGGTTACCTTGAAAAGGCCCCATTTAAAACAAGTAACTTTTCCTAAAGGTAATCGTCAGTATTTTTCCTCTAATATCTTAACATCTGACATGTGTTTTATTTAACATCAGATTCATATCCACTCTGAATTCCTTAAAAATCTTTGAACATATCTGCATTCATTTCATTTATTCCTTTGAAAGAGCATTATCACCTACCAGAAGACTAAAACTAGCTGGCACAGCCCAGAGGGAAACTCTGCACAAGGGCAATAGCAGATATTATTTCAGGCTGCTTTCTGAGTTATGTTTCTGCAATTCAAAATGTCTAATGAGCTTATTTGATTGTATCCATGCCAACAAAGAGATATAAACAACTTTAATCACTGTTTCGCGTTGCTCTTGACCCCCTGCTTGGCTTCATTATTTTCCTTTTACCCACATCAAGGCACAACACTCCAACTAAATCACTTGACCACTTGCTGAAGACCTGTCCTTGTAATAAGATTTCTTTTTTATCATCTCGTGTGATTTTTTGCACTGCTGTTTAACGAGCATCAGCCAAGCTGGGTGTTAGCTCAAAAGCAGCAGCTAGGTAAGGAATTAAAGTCAATAGCTCTTGTTTGCTCCTTTATTTTCTGATAAATTTCTAAATTTGTTACCCTAAGCTGATTAATGTTCAAAGACAGGGAGCAGGTTAAAGCTTCTGGTCTCCTGTTTTGTCACTAACGATGCTGGAGGAAGAACAGGACAGGGAAACAAAGAGAAAAGGAAGCGTTAACAGTTCAAGTCACAGTAAGTGTTGGCCTGCTTAAACTAATAATATCAGACAATTCTCTATAGTCTAAAACACCCACAGTCCTCCTACAGTGCTCCAAGCACTCCATGATCAGTGAACCATGTTTTAATGATACATTCTCTTGCAGAGCTTAAAGGTTTGAAATATTAAATCTTTTCTCCCATGCATGCTGACAGCAAATGAATCTGATGCCCATCTATTAATGAAGTTTGTCTGTCTCTTGATCATTATAACGAGGGCATTAGCTAGCATTACTTCCCCACCACTTTTTTAAATATGGAAAAAAAGAATGTCAAGGAGCACACCAAATGTGACACATAACTACAAGTTCAAAAGGTCATTGAGGATTGAGGTCAGATAGCATGGAGAAAATCTTGTGCCCTCCTAAAAAGTAGGTCATTTGTTTCAGCCCTGAATGGATATAGGAAAAATTCTGAGGCATATGTGCAACCTCTGTTCTGTGAAAGAAATAACTTGAAAGTTGTTTCCTTTTTAGAAATACCTTTTTTTTTTCTTTCCTTATTCGAAGTGGTTCTTAATGGGTTATTGACACATTCTGGGAAAAGGATAACAGAACCAGAGTATGCCTAATTTGTCTGACATCTAGGTCTGTTGCCTGTTAAATACTTATAACTGTCAGTGACTTCTAGATTTTTCTAAGGCATATGTTTTTCTTTTCACTTCTTTTTGCTTGATTTCATCAGAGTGACCTGGGAGTCCCGGCTGGTTTTTCAGACTGCAGTGAGAGCAGCAGAGGGACAGAGGCACCTGCTTGGTGCCACAAGCCTTGCTCATGAGCACTCACTCAGTCCACCCTTGAGTTCAAGGCAGGAAAAACTGACACCTGACAGCCAGCTAACCTCATCCTAGGCATGGCTTCTGTGGCTTTGAAGAAGTTCTGTAACACCTGTGCTGTGTCTTCCTTGCTGTGATTCAGGTTTACTCTATGTCTGATCCAGCACAGGCACAGAAGCAGATTATTTCCTCTTCCCATTACCCAATTCTTCTCTTCTTGAGGCTGAATAACACTAATTGATTCAATCTTTCATCTAGCTAATTTTTTTAGACTTCATATCATTCTTCTTGCTCTTTTCCAGATGTCTGACATTGGCACACAGAGCTGTCACTGAAGATTTACTGGTGCTGAGTGGAAATTTGTGGGTGTTTCAGGATATACACATCAATGCACATCCAATAGTAGCATTTTCTCCCCTCTCCACAGCACTGCAACTCCAAGCACAGGATCCTTAGTGACAATTGAGACTTTGGGACTTGACAACCCTCTGTGAGTGGTAAAGCAGTTCTGCTTCCTGCCTGGCAAGTGAGACATAGACTTTTTCAACTTTTAAGAACATACAGAACTGCAAGATGCTACATAAACTGATGATCACCGTGTCTGTACTCATCACTTTCTACTCCCTCAGAAAAAACTCTGTCAATATATAAAAGTTATTGTTCTTAATGAATACATTTGGGACCCCTGTTGCAGAGTAAATGCCTCAGCTTTCTGGGCAGTGCACATTCAAAATCACGGTCATTTAAGATAGTTTCAAAATAAAATGTAATGTGTAACAACACATTAATGGTAAAGGTGAACTCCTTAATAGTTTTGCTGAGGGTGTTAATAGGAAATGGTTTTCCCCCAGTCACAAGCATTGCAGCTGGAGTTATGATAGGACTGTGCCCGCAAAAGCCCTATTGTTAGACCTAATCTGCTGTTAAACTGCTTAATTGAGAGATTATTAACATTTCTGATTAAATACTTAGCTAAAGTGCAAAATGTAATCTTGGGGCTTTGCTGTCTGGGCTTCTAGTTAACATCATAAGCTCCACAAGCACACTAAATAGCTCGCAGTGTACAGGGTTATTATCCTAATCCCTTGTGAGAGCACAGGCACTCCTTCCCTGTGCTGCCTATACATTTCATCTTGATGAAAACTCTCTAAGTACTTTTGCAGTCCAGCAACTAAAGCAGCAGCAAAAACGCTGCAGTTGAGAGGCTGTTTCAAGGCAGGGCCCTAATCCTGAGCAGGGCTGAGCACCCATCCCTCCCAGTGCAGGCTGGGGTGCTGTGTGCTCACCACCACTGAGGATCGGAGTGGGTGCCTTGGCTATGCTCCCAGGGAAAGCTGGTGGGAAGGAAGGGAAGAGGAGAAGATAACAGATGAATACGAAAACAAACCAAAGAGTGAGGACAGAGCTGGCACTATTTCTAAATATTTGCAGCCTTGAAGACCCTAAAAAGTTGATGTATTTCTTCTATCTTCCATTTCCACAAAGAGAAGGAACCCTTTTCTGTGCTAGGATGTTGCTATTTTTCAAGGAGACTGAGATGACTGTGGCATCAGGAAGAGACAAGTTCTCCCTGGACTGGCCATCACACTGTGTCCACATAGCACCAACAGGGCCATTGAGAGTTTGCTATAGCAGGCACCTCATCAAAATTTTATGTCCAGATTTTCAAAAATCTTAGACATTGACTTGCACAACCCCCTCCTGACAAAAAGCAAACTATTTATTTGTGCTTAAGTAAGATTCCCTGCAGATTAAGGAAACGCATTTTGGTCCTTACCTGAGTAAATTGGTTATCACAGGATCATAGAATCACAGAATGGTTTGGGTTTTAAAGATCATCCAGTTCCAAACCCTCTGTCATGGGTAGAGAATACTACCCACTTGACCAGGTTGCTCACAGTCCCATGCAACCTGGACTCAAACACTTCCAGGGACAGGGCATCCAGAACTTGCCTGGACAACCTGTTCCAGGTTATCGAGGCTTTGCCTCCAGCCAGGGAAACAGAAATCCTCTGGAAAGCAGTTCATCCTTGACCTGCTCAGGTCCCTATTCCAGCTGGGTGGGATTGCCTTTCAAAGGTGCCAGACTTCCTAACCTGAGCACAAAAGCAGTCTAGAAAGGTAGTTTGGACTGTGCTTTTATGATGATAAATTAAGTTCCAGCGAATCTCAACTAACATCTCCCAAAAATCCTGCTGAGACAAGGCAGAAGCCATATCACCCCAAATCATACCATGGGCAAGTGACAGTCAGCTTTGCATCCTGAGCCACTCTTTCCTGGATTTCACAGGGGTCAGGGCTAACCTTGGTGGCACAGACTCATGCCTCGTAGCATTCAACTGGGAGAGCTTTCCCCTTCTTCAGTTCAAAACTTGCCAACCGCAAGGCATTTTCCTAGCCCAGAACAATCATAACCTCACCATCAGAAACAATGCAGCAGTGTTTCAAAATAAGCTCCGAGCATTCAAACCCAGACTAGAAGATACCTCCCAGAACAATGGTTTTGCTGAACCCAGCTTGTGTTGTTTGAAAGCGGAGCTGCTTTTGAAATAATATAAAAATCAAAGCTCTATAGCTGGACTCTGGCTCACTCTTGCTTAATCTCTTTTCTCAAGTCATCATTTGATTTCTAACATGTTCAGCTTAATGAAATTCTCTACCTCATCCTGTTTTGGTGTCACTTTATTACGATCCATCACAAAAAACAAATGATTCTTCTTTCTGTGACTACAGATAAATGGCAAAAAACAGCCTACCCCAGGCAAAGCAAGCAAAGTAAGCAGAGCCAAGTCAAACTGGAATGCCACGAGAGTATTAGCTAGATTAAACATTAACAATTACTTTTCTCCTTTTGATCACTGAAGTAGCAATGAAGTAGTAGAAGGAAAGACTAAGATGTTGACATATGTTTTTATTATCTTTAGTCTTCTTTTTTGAAGTCTTGGGAACAAGCTCCACAAATACTTCCCAGGTCAAAGGCAGAGAATTATGCTATTTGTTTCAGCAGTGAGGAAGCTGGGCAATTTTTGTAATAAATAGAGCTTGATTTATTCTTCCAAAGTTAGCAGAGAAACAATAATTAAAAACTGCAAGGAAAAAAATTAATTCAATTTTTAAAATTGCTAACTTAAGAGCTAGGCAGATTAAAGAGGTTCAAACATAAGTAGCACAACAATAGAAATCCAGCTAAGATTTATTTCCCTTGCTTTTCTCATTTTCAGTCATTCAAACCTATTTTGGTTTTTCCAGGACTGGGAAGAGCTTCCCTCCGGCTTGCAGTAAGAAGTGTTTGCTCCTGTCACTTGCCTGACCAAGGGAAACACCAAAGAAATACCCCAAGAATTCCATATCTTTGTGAGATTTCCAGCTGCAATTTCCAGGCTCTAAAGGATGGAGTTTGCTAAGTCCTGTATCTCTGAAATGGATATGGAGCATATCTTAGCCCTTTCAGATTGGTCTGTAGTCAAGAAGGGGCTTGCATGGAAGAAAAAGCCTTACACTGAAAAAAAGAAAGAGTAGTAAGTTTAAAAAGGGGACTTATTTTGAGTAAAAATAACTACCGTATATCACTCACAGTTGTTTTTCCTCACCTTTACCCCCATTAGGATTTTTTGTACTTCAGGTCATGAATTCTCTATTTTTTGTTTAATTGAAAACAACTCTACTCCTAAGTTACTTCTCTCTTGTGTTCCCTTGAGGCTTTGTTTTTTCAAAACCCAAAGTTTCTGTGATCACAGAGAAAGTAGCTTGAAAGATTTTTTCAGTGGATATTTCTGGTTCACTGAAATACACAGTTCTAATGGGAAAGTTCACCTATGGGTCTTAAGAGAGACTCAGGGCATTCAATCCTTTCTTCTTTTGAACTGAAAGAAAGGAAACAACTAATTTGAAGCAATTCCAGTCTGAAACAATTTGCTCCTATGAAGTCTGTAGGTTGTAGAAGACACTGGAGTTGATGGAAGATGCTAATAAAACTACTCTTCACCCACCTTAAGAGTGTTTAGATTACCCTGAACTTTACTTTAAAAAGCCCAATTAGCAGCAGCTTGTATCAAGAAACACACAATTTCTGCTTTTCTTTCCTTTCCCCCTCACATCCACTCCTGAATCCCACTGTATGCCAATACCAACTCCAGTGTAAATGCCAGGCACATGAAGATCCAAGACATATCTGGAGACACTAGCTGGCAATTATGGGCAGTGTATGATCCATGCAAGCAATTAAGTATCTATCTGGTTATGCTGGATTCAACCATTAGTTTTTCAATCAAATAATTTCCCCTTTTTTTGATACTTTTCAGTGATTTAGTGTATTAATACAGTTTACACATTCCCTGTTTTCACCCCTCAGTGTGGGACATTGTCTTGCTGACAGTACTGATGGGTACAGCATGGACAGTTCCCAAGATGCTCAACTACAGATATATATATATTTATGTATGCTTTTCAGGATGAAAACAAGGTGGTTTAAATTTATTTCAACCCGTGGATCCAAATTTTTACAGAGTAACCACATGCTACAACACAAGTCTCTCAAAAACTCTGTTCCTGAGTGTTAGGGGAGCTATCAAAAAGCAGCTGCAGCGTCCCATGGCCAATGAATCTGGATGTCATTGACTCAAGGGTCATCTTGTCAGCATTACCAGATGGACTTTGCCTTGTTAAGAGTTGCTGACAGCCAGACCAGCAGCAGCTCCCATGGGAGGACCAGTGACCACAGCCAGCCCAGGTCCCACCGGGCTCGTTCCAGGCAGCATTCCCAGAGGCTCCAGGCATGCTCTGGAATGCTGTCTGGAGACATGAACTTAACACAGGCACCTGCTTCCTCAGCAGAGGCCTGGATCTTGTATCAGTGCTAGGAGAGATTAAATCTGATTTATTAAGCTTTCTGCATTCAGTCCAACCATTTAAAGTTATAAATTCACTGCTACTTCTTGAGTTACCAAGCTTGGTTCCTTTACAAACTTACCAGAAGTGTAAAAATGCTACACCAAGTCTACTTACCTCCCTTGAGAAAACCATAAGTGCATCTGAACCAGCACACAGAGCCTCTCCACCCGGGTGCTCCCTGTGCTCGAGTGGAACTAAGTCTGGTGTACGAGCATGTGTTCTAGTGCTGAACCTCCTTAGGAGAACCAGGGAACACTGGGCTCTAATCAAGAGAAAAGACTGTAGCTACAAGCAGTTTAGGTAACTGAGTACTTTGGGGTGTTAAGGGCTTGGCTACTGAATTTAACTCAGGTTTGGAGAAGACCTCAGATAAGAGATCAGTCAAGAGATCAGTCTCCAGAGCTGCAAGGATCTTCTGCCTTGTCAGGCAGTAAAACTGTTCTGCTTTTTCTCCCTCCCTTCCTCTCAGGATTAACTCATGACTGATACAAAAGCAACAGGAAGAAACTGTCTCTTTGAAAACTTTACTGTGAAAAAGCCTGCTCCTATTTCCAAATGTGCCTTTATGCCAATTATGGGCCAATTTGCCATTGTAGTGATTTCACATCTGTTTGCACCGTGCTCCCATCACAAGTTTGTGCACAATACAATGCTGTGAGAGGTCAGAGGATAATCTCTGCAACAGAGACACTACAGTGTCCTGCAGCTGCAAGGCAAGGGCTCCATCCCTGCCTGGGCTGTTAGACATCACCTCGGGCTGTCCTGAGCCAGTAACCATGTCTCCTGGTGATGACTGGATCCCTGCAGATCTCCTCTGCCAAAAAATGCCACTGAATGTCTCACAAAGCAGGATTACAGAAAAGGCACAACTCAAATCACAGTAATGACTGCTGAGAGTCCTCATTCTCCCTTCTAGGAAGCAAAAACTTTAACGTTTAAGGTTTGGGGCTTGGCATTCACCAGCAGTGCTCTTAATATGAAATTTAAATTAAATTGCTCAATGAAAGGCACTAAAAATTAGATATAACAATTGTTTTAGCAAATCTTAGTGATTGAAAAATTAATGTACAAAATAATTCTGTGCAATTACTGGACTGAAACACAGGTACAGTTCTAAGTTCAGACCATCTCCAAAGCATTCATGTTTCTGGAAATAGATGTTCACAAAGGAATGGTGGGAAGAAAAAGAAATGCATTTGGTAGCATTTATCTAACCCCATGTTTAAATTGCCAGGGTGGACTAAGTGCCAAGTGGTCATCTTCTTAGTTTGATACATGCTCAGCTGTCATGAATAAGATGGTTTTTAATACAAGTAAGACCTGCCAAATCCACATTGGAGATGCAATAATGAGATGACAGAGACTGTTTTGCTACATGGTGATATATGTAAGATGTAGACTGAAGATCTGCAAGACAGCTCATGAAATAAGCTCTTTCGACCAAATGAATAATGATTTCTCAAATAAGAGGGTATATTACTTTAAATTCATGGCAAAATAAGTATTTTGTAGCTCGTTTTAAAATAGGGGATAATTTTCGTTTTTGAATTCGCTTTATTTGGTTTTCATAATTTCAAGGGTGTATGCTCAGAAACACTTCCAAAGAGCAAAAGTAAGGAAAGGAGCTGGCAACTGAATGTTACACTATAGACCTTGAATGTTTCTCTATAGACCTGTGTGATAATTTAAAGAAGCAAGAGGAAAACACTTCTTCGAGTGACAGTGAACTTGAGGAAAATAACCAAGGATCACAACATAGCTAGAAGGAGAAATATATATAAAAAGGGTCTTCAGTTTGACTATGCTAGCAAGAAATAGAATAACATGTTTATGTTTTCAGAAGAAGCATTTTTGCCTCCATAATTAAATTAGGGTTATCTTCAATTTGATTTTCCTGTCTGACTTCCAGCAGCATTTTAACTGTACATGTCCTGAATAAAAACACTGTCATAGGAATTATCTGGTATTTTTTTGTGAACAGAGAGTTGAATTTCTGGTTTGGGGGTTTTTTTTTAAAGAATGGATATAAATGCTTCCATGTGTTGACATGTCCCTGCTAGCAGTTAACTGGATCCTACTGCTTCACTGAGCACTGGAGGCTGGCTGGGGAGCTTTGCAATCACCAAAATGAGCAGCTCAGCAAGGGGCACTGCTTGCCCACTCACCTTCCCTAGGCAGACATTCCTGCTCATCAGCTCCACGTGTTTATGGATGCAAAATGCAGGAGTGCCACTGCCAAACCCAAGCCGTCATCTTTCCAGTGAATTCTGAAAGTTCAGACCACAAAGTGCTGGCACCAGTGCAGCTGTGCTTGCTGGATGTCCCTCTGAGATTTGATGAGACCAAGGAACAGCGGGGGAGAGAAAGAGATAAAGAAGTGAGGAAAGAGAGAGGCTAGACAGAAGAAAAGGGGATGTGATGCAACGCTCCCACGCCGGTGCCTGGGCCATGGAGCCGAGCCTGGCCACCGGCGTGCCTGGGGAAGGAGGTGACAGTGACCTCTCCTGCTGTTGAGCTCCTCTGAGTTGACTGACCGGGGCTTGGATGGATGAACATCCACTGGTTAGGGCTGACCCTCTTGGTGGGTACATGGTGGGCCCTCCCAGCCTGGCATTCCCATCATGACAAATTCTGAGCTCAGAAAGTGTATGCCATGCGCTAAAATGAGAGCTCCCTGCACAATGCCAGGCACTGGCTTTTGCACATATCACCAAAGCTTCAGATTCAGCACAAAGGACACAGGAAGCTTGATGAAAACAATTCAAGGACTCTTCTGAGTTTTTGCCTACAGTCATCCTTGTGAGCTTCAAATTATCTGTAGTTTCAAAGCTCAGTATTTGAACTGCTGCATCCCAGAGGAGACCCGACCCTTAATGATTATTGTGCCTTCTGTGTCCATATTGAATTAGGATTCTGTTAACACCAAAACACCCAAAGTTCTTGGATGTTTTCAAGCTCTCACTGTTTTTCAAAAACAATCAGGGGCTTCTCCTTTCAACGCTGCCTATTACAGCTCCTGATTCCCAGCTCTTCCCCACTGTGTGTGGGCTACAGCTTTTCCCTCTCACTGAACAGCAGACTGGGATTCCATCACAGGTTTACAGTGCTAGAGCCTTGAAGGACAAGACTGGGTCATTAAAACAGAGACAGTTGAGTATGTTTTTCCCTGAGGACGAGGAATATTGGTTTTAAGCTGCTGAGTTTCAGACAGCACTGGCAGCAAACCCAGCTAATGCTGGCATGTCCAAAGGGGCACAGTGCTGCTGCCAAGAGCCTTCCTCAAGCAGCTCCAGCCATGGGCCAGCATTGCAGGGACTGTTTGCACAGTGAAAGCCCACATATATTCACCCAGACCCTTCTCACCATCTTTCTAGCTCCTTTCTCTATCTGCTGCAAAGTCTGCAGCAGGTCTGAGGCACCCTGCAGGGAGAAGCCAGGCCCATTGAAGGGGTGTCCTGGGGTGGTAGGGACAGGAAGCCCTTAGGGCAGTGTTCTCCATGCCATGGACCCAGTGTCTGGCCTCAGCAGGACAGAAATATTGCCTTTCTAAAGCAGAAGTGGACCTGTCAGGGCAGGGCATGGGAACTGTATTCAGCAACAACTGTATAGAAAGAAGGTTTAGAAAGTGCAGAATCAACCCTGCGAAGGTTCCAAGCAAGTTCTTGTGGTAGAAGGAGGGCAACAAAATCTTACATCTACAAAGAGATATTCACACACCAGGGAGCACAGTATCCCCCTCCTTGCCTGCCAATCCCCCTCACCAGAGGGCAGCTGCCTCCCTCCCATGGGCAGGGATGTCTGGCCATTAGCTTCCCATGCCCATGCTGAGAATGCTGTCACTTCCCCTGCCTTCCCTCCCTCTATTTCTCTCCCCTCTCCTTACTTTTCATGACACATTATCTCCTGTTCAGGGGGGGTTTTGTTATCAACATTTCCTTCTTCTATTCTTTTAATTTTGTTCACTTGTTTCTTAATTTCTCCATAGTCTGGAAAAGCTAAAGGCACACAATCAGTTCTGTCTCCAGTATGTACTTGAGGAGCCGAAAGTATGCAATGTAAATTAGCTTTAAAAGAAAATGTTATTTCATTAAGTAACATGGTTGTCTGCCACTCAGAAATGTCCTCTTGCAACATATCCTGGTGATCTCACAGACATGCATGTTATTCACTCTCAAGAACTTCATGACATATTTGTATATTGCCTGTTAAACATTTTTTAGAGAATAAGACACCTTAAACCATATTCTGTAACTTGAAACTGGACCAAAAAATAACCTCTGATTTGAAATTACTTACAATTCCTTGCCAAAATGTGTGTATTTTCTTAGTTTCTTTCTATCCACGTCTTCTCTTTCAATAGAAATGATTCAGTTGGGCATATCCAGGTCTTAAAACAGTTTTTCTTCTAAAGCATGAAAAGTACAAAAGACAAGGCACAAGTTTTTTCTGAGCCTGTGGAATACTTGAATGTTCAGTGGTAAGGCCACAGAAAGGAGCAGGTCACACAGGACCAAGCTGCCAGCATAGGCTGTGACTGCAGCATGGCAACTGCTGTGCCTAAGTTCCATGCTGGTTATCAAGCACAGCCTCCTAGGAGCTGGAACAGGCTCCCCATGGAAGTGGTCTTGGCATCAAGCTTATCAGAATTCAGGAGCTGGTTGGACAATGGTCTCAGGCACGTGGTGGGATTTTTGGGGTTGCCCTCTCACATGCAGGAGTTGGACTCGATGATGCTGGTGGGTTGTTTCCAATTCAGGATATTTTATGATTCTAGTTAAGCAAATATGAGATAGAGTAATAGAAAAGAGACCTTATGGACATTTTCTTCCCTCTCTCAAGATCTCACTGCTGAGGGCTTTCAAAGGAGTTGCATGGAACAAGAGAAGGGTTTCACACAGCAGCAGGGTGTAAAACCAGTGTGTCATCCCAGGGCCTCCCTGGTGAGCTGTCCCTTGGAGAAAACATGTCCAGCTCTGCCCTGAGCACCAGCAGCACCTTGCTGCCCCACTTTCCCCACTGGCCCACGGCATCCTCCAGCTCCTGGTGCAGCCACAGAGCTCCCCACCTGCCCAAACCACTGGCTGTGAGGTACCATACACACCCACGGAGGTTCTGTGTCTCCTGGAGCACAAGATGAGTCTGACATGACAGTCCTTCTTGTGTGTGTCCTAAGCTGGCTCCAGCTGTGCCCCACAAGTGGACAGTCACCCCTTCAGGGAGCATCACTGAAGAAGTGGGGAATATGCTGTCTCTGGGGATCTGTGCCTCTCGTCACAGAGACTTCTCCTGCAAGCCTTCCCACATGATTCAGAGAAACAAGCATCTTTATTTGTGATGATGTGATGTCTCACTTTTGTGTATTTAAAGGTCTGAGATATAAACTTCATCACAGAAATCAAAACAGAAAATATGGTGCTGACTCTGCTGCCCCACTTGAAAAACTTGTGTATAGTGGGAAATGCAGCCTTGTTATCACCATTTTTGGAATCACCCTTTATTTTCAATGAACTAACTGCAAGCAAGTGATGAGTTTGGATCAACCCTCCCAAAGGTAGTAGAAAGATTTAGCTGGGTCCTGGATTTGTTTTGGATGAGCCATAGCAATCATCTGGGTTATTTGTTAACTGTTTGCATCAACTGCTTGCTCTTGGTGCTATGTGACTGCTGATTGCAGACACACGATGCTGCCACTGAACCCCAGCCTGTGCCCAAGCAGGGCTCTATCCAAGGACATGTGTGTTCTTGCAGAAATAGAGGGATGACAGATGAGAAGACTCTTGTGGTTTGTTTTTCCATGTAAACAAAAATGCTTTTTCATAAACACAACCAAGGATGCAGGGAGCTACACTAGGAAAACAATCTTAGGCAAACTGCTCTTGGCTGCAAAGTTTATTCTCCTCCCCCAAAAACATTAATGAGTTGATACTTAGCTCTCAATTCCCTGCATGCCATTAGAACTGTACCAAAGGGGGACGTGTTCAGAGATGCCCAGGACACTTCTCACTGACATTCCAACCACCAGCTGTAGACTTCTGATTGGAGCACAGGTTAAAGCCCCTACATCTGAGATCCTGATCTCCCTCTGGAATTCAACAGAGAAAGGTTTGCTCCTCCAGAGACTACTTGCATTAGATGTCTGCAGTTCAATCACACAAACAGTCCCTCACCCACCCTCAAATTCACTTTGGACAATACTGGAGAAGAGCTGTGCTTCACCCACAGCCAGCTATTACCACACAGGCAAATGCAGGCTGTGCATGGAAGTCTTGCAAAGCCAAAGGGCTGTAAAACATCCCAACAAGAGAACAGGGGACTCTGGGGCCTGGGGGAGAGAGAGAGAGAAATGTTAAATTAAATTTTAAATGGATGGTTCCTGGAGCTGGTTCCTGCAGTGCTGCAAAGGCTGAGTCCGCACTCTCCAAGGCTACCTCCAGACACAGTTACTGGGAAATATCCTGTTAGAAAGCTGGAGAAAATCCTCTTCAGACTGTTTATCTTGAACAGGCAGAAACATGCTGGAGACTGGAGGCTGCCCTCGTTAGTGGCAGAGATGGGGCTGGGGGCCATGGGTGGGCATTGCTGTGAAGATGACCCCTTCTCTGTTTCCAGTGAGCATCTCTCACCCTTCCACCCAACACAGGCTGCCCTTACTGGTCAGGTCAATGATTCATAAATAGCCCATTTATTGGGAACATATGACAGACACTTACCACGTACCCTAAATATTCTCAATAGTTGGCATTTCTGAGACTCAGGCTCCTTTTTAACACCCCAGAGCTCTTAGTAAGGGTTAGACCTCTATATCGGAAGTGAAGTTTTATACTTTCCACTAACATTTTATATAGAGTTTTTATTACTGATTGCAGCACAGCACTCATGGTCTCATAGGCCTCCTTGTAGTTTGCAGCCTTAAAAATAGATATTTTTGTTGAGGGAAGAAAATGCTTATTAGGACATTAGGCATTTTAAGGAAAAAAAAAAGCCCAGTGTTTGCAGCTGGCTCCATTTACTGATTAGAGTTTCATTAACCATGGTAATAGTATTCCTGCTAGTAAATACTTGCTGGAGTATTTACTTTACAATGCTAAAACATTGCTAGAAAACAATACTCTCCTCTGTTTTCTCATTCCAATAAAGTTACCATAAGATTACAAAGGAGTCTGATTCCAGTGGAGGGCTACACTGGGGTTACACACAAATACACATCTACACACACACCCCCCTAGATTATCTCTATACATTATCTCATTCATATGGTTAGCAGACATTATTTAACCAGCTTTCTTCTTGTTTTTGTACAAACAAAAAGGCCTGCCTATATAATCGACACATTTTCTCCACACAGCAAGTATTCACATTTTGACTGGGAGAGTCAATATCTGCCCCAGAACTGGAATTAACCATTTGAGTTGTTAAGAGGAGTAAGGATAGAAGGTTTTTCCCAAGCAAAAAGAAGTGCTGGGGAATAGAGAAGAGGACTCTGTCAGGACAGGACAGGGACAGACAGCAGGAAGTGGTTTCCAAGTCTCATTGGTCTCATTGTTTCCAGAAGTTTTGCTTCTTTGTCCCATCCATCTCCTTATCTCCCCACACATCCATAGAGTCCCCAGGCAAAGCCTGTTCCGTCGTCATAGCTCTGTTTTACATCAGTACCTTGTTATCTCAAGGCTGGCTCCTTGTCCTCTCAGTCCTTTTATTTTGCATCCCTGAGAAATTTGTCTACAGTCAAGAGCCATCTGTCATCTCCAACAGACTTTTCCCTTTTTAAATTCACCTGTCAGTCTCACATCTGCTAGAGACTGAGCAGAAATGAAACAAGGTCTGAATGTCTCAGAAGTCTGCCCTATAAGGCAAGAAAATAATATAAAATCATGGTATAGTTTCACTGGAGCAAAAATTTAATCTGGGTATGCATCTCTCTGGCTTTCTTACATCTCTTTCCAGTCTAAGCTTGCATTTATCTGCACTTTGAAAGGAGTCCCTACCTTGGAGACACTATCCCCCATTCAGTGAAAAGCACAAAAAAATTGTTTAGAGAGATCACTTTTTACCAGAAAGTTACCTCTGCTTGACCCTATTTTTCCACAGATGGAGCCCTACTCAAACACTTTTTGCGTTGATAACTGTATTTGATATCCATCAAGGAGGTGTTCAAAATTTGCAATGCTATCAAGAGTATCTGCAGGGATTGTCAAGTGTTTGGGGACTTAACAGTAGTGAGGCTTTCACTGACTGGAAAAAAAAAAAAGTGTATCAATTTTAAAATACACCAACTTACAAAGAAAGTGCTTTGCTAGGGATTTTTCTTTAAAAGTCTTGCTGAGGTTTGTACTGGCAATAAACATGCACTGATGGACTGAATTAATTTCCTTGTGTGATCAAAACACATGATGTGTTTGATAATGGAATTACAGAACACTCTGCTCCCATAAGGATGTTGCTGCAATCAAATATTCTCTTCTGAGTCTGACACAGCTGACATATGAGCATGCACAGGAGGGAGGGAGAGGAGGAGGGTGAGATGTGTTTGCCTTGGATGGGAAGGGAAGCCAGTGAAGGAGGCGGCTGCAAGCACAGCAGTGGAGGCTTGCAGGGGAAGGGTGGCCCAGTCAGATGAACAAATTGAGGTAACAGGGAAGAAGGGAGGTTTGTGAGATTTGGCTGCCTTGCTGCTGCCTTCACACCAGCAGCAATCTTTATTCTGAGGACACAACAACAGGCACAAGGGGAGAAATCCAGATCTCATTCTCACTGAGATAAGATGCAGCATCTGGTACAATCAATAAAATTAAATGCAGCAACAGCAGCCTGTGTCTTTAGGTACTCAGTCAAGGTGTGCATGGTGACACTGGGCTGCAGCAGATGGGCATGAGCCAGTCTCCAGCAGGTCCTTGTGGGACATCACCAGAAGAAGAGCTGCTGGCAGATGAGTGCTCCTGCACACCCATGTCCCTCTGGCCACTCCCAAGCCAGCAAGGAAGCCCATTCTGGTGAGCCAGGGCATGGTCCAGCACTGCCTGACACAGAATAAAAAGAAATGCATTACACCAGCTGAGGTCCCGTTTTTGCTGTTCTCCTTCCATTTTCCCAGATGCAGGCTGAGCCACAACAGACAGAGGGGTTATTTGGCATCTGTGCCAGATGGACTCACTGGCAATGGGCAACCCCCGAGGGAGTCCCAGAGGAGGCAGATCTGTGACATTTGGTCACTGCAGCTGCAGGGCCAAGGAACTGGTAAAGCTGTCAGGCCAGCAGCAGGAGAAGCACCCAGCCTTTGGCACCACTGCAGTCCTCTGCCCCATGGCAACCTCTGTGCCCAGCCCCTTCCCCAGGAGCATCCCTTGGCAGTGCAGCTTCGTGAGGAGCTGTGGTACATTAATATTTTCCTATCGGGTTTTATTGGTAAAAACGGACAAGCCTAAAAGCTTTCCACAACTTCTCAATTTACTGTTTTCAGGAAGCCCTGACACATGGAAATTCATAAGCCAAAGCTCCATCCTTTGGTATTACCCACTGTAGCTGCATTCAAACATTTTCCACCCTGAGAACAGTCAGTGATTTTCCTCTCCCACACATGGAGAGAAGGACATTTCCAAAAAAGCCCAAGGAATGGTGGAAACAACAGTTTTTCAAAAACAGCCGGAACATCTGGGATTTCCAGCCCTTTTCAATTTTACCCAGGTACATTGTCTTGGGGACAGTGACAGGGACAGATGGTAAGTTTTTTTCTTTGAATTTTATAGCCTATATTCATTTACCAAGCTGAGCCAACATTAAAATGTGTATTCATCTTCCATTTATTGCACTGTGCATCACCCCCTTGGGTCACGATGCTATTTTTGTCAGTTTACTATTTTTGAAAGGAGGCAGACACACGCATTTTAAAAGCCTCCTTCTCATTTAATCTCAGCCACTGACATGCCTTTGAAGATTGGGTTTTGAAGTGATCTAGTATCAGTGATCTTGACAAACATTTCAGTTTGCCCACTGCCATCCAGGGACTGTGCACACAAGTTTGCTTTTAGTAACTGCAGAAATACAAGCAGAACAGACTTACAGTAGGTATATAAACAAGAAGGTCACAAGGTTAATGTTTGACTCTAATCCTAATGACTTTTTTTGAGCCACGCACAAAGCATGACACCAGAAAGAATCCACTAACAAAGTAAAGATAAACAAGCACAAGAGCACAACCCTCTCTTTTGTACACCAGCTTCAGAAGTTGCACAAAGGTATTTAAAGTGCAAATAAAAATACCCTAGTTTTATAATAGACGTAACTTTATCCATTCCTTTCCATTATACGTGCAATAAATTGCTCCAAGGTGCCAATAAATATCAGAGGAACTTGGTGGTTTATAAATATTTTGAAAAAATAGAAACTATTGCTTAAATAATCACAGTATGGAGAAAATACTCTCCCACAAAATCTATTAAACAAGGTTAACGAACTAGCAAGAAAAAGTTTCAAACCTACTTCTCCAACTTCTAATTCAGAACAATCCTTTCAAGCTGAGTTTCAGACAAAAATAATGAGGAAAGTTGCTGAATATGGTCTGAGTGAACACAAATGAAGTCAACTGTTTACAGAAATATTTGCAAGCTGTGACAAATACATTCTGGATGGTTTAGTTATGTGCAAGGTGATTCAAAATACAGCAACTATACTATGGCTGTTCGAAAAGCTTTGTCAAAATAAAGCAAAGTTGCTAAGGGCTCTTGAGACACAGATAGCAGACCCAGGCCAGTAAACAAACCCCAAAAGAAGTGTACATAGTTTACAAAAAATACAAATGCCTCCAGCAACTCTATTCACATTTCTTTTCACGGAAAAATGTAAAACCTTATCAGAAAACTGCTTCTGTGCCCAGATTATTTGTTCTGTTTTGGGACAGTTTACTTTGGCAACTTACTCAGCTTTGCATCTGTAATTAAATGATGAAGATGAGACAACGTGACTCTGGAGAGATCATAGGAAACTGCATCTTATCTGTTTGCCTTTTGTTTACAGAGCTCTTCATGTTTTGGCCTCCCTAATGCATTTTTCATTAAAGGAGAGCAAGCTTGACACACAACCTTCTCCCTCAATGCACGCAGGAACTGTGATCCAGAGGCAAAGTCAGGCAGTTTCTACCACCTCATCTTCTTCCCATTAGCAGTTTTTAAATAATTTCCTCTGCTTTGGACAACAGACATATCTCCCAGTGCTGCCTTGCTCCATGATGGGAAAGAGATTCAAGCCCACTTCTGGTTCTGCAGCAGTAAGACCCCAGTGAGTCTCTCAGCTAGAATTCAGTTCACATCTAGTTCAGTATGAGCATATTTAATTTACTACATTGGAGTACTCTGGTGTTCAATACTGCCCCACTGAGGAAGACCCTGTAGACCCCTGACAGTGTTTTACTGCCATGAGAGATGTCTCTGCTAATCCCCAGCTGAAGGGTTTGCCTGGAGCAGCATAATGCCCTTCTAAGGAGGGGGATTTGGAATCCCATGGCAGCCAGAGATTTGGAGAGCTGGATGGCTCTCAAATGCTGATCAGAGGAGAGACCATGAACTTCATGCTGATGGTGGCACTGCCTTCTCCAGGGTGCTTTTAGGTCCAGAGGGACAGTGGACACCACACATGGTGACAGGTCCCAGAAGGCAGAGCCCTGTGGGCATGGGACATGCTACAGCAAGGCAGCAGCAGAATCCTTCAGTTCCATCAGCAGATGAAGCAGGATTGAGCTCATTCAGCATCTGAAGGGTGAGGGCTCAGTCTGCTGGGGTCACCTTGGCCACCTCTGTGGACAGTGCAAGGGAGGACTCCAAGACAGTGGAGTAACCATCCACTGGAGTCACCCTCCCCTGGAATGCGTGGATAACCAGCTCCACATCACTTAGGGGACTTAGTCACAGGGTGGATGTCTGTTTCTGGCTGTGCAGCACTGAGCTCCTTCCATCCAAAATACCTCTCTAGAAGGACCAGTTTCTCTAGTGAACGATGAAAACTGTCTGGGGTACCTAAATCAGCTGTAAACTCCAACATGGCACTTGCTAAAATTAAACAAGGTGTATCCCACAGTGAATGATTTGCTATCAGATGTTCTGGGGAAAGCAGCACGTAGTGACTATGCACAGGTACCATGAGGAGGCATGGTTCTGCACCAGAGGGAAAGAACTGCTCTGCAACCATCTTGTCCAAAGGCTGGTTTGGAGGTGGCTGTGAGAAGACAGGAGACCATGATGGCTCTCAGGACACAATCATCTCTGCATGAACCACTCAGGCTCATACAAGTGATAAGTTTGAACTTCGCCCAGTTTGTTGGCATCAATGGAGGTTGACGTGAAGGCTTGGGCTCTGAAGAGAGGAGTGGTTTGATTTCTTATCCACCTAAATCAGCTCATGGTCATGTGCAACACTTTATAACAGTGGTACTGTAAATTACCTTCCATCCAGGAGTCCTTGACCAGAAGATTCCTTTTTTTCCCTCTGTCACTATTTCAGCATTCGCATTGCTGTCATCCTGACAGGAAGATTTAGAAATTTTCATATTTTCTGATCAGCAGCCTGGAAATTTCTCAATACAAAATGCAACCTTCACAAGAGGAAACGTCATCCCAAGTTGCAGAGAGACATGAGGTACCCCTGCTGGGATGCAGAGGTGGGAAATCTGTTAGCAATAACAATGGCAACAGCAGGCCCATAAAACATGCTTACCAGAGCCAGGATTCCCTGAAACACCAACCAGGTGTGCACCACCAACACCACTGAAACACCAACACCACTGATAGGTGTGCATTTCAGAGATCAATGATCTTTATAAAGACCCCTTGTTTGCGGTGCCCCCTTGGTGGGGGGATGAGCAGGAGAAGGAGGATTAGGTTTAAATGGGAAATTTAAATAGTTGTTGCACTCCCCTCCCCACCTACCCCTGCCCACCCCAGCCACCAGCACAGTGCAGGCAGCATGCTCCCACCAGCCAGCAGCCTCCCCTGCTCAAGGGATGGTGGCTGTCACCAGTCTTGGTGGAGCTGCAGCAAGAGGCATCAATCTGATCAATGCCAATGGGTCCTCTCCACCCAACTGCACTTCAAGTGCCTCCAAATGCCCAGTGAGCCAAACCCCTTCCTGCCCTGGGAGCTCTGCTTAGTGCCCGTGCCTTTGTTCTTACAGGCTCAGCAGGGCATTCTGGCAGGAAAGTATAAACACTAATCCCAGACAAAAAATGCCATAGAAAAGTAGCAAAAAATCTTCCACACACAAATTTTTCCAAATTCCTAAGCATCAATGCTCTAAGACAGGCAGAGATATGTTTGAAAACTAACTCCTCATTAGGGATGGGAATTGAATAGCTGAAACATTCTTGTGACAAGGCAAAACAAAAAAAAAAAAAAAAAAAGGGTTTGCCTCCTTGCCATCACCAGCTAGGATGTGTCAAGAATTTGCTTCCATAGTGAAGAAAACTTGGCTGAAGCATTTTCAACCTGTAGAACAAATTAATTGGTTTTAAAACAAAATATAAACTTGTATCACAACTGACAGGCAAGCTATGTCAGAGTGGCTTCAGTTTGAAAACGAGCAAGTATCACCAGTATTCCCTCTGGATTCAAAGTGATACAGCTTCAGTTATATTCTTGGCTCTTTCCTCCTGTGAGTTCCCTCTGCCACACAACTGTGGAAATCTGATTTTAAACTCATGCACTCACATCTTTCCAAGTATGATAAATTTTGTATGAAATAAGAAACTCCTAGAGGTGCCAGGAGCTGGTGTTTCAAGGCTCTTTAGCAAGAGGCAACCAAGTAAGACAGGATAGGTCTCTGCACTATTGGGGGAAAACAAAAGACCAAGAGACAAGATTTTTCTAATGTGTCTCTCAAATGATGAAACACAATACAAATTTTATAGCCAGCCAATATATCTCATAACTGCCTAAATGTTTCTGAGAATACAAAAACTACATGTAGGTAGGCTAGAAATGCAAATTTTAAACATTTGCTAAAACTCTTCAATCCTCTTGAGTTGCCACTCTGTTTCTTTCTCTCTAAATAGTTATCTTTCCCTGGCTGCTTGCAGACCTCAGGAGCATCTTTCCAGTAGCCTGGGAGCTGGATAAGGGACTCTACTGTATCAGCAAACACAGCACAGACTGAGAGACAGGGCAGCACACAGGTCAACTCAATGAATGCGCTTTTATTCAGACACATAAACCAGAAAGGTCCTTGCCACTACTTACATTGTGTCACAAAGGCTCTAACTTGGTTTTAGTGGAGTAAGTGGCTAGAAAAGCCTGGGCAGTGGGTGTAGCCAAAGTCTTGGCACCTTGTGTAGGCTGGAAAAGGACCTGTGGTGTCCTGGAAAGAGCACTCCTGGTTATACCAGGCTCAAAAGACTCTAAGATTAATTTCTCAAAACAAACCATCTGGTTAGCCCCACACACCCACTTATTTTGCCCAATTTTAAACAGATTCAAATTGACAAACATTTTCCAGAGCTCTGACCTTTCCCAGTCTGCCCATCTCTGGCTTCTCCTCTAATTAACAAGTGTTTTCTCCAGAAAGATCTATTACACATCTATTCTAAGCAAAATCTAAACATACAGAGGCTGTTCTCATCCAGAGCACACCACAAGGAGGGAGGCATGAGATGTCTGATGATAAACAGCAACCTTCAATCTGCTCCCATTTCCCCAAGGTCATCAGCAAAATGGAGAGTTTTCTCCCCTTGCAAACTCTTCACATGCTGCCAAGGCAGAATATACACCTCAGCATCCAGATCAGCAGCCCCAGAGAGCACAGTAACAAAAATGCAAAGGGAGGATTCATTTTTTCCCAGCGATATCAAAAAGCCTTTGTATCCTGCTTCATGATGTGGCCAGGAAGCTGCTAAGATGATGAAGGCTTTCCTTCACTTTCAAAGAGAGACTGCAGATCAACTTGTCCCAGGTTCTGGGTTCCTCATTTAAAACATGCAGCAAAGTCAGCTTTTGCTGTTTTCCTGAATGTAATGTCCATTCCCATGTCTCATTCCCACTCTGGTACTGTATTGCACAGGCCCTGACTCTGTGCCAACACCACTCTTCCTGTGGTAGGATCAAATACAGATTAAGAAGATAAACCATCTTTAAAAAATGTAAGAAAAAAATATTTTTTTTTTATTTTTAAAATCTGTATTTGCTTTCAAGCAGATTCAGAGTGTAGCCTCCAAAGGGGTGAGCCAGCATGGGTAGGGAGTTGTGCAGGGCAGACCTGTGAGTGTAAAGAAGAGAGCAAGAGGTAGAAATGGTGCAGAGGGCACTTCCACGTGGCATTGGTTACAGTGAAACCACAGCATCTCTACAGCACAGCTCAGGTGTGGCAAGTGCAAGGGTGTCAGCACTGCCAGGAGGTGCCTGTTGTGTGGCTGGGCTTGATGAGCATGAGCTGAGCAATGGAGTGATGGACCCAGCATGCATGGAAGAGGAAAAAAGCTCATGGCCTGTGTGGTAGCTCCACCCCCACTCCTCAGCCAAGTTTTCAAAGGTGACATTAGACTGCCCTCAACACCTGTGCTCCCATAGGACCATCTAGATGCACCATGGCAGAGTAGAGATATTAAATACTTTAAAGAGAGGGATGGGATCAATTCCAGGACAAGATGCTCAGAGCAGGAGGCTACACAGAGATTGGACACTACTTCCACTCTTTTTCTACAGTTCAAATACTCCAGTCAATAAAGAAGAGGGACCCAAAGTATAAAACTGTGTGATGCTGAAGATCAGGGTCCACAAAGAAGGGCACACAGCAGCAAATGGGTCCAATGTTTGCCAGTGATCTGAGCACAGTGCTAGAAGAGCAACCAGGAGTTAGTTATCAGAGCAATGGATACTCCTGATACTGTCAACAAAAGGATTCAGCCTGAAAGCTGATGGGGCCATTATTCATGTTAAGCTATTTCACAAACCATGGTGTTCCCAGAAAACCTGATACAGAGCAAAGCAGATAAGAAGGTGAAGAAGGTTTCCAGAGGTGATCCAAGAAAGCATGTGAAAAACGTCTGCATGAAAAAAAAGCACATGGGAAAGGGCACAGTGTGTAACAGTACTGGGGGGAGAAAATGCAATGGTAACATGACTGTTGGAGCTGCAAGCCTCAACTTTGCAAGCTACGTACAAGCTAAGAGGATGTGTGCTGGCTGCAGATACACCCCCTCAAGCATTATCAGTTGCCTGCCAAAGCATCTCCTAAATGTCATTATCTGACAGACAAAGTCCTGTCAGCTCACAGATTATATGCATCAGGATTCCCATGCAACTGCTGTGCATGAGATGCTGTAGAAAATGTCTGCAGCCAAGGGAGGCCAAGGCAGCATATCCCTAAGCTCTGTCAGCAAGGCCAGGCAAAGTCTCAGTGCTAGGTGGGTTTTGTTTGATGGCAGGGTGACCACATCACCAATGGAGAGAAACACTTTGCAGAAGGTACAAGGAAGCCAGAGAGTGATTAAGATACCTCTGGAAAGAGCTGTCACTGAAAAACTCTTACCCTGACACAGCGGAATTGGGGAAGACTTTACTGCAGATACCAAAAATGTACAGGCCAAGTCAGGCCCATGTGAATGACTCAAGGAAGTTGTTCATCTGCAGCAATGTAGACACAGAAAGAAAACTGAATGTTCTTTGCTGTCCTGAGCTCTCGGTGCTAACAGAAGCTACATCTAAACGAAGTATTATGAATATCCTACCTTTCTTCACTTAGTACATGCCAGAGAAGAAAACCAGTTGTTGAAGTGAATCCAGACCATTCCTGATAAATTCATTTTATTCCAGTGGAAGAAATAGCTATGTTACTTTTAATTCCCAACCGAAATAAAACAAATAAAGCCTTTTCTGGTACCTTCCAAACACAGGTCTCAGCATTTCTTACAAGGACTGCTCCGTCTCATGGTGCCTTTGTGATGTGTTGCTTATGTGGGAGACAAAGCTCCAGAAGGGCAAATGAATTCCATAATGCCTGTGGCATTATTGGTAAAGGAGACAAGATACGATTTCTGTGTCCTACTTAATAAAGAAGTAATTTGTCTTCTTAATTGAGATGTCCAGTTTCCTTTTGCAATCTATATATCTATAGCTGCTTATTCTCTCTAGAGATTCCAGATTTTACTTATTGTGGCAAGTTAAAGGAATAGTTTGTGTTTTTATAGCTGTTTTTATAGAATGCTTAAGCATACCACATAAATTACTTCATAAACATCAAAATATCACAATGTAAACTTCATTAAGCTTTAGTAGAAGTTGTCAGCTAAACACATTATTAAGAAAATGGCAACCAACTTACTTCTTGGCTCTCATGCCTTAGAATTTGATTACTATAAATACATACAATTGCAAATATTGTACTTCAATATTTGTCCATAAAATGGATTTGAAATGCATGCAGGATAGTACAGCTTTTGTCAGAGGAAGTTATTATCTGTGATAAAAGCAATTGTTGACATTAGAAATACAAACTAGAGTATTCTGAGGGGAAATTTAATAAAAACAAAATAAATGTAGAGAGGAAAAGGGAGGTTAGCAGTATGGTAAAGCAAAGCCAGATGTGGCAGTAAATATCTGCCCAGAGGCAAACCTGGACTGCTACCTATCAGAGTGGCAGCACAGCTGGTTTGTTTTTAACACTGGACATGGTGGGTAGGCAGACAACAGGCAAGTATGCATTCAAGCTGAGAAAAAGCCAGGCTAGGCTTACATTTCCTTCTGACATGTACTGTCTTGAAAACGAGAAGGGCCGTTTTGTCAGGGAGCATTTGGGGATTGGTTTTGTCTTTAAAACAAATGCTACTGCCTACATTTCATCTTAGCAATTGTCTCAGTTGCACAGGTGAGTAAGAAAGCAAGAGAGCCAGAAGCACTGGGTGAGTGTGAGCTTCTCTCCAAGGCCCAGTGGGCCACAGGAGATGCACCAAAGCTGTACAAACTCTGCCCCTGGACCACCTCTGCCTGTGCAGGGCTGGAGTCCTTCCAACGTGAATTGTCCTTTTTTCCCTCCTCTCCCAGAATGCAGCACATGCACAGGGACAGCAACAACAAAACAAAACAAAACAAAAGAAAAAATAATAATGATTGCAGTCAACTTCAAAAAGAATTAGNCTCTGAAAACTGCAGAACAAGGCAGTCAGTGCATCTGTGCATCCAGCTCAACACACTTCCCCAGGATGGGCAGATTTAAGGACAATGAGCGCTAAGAGTATTTCCTTGGTGAAACTCACACTGAGAGTGAGTGACTCCACTTGGAGCAAAAAGAAACTTTGAATAAATTAACTGTACTGTATAATTATTTTTTCAATTGGAAATGTCATGAAGAGGATGTTACAGCAGCTCAGAACAAGCTGGGTCACATTACTATCTTCTGGCTTTTTTGTTTTCTTATTTGGTCTTGTATCCTGAAGTTGTATCACTCCATAGTAACAACCTGCCGAGTGAGAAGGGGATTTACAGCTCTTTTCTCTAGTTCTTAAAGTATTTTGGTCATTTAGCTGCCATTTCAGAGTTAAAGAAAAAGTAACTACACATTTTGGACTGACCTAGTTGTTTTCCCCCTTTCTCAAAGGAAGTTTTTTTAGTGACAAATGTGACAGAAAGTATGTTTTGTTGTGGGAGGGACAGTGTTTATTATCCAAGAGGTACATCTGAACTGAATTACCATGCTCTGAAGTTTGGACTGATTTTTTAGTTAACAAACAGTTTTACCATCTTCCTTTAACTATTGGAGAAATATATTGTCTGTCAGTGTTTCTCTACCAAGAGTTTTTACTGACCATCAGCCTCAGTGCAAACAGAGCTGGGTAGAGGGGCACCAGAGCCTACAGCTGGGAGCTGGTGACTTCTGAAGTCAAAGTGGGGAGGAATTCTTGTTCAAAACTTCTACCCACAAAGAATAAACGTATTAACCTCCATAGAGGATTCTATTCCTGTGCACACAACTGTATGCTGCCCCTGGAGCTCTCTCTGCAACAGGAGTTGCTAGGTTCAAGATTTAAACCACATTTTCAGCAGATCCATGTGGAAATCCCTGGCCTGGTCATAAAGGCATAAACTGGGGGAGCACTGGGAAGTCAGAGCCAGGCATAGCCCTGACAAGGGTCAGGAGGCTGTGCTGCAGCATAGGTGTGCCCCTGCCCCACAGAGACCTGGCTGGCTATGGCTGACAGGGACTGAACACCCAGGGCAGACCTGGTGGGGACAGGGTGAAGGGTGGGAGTGGAGGGCACCAAAGAGACCCAAAGTGGCTGCAGGCAAAGGGGTCCACACACATCCACAGTAATAATTTGGGAGACACTGCTCTTCTCATCGTGATTTTCATCCTGTGGAATTGGTGTCAGGGGCAAGGCACCATCTCTCAGAGGTGGGTGGGGAGGTGGGATCTAAAGGCACTGACATGGGGCAGATGTAGCAGCTTCCCTGGTGCTAACCAAGTGCTCAGTGACAGGGAAAGGAGAGGAAGAGCAGCAGTGAAATGGAGATGTGTGTGACCATGGCATTGGCACCCATGTACTGGCACCCAGGGGATGGACAAGGAGGCATTTGGTGGCACCATGCACAGCTTGACTGCAGCAAACTCTGTCCAGTGTGAGCTGTGAAACCCCATTCCAGGAACATTTTGAGTCAGAACCAAAAGGCTTTTCCAGCTCTCTGTGAATTTGGTTTCTCATGGTGATGATATCCTTCCCTGAGCTTTCATGTGGCAGCAGGATTGGGCTTCTGAGCCACAGCCAAAACATCTGAGTGCACAGAAAAGAAGAGGTAGCTGGAAAGTAAAGGTAGAAGTAAATTTATGGTGATACTTTCCCTCATAAAGAATCAGAACAATCTATTTGCTCCATAAGTCTTTGTTGCTTAAAGTATTGAGCAACTCACCTTGTACCAAAGAGAAAAATTATCAGAAAAAACAATGAAACAAGACCCTCTAGACTGGTGCAACCAGCTCTTCTGGAGAGGACTGCCCCAGCAGAGGCACGTAGCTCTCTCACCTTTTGCACTCTGATTTCTGTGCATAGGCAGGTTTGTGCATAGTATTACCAGATCTGATCCCAAGCTTGAGCTCTGGAGAGTCTGGAGATACTAGAAACCCATCTGCAGGAAACACACATCTCCATGCTGTTGGAGCTGTTTGCCATCATATCACTGGGAGCTGAAATGAAGCTCCTTGCCAGCAGAGCAACCCACCAGATCGACCCAGGACTCACCCTTGTCTTTGAGGAGCAGAGGGTGGACGGAGTGAGGTGACAGGGGTTGGCTGGCAGGGTCACTCACTGAAGAAACTGAGAAGTTATCTCATGACTTGTGAATGCTGCCCTTTACACAACTCATGGAGATCTTAAATTATATGCTGTGGAGAATCAAGATCATAAATAAAAAGAAGGGCTCCTCAGATAATGGCATTCCAGTAAGCTTACAAATATGCCTCACTTGGGGACATACTGCATTACAATTTCAGACTTGCCAAATTATCTTCTGTTCTGTTTGTTACCAGCAGCCTTATATCAGACTCTTATTTTAAGTTCTTAATTTGTGCAATTTTTTTTCTACCTCAAAAATTATTATTGTCTTTGGCCCCTTCATCTCAATTCTCTTACCACACAAGAATCAGAATTAGCCAAGGACATCAGGAAGAACCCTGACATAACCTGACATTCCCACAGCTGCCCAGCTGAGGAATCACTAATACTGCAGCCTCACAATCAGCCCCATAGCAAGAGATTCACCTTCACTGGCACTGTCCAGCCTCAGGCTCATGCTTCAGAGGTCAGCTTTTGGCCCCAGGAAAGCACGGGCCAAACAAACTGTAAGTTTTACATCAAGGAATTACAAGAATTAAGACAGCACACCAAGTACAGTGAAACAGATGCATTCTGATGGCACATGTAGAAAGGTTTGAGTTACCCTGCACAAATAGGCCAGTCCTGTTCAGTCAAAGTGCTCTGAGGTCCTGCTCAGGATTTCAAGCATGCATTGTGAGGAGCAGCTGCTGCTCCAAGACACATTTCTGTCTGGGCAGGATCAAGTCCTGAGAGTTTCGGTGCATGTTTCAAAGAATTCAACCTCAGCCTAAGGTATCCAAGTTGGCAGTTGTAAATATTTGTTCATTAAAGAAAGTTCTTGTTTGCTCCTGATGCAGCTTCATAGCCTTCCAAAGACTCACAAACAAGGGAAATGTATGGGCAGAGAAGAGGGGGAGGAATTCTTCCCTTTCCTTATAAGCTGAAAAAAATTACAAAAGCAGCTTGCCTTGTGGAAAATAAACTTGTCCAGTTTTGTATACATGTGTTTACTGTACAAACTTTAGTGACTCAGATGTGAAATGTGCCTCAGGTTTGTTATGTGTTTTGTTTAGTTTTCTAACTATTCCTGAGAAAACAGGGGCCACAGTTCAGGCTGATGTCTATACCATCCATCAGATTGCAGGGGATGCACAATAAAACCCCAATCCTGTGAGTGTTTGTGCATGCATGAATAGACCTGCATTCACTGGGCTTTTTCATGCATGTAATCAGCCACAGGATCAGAGCCTCGGGCACAGCACAGAACTCGTGTTCCTACATTTACTTGGGGCTGGAATTTGTTGCATTATTTTGACATAAACTGTTCATCTCATTTCAGAACTCACTGCTGCATTCACGCCAGTATTCCCAGCTGGGCAGGACTGATTTTAAGCAAGCTCAAAGAGACTACTGATCTCCTTTTCCTTTCCTGTCTGCACTGATCTCCGTCACATCCAATGTGCCTCCTTTTTAATCATCTTGCTTCTCCCGCAGCTCTCTGATTAGGTCACATTTCAATTTGTGCCCGCAGAGTTGCTCCCATGTGAGTGGCTGGCAACATTACAAACACAGTTTCTTGGCACTCCTGACTGAACCGAGTCAAAGACCCCCAGGTAACTACAGATTCTTGGAAACTTTTTCATGGGTTTGAGCTATTTCCACTTCCTTGTGATGCATAAAGAAGAGCTACAATGTGGCTGATAAAGGCCATTTGATTTGTTGGAACTACTGGGAGCTACTTGCCTCTCATTTTGCTTGCCCAGAAAAATTTATTGTGACTTCAGATGCCTTAATTGAAGGCCTGAGGGTGTTGATCTTCAGCAGCAGTCCCATCTATTCCCCACATCCATCAATCATTGAGGTTAAATAGTGTGCAGCACTAAAAAAAAAAAATCTCAGTATTTGGTAGTCCACAGTCCCTTGGACCACATAGTTTCTTTCATTCATTCTGTATCTAGCAGAGGGTGTGAAGAAAGGAGCCCTCTGAATCTTCCTGCTGTTGGTCTGGGAAGTTGGGATGGACCCCAGAACCCACAGGTGAGCAGCACTAGGCAGTTTGGGGCTTAAGCCTTGACTTGGACTGCAATTGCATTTTTGGGCTTCTGACATTTTTTCTTGTGTTTATGATGAGAATCCCCCTTGGTGAAATAAATTCTCACCTCAAGGTAGATCATGGTCATTTGAGTGAGGCTGGCAAAGACAGGGTGTTTATCTGGAATGGATAAATCCAAATGGAGCAGGGAAGACCTGCCCCAGCAGCAGTGATTTGGACCTCCAGATGTCAGAGGGAATCATAGACCCATTTAGGTTGGAAAAGATCTTGAAGTTCATTGAGTCCAGCCATTGACCCAGAACTGCCCAGTCTACCCCTAAACCATTTCCTGTAGTGCCAACATCTACATGGCTTTTAAATACCTCCAGGGATGGTGACTCAACCATTTCCATGGACGGCCTATTCCAGGGTTTGACAACCCTTCCAGTGAAGAATTTTTCTCCTAATATCTAATCTAAACCTCCCCTGGTGCAACTTGAGGTCATTTAATCTGGTCCTATCACTTGTTACCTGAGAGAAGAAACAGAGCCCACCTCACTACAACTTCCTTTCAGATAGTTGTAGAGAGCAATAAGCTCTTCCCTGAGCCTCCTTTACTCCAGACAAAACACTTCCAGTTTCCTCACCTCGGTTTCCTCCAGACAAAACACCTCCATTCCTCATCAGAACTGTGATCCAGACCATTCACCATGTTCATTGCCCTTCTTTGGACACAGGAATAAACACATGGGAGTTTCTTTCCATCTTAATAGGGCCATTACATAGGGAAATTACTAATGCCAAAGCCTGGGATGTGGACAGGGAATCTCTCCAAAACGTGTAAGGTTATGTTAGGACCCCCATTCCCTGCCAGGCACAGGAAATGCAGAGATACCCAACATCTCCAGTCAAACAGCCAAGGAACCCTTCTCCTGCACACAAGCATTTCAGTTACTTGTCTGTTTGTGAGCAGAAATACATGAAAACTACAGTCCAGTTTCACAGCCTCTTGGTAGCATGCTGTTTATTGTTCCCAGAGGAACAATAAGGATTCTTAAAAGCAGATGGGCTCACACACTCTGGTGATTTGCTGTAGAAGCAAAACAATGGGCCAGATTTTTTAAAAATAGAAAATACATCCATTGCACAAGTAAATCCCACTCTCTTCTATGCATGAAGGGGGACAAGATGGACAATGTTTTGTAGCACTTTTGCAGATGGAGCTGTGTAAAGGTTTTCCTGACACAATGAGCACAGAAAAATCAAACAAGAATAAGGGCTTAAAATGTAATATAAGCACAGGATTAGAGAATGTTTGAGGTTGGACAGGACCCCTGGAGGTCATCTGGTCCAAAACCCTTGCTCAAACAGGGCCGCCTACAGCCAGCTGCCCAGGACTGTGTGTCCAAGGATGAAGACTCCACCACCTCCCTGGGCAACCTGTACTTGTACTAGGTCATCCTCACAGTGAGAAACAGTTTCCTGATGTTCAGAGGGAATCTCTGGGGTTTCAGTCAGGGCCCATTCCCTCTGAACCTGACACTGAGCACTGCCGAAAAGAGTCTGGCTCCATCTTCTTTGCACCCTCCCTTCAGGTATTTAAACATGTTAATAAGATTACACACACACACACCCCTTCAGTTATCTCCAGATCAAACAGTCCCAGGTCCCACATCCTTTCTTCAGAGACTAAATGCTTTAGTCCCTTTATCATCTTTGTGGCCTTTCATTGGACTCTCTCCAGTGTGTCCATGTCTTTCTTGTACCAAGGAACACAGAACTGGACACAGCACTCCAGATGTGGACCCACCACTGCAGAGTGGAAGGATCACCCCCTCGACCTGCTGGCAATGCTTTGTCTCCTGCAGCTCAGAACACCACTGGCCTGTTCTGCTGCAAAGGCACATTGCTCTCTCAAATTCAACTTGGTATCTGCCAGGACCACCAGGTCCTTTCCCATCAAGCTGCTTTCCAGTGAGCTGACCCTTGGCATATCCTGGCACCTGAGATTGTTTCTCCCCAGGTGAGGGATTTAGTGCTTTCCCATGTGGAATTTCATGAGGTTTCTTTGAGCTCATTTCTCCGGTCTGTCGTGGTCCCTCTGGATGGCAGCACCACCCTCTGCAATATCAACCACTCCTCCCAGGTCTGTGTCATCAGCAAATTAGCTGAGGGCACACTCTGCCCCACCATCCAGATCATTAGAGAAAATGTGAGACAGGGCCACATTCAGTGTTGTGTCCTGGGGTCTAGTGCCAGGTATTGGCCTCTAACACAGCTTCATGCCACTGCAGAGGCAGAAGCCAGAGGCGCAGCCAGTTTTCAGTCCAGCTTGTCCACTCATTCAGCCCATACAGCAACAGGGCAAAGGCCCTGAAGCCCAGGTAGACAGTGTACATTGTCCTCCTCTCATTTACCAGGCCAGTCATTTCATTGTAGAAGTTATCAAAATTAGTCAAACACAACTTCCCCTTGAAGCCATGCTGACTGCTTCCAGCTGTGCTTGGAAATGGCTTCCAGGATTAGCTGCTCCACTGCCTTCCCAGGGATTGAGGAGAGGCTGACTGGCCTGCTGTTCTCTGGGTCCTTCTTGCCATATTCTTGAAGATAGGCATTTGCTTTCCTCCAGTCTTTGAGTATTTCTCCAGTTGCCATGATCAAAGACTATCAAGAGTAGCCTTGCAAGGACATTTGCCAGCTTCCTCAGCTTTCGTGGATGCCATCTGAGGCAAGAAGGCACTCAGTACTTCAGCCTTTTCCGTATCCTATGTAACCAGGTCCCCCACCTCATTTAGCAGTGGCCCCACCTCTTCTGTAGGCTACCTTTTGTCACCTATGTACCTGAAGAAGCCCTTCTTGTTTTTTAGCATTCCAGGCCAGATTCAATTCCATTTGGATGTTGGCTTTCCTAACATCACTCCTAAGTGTTCAATGTCGCTGCATCCTCCCAGGTTACCCATTCTAGCTTCCTTTGTAACACAGCAAAATGACAAAAGTGCAATAAAGGATAATACCTTTACTTCATGGAATAGTCACTGTTAAAAATTAACCTGAATAAACTCAAGTCTTTACCAGGACTGAGAAAATATAAAATCTATGAGGAATTGTTATAAGCACAGCACCCACGTTACTTCTTCATATATCTAGAGAAGGCTGAAAGAGAACATCAGGTGGCCCAACCCAACCTCCTGTAGGTCAGCATTACACCTGAACTGAAACCAGTGTATATGCATATACACACATCAAACACATGTATATACACATCAAACTCCATAACTGAAACCAAACTGTGTAATATAAATATCAGGCATTATATACCCTGTATAATAAGGCTTCTCTTTAAAAGCTAATGGGCCCTTTGCTTTGATGAGTTAACATATTTCGGAGGGTGTGTATCTGATTCATGATTAAAGCTTATGTATTTCCAGCACCAGAAGAAATTAAACTAGTTTGCTGATCCTGTAGGTACTCTGGTGTTAAAAAGAACTGTTGTTTCTTTTTACATAGTAAACTCAGTAACCATAGGTAGAGGGGAATTAACCCACATCAAAAAAAAAGAACCAGTTTTCCTAAATGACATTTTGTAATGTGAAAGAAATACTTTAAAGAAACTAATGAAGTCTAAATATTGCATCATAATTTGTCTTATTAATGTTGGTATCATTACTTTAAAATACATGTTACTATAGATATTATACTTTTTTAGACATCTAAAGTAGGGTAAAAGGAGAGTGGAATAAAAAACCAGACAAGTTTATGTCAGGGTGTATTTTCAGCTGCAAAATTTCCTTGTGTAAACCCCAGGTTTACAATTATATATTATACATGTAGTGCAAGTTCTGTTTGAAGCTGTCCAACGCTTTCAAAAAAACAAATATATTCACTTTGATTTTCATGAAATTCAGAACATAGAAGATCAAATATGCTCAATAACTGATGCTAAATGTCAATGACATACCAGCAGAAAGGAATTTTTTTCCACATTAATGTGGTATGAGCAGAATGTATTGGGAATAATGTCATTGCCCACAACAAGACCTTTTCTCAAGAGCCTGTCTCTCCTAAAAAATGCTGAAAGTGGGCAGTATGAGGGGTCCCTCTTCCCGTTTCCATGCTTTGCTGTGCAATCTGTACAGTTTCCATCTTTGGGGCAATTGCAGCTCTGAATTTAAGACTCTAAATCCCAACTCTTCCATAAAAGCAAACCCTAAAGGGTTCCGTTTAGAGGGTGCACAGCTCTCAGCAAGAGAGAATCTTAAGTGTCTCCAAAATATGTAAGTGTGCCATTTCATTCTACCCTGAATGAACCTCTAGCCTAGGTCCTGCCCTCCTTCTCCTCCAGCCCATGCAGCCTATCCAAGAAATCTTATCCCACATCACCCTGCCCCAAATCCCATCCCTGTGCCACTCTTACCTTCACCACCCCTGTGTTCCATGCCCCCCAAGTCCCCCCAGTGCACTCCACCCTCCACATTGTCTCCTTTCCACAAAGGTGGAACTGCAGCACAAGTCAGACACTGTGACTTGTACAACCCATGTTGGATGGATGCAGCATTTTTAACTTTTTAGAAGTGTAGACTATATTTGACTCCACTTTGTCCTTCAGACTGACCCTGGTATCCAGGCTCAACTACTTACAGCTTCCCAAATGGGTGAGAAAGGTTATTTTCCAAAGGGCTGCACCAACTTGCTGCCTGCCCTTGCTCTGTGCCAGTGCAAAACACCTTCACTGTGTGTGTGGATGAAGTGAAGATTCAAGAGGAGGTTGAAGAAAGGTTCCTGTTGAATTCTACAAGTTAGTATCCTCTCAGTACCTTGTCTAAGATAGAAAGGAGTCTGTCACAGAGGATGAATGTGCTGGTGTAATGGGCACATGCTTGCAATAGTGGTAACTAACTTATGCCACGTTTTTCAAATGCAGTTGGTGATTTTTGCATGTTGCAGCTCCTATTTGCCATTGCTTTGGAAACCTGCTTTGAAAAAGAGAGGTGCCGCCTCTCTGAAAAATTAGACTGACACCAAAATGAGTGGTTCCAAGCAGGTTTTCTAAGATGTTTGCCTGGCTTTTATAATCTTCAAAGGCATCCTGGGCACCTGTGAAAAAAAGTTGGAGCTGCCTCTTCACAGCTAAGATGCATCACTCAGCCCTGCCAGTGCTCAGGTTTGGAGCAGCAGAAGCAGGTCAGCAAAGTGCGTGCATTGAGCACTGATACACCAGGGAGGTTTCTAAAACCATGAGCAGGAGAAATCTGCAGTCTCCTGCATGTGCATTAATAAAACCAAAAGCACAACACTACTCACGTCCCATGGGAATTTCACCTATTTGCACAGACTTTTAGGTCATCTCACTTACAAAGGCATGCATCTGACCATGGGGAACAAAATAAGCGGCCAGTTTTCAAAGAGAACAATTGCAAGTAAAACTTGTTAGCCAGGGTGATGATTTCTAATCCACTTAGAGTATTTTTGACAAGAGGAAAAGGCCCATCTTCCCCTGAGTGCTGCCTCCTTAGAAATGTGCCCTGGCAGTTACAACCTGCCTCTCAAACACTCGGTGTTTGGAATCCAAGCAAAAGCTTTGGCAGCTGTAAACTTAGCACGGTCTCATTTTAAATGATGAGAGGAAACAGGCTGACAGTGAGCTGATTAGAAAGCTCTTAGAGCTCTCTCGGCTGAGTGGGGAAAACAGGACAACTTTCTTCATGTGTTGCCAGAGAGGGACAGAGGGGCTGCCAGAGCCTGGCTTGCTGTCCTCACAAGATCGTGAGGATGTGGGAAAAGTCTGTTTCAGGGTAGCTGAGCTGCCCTCGCCAGTCTGCCCCTTCCTGACAGCCTCTGCTCTGAAGATAACGAGGGAGGAAATAGCAAAACACTATGGTAGAGACTAGATGAATTTGCAGAGACAACTGCAAGCTGTTTCCTGGCCCCAGCCTTATCTGGAGTCCCAGAAAATAACCCTTTCTCTGTGGCCAGTAAATAACCCATTATGACTGGGGTGAAGTATCTGGCTAAATTTCTGCTGCTGAGGATAGCAGGATGTGCTTTCCACAAAGAGCAGGACCAACTGTATTTGTAGCCATGCTTTGGAGCAGAAAGGGAAGGCTCTGCAGAATCCTCTCCCCAGGGGCATGTGGGTTAAGTCAATGTTGTTTAAGCACATTGTAAAAAATGAAGACACAGAGACAGGATGGGAAGAAAAGGTTAAAAGAATGCACTTGAAAAGCAATGCAGAGGTTACTGAATGGACAAAGCAGCAAGCATTAAAAATAATTCAGCCAAAAAATAAAAATAAATACAGAAGGAAATTACTTCATCGTAGCCCACACTGTATTATCAGTACGAGAGCTCTGAGAGCTGCTTTTCTTTTCAAAATGGCAGCTGACAGCTGATCTAAACATAAGGTCATGAGGACAGGGAGAGGACAAGAGGGAGGCTCAGAAAGAGGATGGACAGACCAGCAAGGGTTTAATGCCACAAGCAAGCACAGGCAGCACAAACCACAAGGACAGGCAGCCCTTTTTAGCACTCTGCCATGAGCTCCTAACATCTATCTGAGCTGAAGAGGATGTATTCTAGCTCAGATGTCATCTCTGACCTGTTGTCCAGCAGTTCCTCTGCTTACTGCAGGTCAAACTTCAGGGTCCAGCCCCCACATTCCACCAGAAAGCTGTCACTTGCTGCTCTGCCCCAAGAGCCCCACCACAGGGCAAGGGCAGCAGTTCCCCACCACAGTTCCCTGAGGCTGTGTTCGCACAAGCACATCAGCAGACACTTGGTTCCCACTGAAAATTTCACACAATTTGGGTTGTTTTTTCATTTTCATTTTCTTTACAGTTTTTATCTAGCTGTAAGAATACATTGAGACTTGTGTGAGTGTCCACCACGTTACATCCATACCTGGCTTAAAGGACCACCCTGAGGGTATCTGCAAATTTACTACCTACAGCTCCACTGTGCAAGAAAATGACCTCTGTGAAGCAATCAAATTTTTGCTGGTCCCCTGAGCAGACAAGAAGGCAATTTACACTGCAGTTCATTCCTGTTACCTTCAGAAAGAAAAAAAAAAAAAAACCCAAAGAATAAAAAGAGAAGGAAGAAACCACTGCTCAGTGAGGCAAAATGCAGTTCAGCCATATGGTGGTACGTATAAAACCAACCATCTTAGATGTAAATTTGGTTTGAGGTTGAGAATTTTTTCCTTTATAATAAAATAACTGGAAATAATAGTCATAAATTCTTTCATTTAATTTCCTGGGGTCTGAAAGACATCTGGGAGGATTACAAGAGGAGTACCATGTGCTTTAGCTGTGCTGGAAGCAGCCTCAGTTTATGGCTCCATCTGCTGCAGTTTGCCTGAAGCAGACACTGGAACCATCCCTGGAGTTGAGCGACACTGATGTTACAGCACAGCAGCCAAACTCCATGATGGGCCAGGCCATGGTCTGCTTTACCTTTCCTTCCCTTTGAACAAGCCCACCTTATCACTCCCTAAATCTGGGAGCAGCCCCAGTGGGATGCCAGCCCCAATCCCCATTGTCACCTTCATGGGACATGACCAGTGGCTCGGTCCCACTCAGGTGTAAAGGTGCTGTTGCCAGAGCAGTGGGCTGCCCTTTCCAGGACAAGAAGCACCACCAGTCCCTGCTGGAAACTGTGACAGAGAGGGAGAGTAAAGAGGGCACAGCAACACAGCTGTGCCTTTCAGCAGTGATGTGCTTTCTTATCCCTTCTCCTAATTTGGCTCTTTCCATGTTGCAGCCTTATGATGCTATCAGAGAAACATTATCATAGCTTTGTTGAAAAAACAGTCCTGTATCAAACAGGGATCCTTGAAAAATTGAAGAAGGGGAGAAGGATTCATTGGCTCAGACAGACACATTTTTGCAGAGGCAGATGACCTGTTCTCCACAAAGTGTCCAGAGCTTTCACAGTATTCTGAATCAGCCTCCATGCCTCCAGCTGACTTCCCATAAAATGCTGAAGGGTCTTTGATCTCAGGACACATGTCCTTATGGGAAGGGGAGGGGTAAAATCACAGGGGTTGGGCAAACACTTGACTGTAGTTACTGCAACTCCTCAGACCCCAGCCGGGCTTTGTGGTCTGTGCCAGAGATTGCAGATTTGGTTTGATCAGTCATGAGTTGAAAAGGCAGAGCAAAGCTGCTCAGGTCAAATCAGATGCTTAACTCTGCTTGCCTTAGTGATGGGTGGGGAAGTTCAGTAAAAATTAAGATGATAAGAAAGAACAACAGGAAAAAAAAAAAAAGACTAATGGGAAATGACATATTGAAAGCATCAACCTCCCTGCAACACATCATCTGAGCTTGGACATCAGTTAATGGTTCAGTCAGTTTCCCAACTCAGCCTCCTCAAATTCACCAGAAGTGGCAAAAAACTTGGAAGCTAAGCGTTTCCTTGGAACAAACTATATCTCCAACTTTGTAGCCAACACATATAGCACAGCTTTTGCAAGTTACAATATATTATTTTTTCTGATGGTAGAACAGAGAGAGCTCTGACCCTGGAGGGGATAAAACTAGTCCAAAGGATAGCAGCTTAAATGGCATTAAAAATAAAATATTTTTAGATAGATATTCTTTACTTATATCTCTGACAGAAATTCCTCTGTGAGAAAAGAATTTCAGTCTGTAACAGAGCAGTCAGGTCTTTACTGGTTCCTGTCTTCTCACTGACTCAATGCAATGCTTGCGGAGTATGCATGTAATGGTTTCTCCCCTGAGAAATCAAATTTATGCTAAAATGCCGTGGAATTAAAGGGATGGACTCCCCTCCTGCTTACCTGTGCCAGAACACCCCTCATGTTAACAGCTTTCTACAGCAGAAGTTAAACAAACCGTCCACTATCATCCTGACTGTATGAAAGAGAAAGAGCTCTTATGTGCATTGGGTCTTGTTGCTATCTAAAGCACTGCAGTTATTCTGGAAAAAGAAATCAGCCGTTGAGAATCTAAGCTAAGGCCTGAATAAATAATTTGAGGCTGATATAAAGGCAGGGCATGTAAACTGAGAAATGCATAGCTGAAAAAGCAGTGGCTTGGTTCCCCTCCACCAACCCACCTCTTGGAAAGGGATAATGCCAAAATACTGACACCAGGTACTTAGGAGCAAGAGGAGCATGCTGCAAATGGAAACCTGTAGGCAGCAGATAGTGAACAGTAGACTTTATTGTCTACTAGCTAGGAGCCAGAAGAATAAAATGCATAAACAGAAGCAATAACCTGATGATGGGCAACACCCCAAAAGTTCAGTCTAGAGACAATATCCCAGGTTATTTGAAAAATCTTCCCCAGACTTGCAGTGATAATGTCTTCTGAGTAAACATTCCTGGTAAACACAGACCCTCCTGGGCCAGACTCTGCAGAGGTCCTGCAAAGGAGGCCACTCCTGTGTGTCTCAATGCATCTCCTTCCATGAGGACTGAGGTCCAGGGACTGATGTTCAGCTCTCTGTGGAGCCCACCTCATCTGAAGGTGATTGACTGTGTGACTAACTGGTTGGCCAGATGAATATGGAAGACAGAGAAATGATACTGAATCCCAGCAAACAGATTAATTTGCAGAAAAGACAAGTAAGTGTTGACCCCTATGCCTGAAAGAAGAAAATAAGTGGAAAGCTGAAGCAGCTGGGAGCAGTGATGGAGAGGGCGCGACAGAAAATTGCTGAAGATTTTATTCCCAGTTTTCTCTGTTTCATGTTTCCCCATGTTGTGAGTGTGGAACTCCTGGGGCTATTTGCATGGCAGGAGGAAGAAAAGGCAAATAGAAAGTTGCCATGTTTACTAGGAGATGTATTTCAAGACCAGTTTGTCAAATATGCTTTGCATATACATTTAGCCACAAAAAAAAGGAAGCAATTAATTCACCAATTCCTGTAGTGAAAATTACTTCAAGATTTGTTCCATGCCCATGTGCCAAGCACACTCCTGATACAAACCCTACAGTTACACACCCATACACATTCATGAGCACACGTGCCCCCACATGTGGAGGCATCCCATCAGTGGCACTAAATAACTTACAAAAATCATTAGTTATGTTTTATCTGGAAGGAAAACTAAATCTGGATGTGAAAAGACAATCAAAAAAGCCATAATGTTGATACTCCAGTAATAGGAAACATCTGTCTGAGAAGGAGGCACAGCCTGCCCTGACACTGAGCCATGGTGCAAGGAGGTGTGTGCCCAAACCATGATTGTCTGCAGAGGGATGGGGACACGTGGGACCCCACTTGACTTTTTATTTTCTCATGCTTATCACCCTGGAATACTATACATGCATGACCATTTGTACAGTGCTATGCATACTCCCCAGAGCTATCATGCCCAACAGAAACAGAAAGACAGCTGAAAATGAGAAGGCTCAAGGTAATTATTTGAGAGCTCCAAGAATAAAACCATTATTCAGCATGGGAAGCGGTTATGGTGTTTGTCTGTCGTGGCACATTTGAGCTGGTGGAGCTGGGGCTTCCAGGTTGGCTTCAAAGAAATCTGGTCAACAGTGAATGTATCTTCAGTTTGTCATAGACAATGGGAGAAATGATTCATCTGAAATGCATAAGGTTTGGAAGGCCCTCAGCTGAAACCAAGGTTTGTCAGAGTCTACTTTCCAGGGGTTCAAAGAACATAAAACAAACAAACAAACAAACAAACAAACAAAGCCCATACAGCATAAGCAAAGGAACAAGAACATGATAGAAAGCAGAGAGGAGAAATCTTGTATAGAAGGAAAGGGGCAAGTTGTGTTTTTGGCTGTATGTTTCGTTGTAGAAAGCAAACACAGCATAATGGACACACTAGTGCTCCAAAACCCACATCTCAGAGATACTATTAGCTCAGGACCTTCAGAGCATATATAAGCTGAAAAAGACAAATATATACTTTGTGTAATCACAGTCCAAGTAAAGACTGCAGAGACCTTTACCACACCAGAAGGATAACCCAGCCAACCACAGTCTCATAGGTTATAAAAAACTGCATTCAAGAAAGTCAAATAGGCTCCACAGAGCTCTTGAAATGACAGAAATGGCAGGAAAGCAAAAGCATTTCTGAACTGAAGGGACAAACCCTGCCCCACCAGTCATACAGCACAGTGTGAGCTGTGCATAATTATCTGAGGACAGAGACATAAAGAACAAGAAAATAATTCTCTTTAAAGCCAATAATTGTTTCCTATGGTTTCACAAAGCTGTGCTGAATAAAATGCATTTGTTATATTGTGACCGTGGGTCACAGAAACCACAGTAAGGGAGGAAAATGCAGGAAGATTATATGTTGCAAGGAGACATAGCTGCACTAAGGATGAACATAAAAAGCAAAACTGAATAGAGATCTAGAATTTCTAAATTACCCTTGGCCCAAATGTCTGGCTTACCACTGAAATAGTATAATTATAAAGCTGGCATAAAAACCAGGACATGGATCTAGTTACTAATTTCTTACTAGCAATAGCAGCAAAACAGTTTCTGCCAGTAGCGGGTCTCTTGACAAAAACCTTGTGTCTTCTGCATGATATGACTTATAGGGAAAACTGGTTTTAATCAGGCAAATCTATAAATGGTATGCAGTTGTGGTTGGTCCTCTCAGATGTCAAAAGGAACAGAGGAGAAAGTGGGGGAAAGGGAGGGGGATATGCACTGTAAATTCTAGTTTAACACTTCACTTTCTCTGAAATGCACACTGGAATTTTGTAGGTTTAGGAGGCTGCCTTTGTCATGCAGGCTAGTGATGGTGCAAGTGTCGCCTCAAAAGCTAGGTGAAAAAAAATAGATTAAATAAAAACCCAACCTCTTCCTAGTAGGATTGTTTTAGCCGCTGTGCTCCACTTCAGCTTTGACTGCAAATACAGGGGGCTTTTCATTGCTGCAGTCCTGAACTCAGTCACTCTAATCTCTTGTTTTCCAGCACACACTTAAGCCTAAGCACATGAGCTACACCACTGAAGTCAATGGCACTGCTCTGGTGCCAAGAAGTTAGGCATGTGTTCAGGTGTCTCACTGAGCTTATCCAAAGAGCTTGAACAGAAAGTAATTCTAAATAGTTTTCTTTCTCTGTGGTAGGTGTCCATGAAACAGCAATCAGTAGAGTGGTGTCAGTGAAATAACAACATTTAAATGTCTTACACCATATCATGGCCCATACACAGTGTAAGGTTGTGTGGAGATTTTTGTCTACCCTTTTTACCAGTGAAAAATTGTCTTCAACAAAACTGGACTTTTTTGCCATGTTTCTGCTTTTTACTGAGGTGTTTGAGCCTTTGACAAAAACCTGAACTCCTGAAAACCTAATAGCTTGGCTGCACTCAAAAATTCAGAGTTTATGGTTTAGAAAAGCTTTTAATCTTCTGATGGAAAGACAAAATTTTGTGTTGAGCCAAATCCAAGTCATTCAGCTATTGAGCTGAATGCATTTTCTCAGGCAACACATGGCAATTAAATTAATATTAGGCATAGCCCCTTTCACACCAACCATCTGCTTTCTAACCCCAGTTTTGCAAACCTGTGATCTATACTTGGAATTTAAAATATTGTTTATTTATGTGTGTGCGCATATTGTATACATATAATTCCCTATTATTTTGCCTTGAGTATGCTGGGGGCCTTCCAATGCCCAAGAGCTGCCAGGGTACTTAAGCATTTATGACCTGTGAATCAGAGTGGGTCTGAAGGTCATTAAAGGCTGGGTGAGGAAGCCAGTTCATGGACAGCCCATTTGCCATGGTTGATTCCTGTGCTGCAAAGTATTTTGGAACCTCCCCATTAACTCTTTTTCTCTGCAGAAGGCCTGCAAGCAGTGGTGAAATCCATGAGGAGCAGCTGTGTCAGAGTGTGGGCACAGGCAGCACTTGTCCCTTCGGCTTTTCCAAACGGTTTTCTGAGTAACGTCACAACACTGGTGCAATGTTGAAAAAAAGGTCACCAAGGCTGACAAATAATGATTTTCAAAAGCAAACAAAACCCATGAGTTGAAGAAATGCTTTTGCTCTTAAAAAAAAAGTCCACATGCACCTCCCCAGCCAGGCAGTAAAAGGGGTCATTGAACTGAGCATGCTGGATGATGTTATCTTGCCAGACTCATGGACAAAGGTGATCCAGGAGTTCCTCCTCCCTCCTGCAGGGAGCAAAAACAGACACAACAGCATTGCAGAAGTTTAACAATGATCTGGATAGAGTTTTAATTTTCTCAGAACAGATTTATTAGTTCCTTCCAGGTATTATTGGCAGAGCCTTGCCACCGAGGTGTCCATGTGCCTACAGCCTGGGACTGTCCTTTTATGCTGCACCAAGGCCACAGCCCATTCCATATCATCCTTTCTTCCAAAGTCCTGTAAGAGCCTGTAAGAGACATGAATCAAACAGCATCAAATAGCAAAAACAAAAAAGCAGGTATCTCCCAGCCCTCAACACAGGTGAGAGAGAGCAACTCGCTTTCATGCCTCAGCACATCTAAACACAGAGTCCCCAGCAATAAGACCTCACACATAACCTGCTGCTCATGCATATTCTTACCATAAGACCAGAAGTGCACCGTTTTGGTGACACAATAAACGCAGCTGTTTGCACAACCAAAAAAATGTGAAGAAAAAATGCTCTGGAGTAAGCTTTTTCCAAAAGAGAAAGCCCTGATCAGCTGTTTCTCTCTCATATCTACCCCAAAATCGAAAAATAGGCAACTCCACATTAACTCCCAATTTGGAACAAGATCAAATGCTTGTTTTCTTTATGTGCCATTGATCCCTTATTTCTTACTACAATGCTCTGTCACCAAATCCTGCCACACACCTATGAGCAGCAGCCTAACTCCTGGCTGGTCCCACTGCAATTTGTGGTCCACTATCAGGCACAGGCCCAAAGGAATAAGCAGGATCACCCAAAGAACAAGACCATTTGTAAATAAAAGCAGCAGAATCCAGTCTTCAATACAGAACCCCCAGATGTCATCTGCTCCCTCTCATGATCTCAGTTCTCAAGTTTGCAGTCTGTATAAAAAAAGTGTCTTGTTTGCCCAGAGATGTCATTCGCATCATCTCAAAGACCAGGCTGGGAGTCTTCAAAGGAATAGGTTTGTTTAAGCAAAAAGATATCTTTCTTTGTCCCATTCTTTCAGATAAGGTGATTGATATTTTTGGCTTCTTCTTAAAGTGGAACTTCAAATCAGGGGAAAAATATTATAGAAAACAGACTCCAAACAGTCAGTTTCTAAAAGATCATCTTTTTATTTATAAAACAAAATTAACTTTTTACTTTTACCCAAACCTAGTATGGAATCATTCTGTAAACCAGTAAAACCAATCAGACAAAAAAATACTTTCTCTGACAGAGCTGGAAAGTAAATTCAGCTCAGCAAGAAATGTTTGTTTCCACAGGCTTTGAGTCTTTTATAAGTTACATTTAACCATCCCTCTCCAAATATTATAGACATAAATTACAAGGTGAGCTAAAACATGTAGTCCTTTTTTTAGAGCAAAATGCTGGGGTTAGTTCTCTTGGTTAATCTGAAGAATAAATTGTATCATTATAGCCTTCTTCTGGGTCTTGTTATTCTGACTTTTTGACTCTCGCTAGCTGCAGTCTATACAATGCACAACTGTATTTGTTCACAAGGAATGCTTTCGTTCCTTTTGACTTTTTCTTTTCCACTTCCTAATGGTTTACATGTAGCAGCAGAGCTTTTGAAAAATTGCCTAACACATACTATGTTTAATGAGTACATTTAAACATACTTTAGCTACAAATCTTATCAGCTGATTATTTAACCTTTGTGAATAGGCTAAATATTTTCTTCGACGCTTAAATAAATATGATACATGGTTCCCGTGGAAAGCCTAATGAGAAGGAAGTTGTTTTTAAACTTAAGTCAAGACTTCTCCTTTAATTTATTTTATCAGTATTTTTTTCCAAGTGATCAAAGCAAGCAGTTCATATGGCAGACCTAAATTGCTAAAAGAAAAATTAAGTACTAAAATATTAATGCTGCTGGACTTTATTTGGGGGATGGGAGTTGCATGCCATCTGGAAGGACAGTCAAGAGTTTTCTGCACACTACGAAGCACATGGTATGAGGTGAGAAGTCAAAATCCTGCCATCTGTCAAGGTGAATTTAAATAATTAAAATCAAGATGCGTGCTTGTCTTTCACATTCCAATAAAACACGTCTATAAAATTCCTGGCTCCCCCGAATGCCACAGGAACCGAGGACCACTCAAGAGCATCAGTCTCCTTGCAGCAGCCAGAGTGACTGGTAGTGGGCACCCCGTCTCCTGGGGCCATGTAAAAGATGGGTGAACCTGTGGTCACTCAATAGCCATGGGCTGCAGCCCTCTCAGACCCCTCAGATGCAGCAGGGAACCACAGCATCCTTCCTGGTCTGCTGCCCCAGATGGGAGCAGGGCACTGGTGTTCCACAGACTCGTGAGATGCAGGTGCTGCAAGGTGAGGGAAAGCTCAGAGCTTTCCCTGTCCCACATCTGAGGCCTGAGTGTGTGTGACCAGTGTGCTCACGTGTGCAACACCACCACATACATCCCCACACTGGGTACCAGATGGCACTTGCTGCTGCAGGAAAGGGGTGGCTCAGGGCTATCCAGAGCAGGAGGTTCCTTTGGGGCACAGGCCCTTCCATTGGCGCTCCAAGTCCTGCTCCCCAGTGCATCTGCACAAACTATTAAAACCATCCATGACACGAATCTCCTTTCCTTCTTGAAACCAAAACAGGATGCACACACAGGAAATCAGTCAGAAAGCGTGCAGGAGAAAACTTGGGCCTTATTCTGGAACAGGCTGAAGGAGAATGTGAAAATGCACTGACGTCATGAAAGAAAGAAGTTGAATAGGTCAAGAAGCAGAGATGTGAGCTTAAGGAAATGGCAAGGCACACAAGAAAAGATAAGGGAGATTGTATAAATAAATAAGCATACAGAAAGGAGCTGAGAGCTCTGTGAACAAAGCCTTACTTTTGAGCTAGAGTTCACAGTCTCTTTTCAGCCTGAGAGCCCCTAGAAAGTTTTAGAGGCAGAGCAGAACCTTTTAGAATTTTCACATAAGCACATCACTGTGTAGCACCCACAAACTTGTTTTCCTTTGTAGCCTTTTTAGATCAAGCAGAAGGGACCTGCAGGCATCCCCACACTCTCCCTGGGTCCAGAGACCCTAGGCTGGAAGGAATCCTGCTTTCATAATTAAAAATGAAAAGAAACAAGATAGCAAAAAGGAAAATAAACAGTACAAGGGAAACTGGCTTAGCACGCCTTTTGTACCCCAATCCCTTCAGAAGAGAGAAAACAGAGAGGTAACTGAAGTAGTATTAGTTTAGTCATTATTGGCAGCACATGCCTCCTCAGCTCCAAAACTGAAAAATAATGAGCGTACTTACAGAGTTTTAATTAGTGTTCTAAACTCCTGAATGTAAACTTCACCAACCCAGAGGGATCTTCTCTTCATTGCTGGAGATAGCTATTAGAGGTATATAATAATCATGGAATAGGTTTGCATCTTTTCCACTGTGGTTGCTTTAATTTGCAGTGACATTTGTTAGCTCACGTTTTTTGAACCACAATAATTTTTACACCCTTCATACCAAAAGCAGATACATATACTGTTCCTGAAGCTAGGATGGTGGTGCAGGCAGGCATATCCCACCAAACCCGTGTACTCCCTGTGCTTTTTCATTAAACTGAACTATATCCACAGAAATAACTTAGAAGCCAGGTCATGCTTATGCTGATCATCTGAAAGACATGCCCGTAGAAAAGGAGGCACTGGTTCCACAGACTCACCAGTGTTGGGCTGTGTTGGTGGCTTGCTGGCACATGTGTGTGCCTCCCCATCTCCCTGCATTAGCTGAGGTCTGCTCCAGGGACAGTCCAAAGGAAAAACACAAATATTGACAGTGTGATTTGCTCTGCCTAACTTAGAAAATATAATGAGGTGCAGAAGCAATTAGTGGGTGGCATTCTGGGCCTCCCATCACTAGTTCTTGATGTTCGCTCACAGCACAACAGGCTTTTAATGTGTCCCTGGGAAGAGCTGTCAAGCTGGAAACACAGACCAAAATTCATTCTGCAGTGAGTTTGCAAGCTGAATACAAGCAATGAGATATGTTTCAGGTGTATGGAAATCAATATTCTGGCCTTAGTAGTGCTGTGGTGGGACTTAAACAGCAGATTTCCATTGCCTCTAATTCGAGACAACCTGGGTTGAAGAGCTGTCCTCTTGCAGGCTAAAAAAAACAGGTTATGTGTGCTATAAATATATCCCAGGCTCTATGGAGTAAATCCCTGGTTTGGAAGTTTTTTGAGGGAAGGAACTTAAAACACAGAATCAAACTAAAACTGGAAGAAAATGCAACATAACCCTAACAAAGGCAGCTTCTGCCTGTCTACCAGAATGCTCTTATCTGATTTTACAGACAAAGGAACTATGGGAAGATGTCATTTATACGGACTAGAACAAAGCATTTGGTACTCTGCCAGATGGAAACTATTAGTTCAAGTAGAAAAAGTGAGGATTAAGATAAGAATTGTGAAGTAGTTAAGGAATTGGCTAAAAGGGAGGTGACAATGGGTTGAGCTGAAAGGAAGAAAATCACTAGCAGAGTTTGAAAAGAGTCAGTTTCAATCCTTTTTTTATCTCAACAATTTTGACACAAAAGAGTGCCTAATGAAACTTTCTGATGACTGAGGCTGGGCATCCTTGTCCCGTACTGACAAGCACCAGAATTTTACCTAAGAATAGCCAGATAGCCTTGAGATACAATAGACATGGAGGCAAATTTTAGTATTTCATGTAAAAGGGTGTGCACATAAGAAATCAGGAGTTAACTTGTGTTAGCCATGTATCCACCAATGTGGCCTGACCACTGGAAAAGGTAAATGTCATCTAGGTATTTCCTGTACAGGAAGGAAAGTATTCCTAAAACCAAAAAAAGCCAGGCACTGGCAGGACCTCATCAAGAAGACCTTCTTGGGTCAGTTTTGGTCACCAAGGCTCTGTGTGTGCTGCTAAAAGAAAACATGCTAGGGGGGGTGCCCTCTGGCTTGCAGGACACGCAGCACAGCACAGAGCTTGTCTAAACCTCTAACCCCCCCCACCTTCTCAAAAGAGCCAAGCTCAAACAACCTTTTAGGAATGGTCCACAGCCTTTGCTAATTCCAAAACCAAGTATTGCCTGGGAGAGTGATAATTAATACAGGCAAAAGCCATGAAGACAGTAAATCACATGTGGGTATCTTTGGCATAATCCCTTGCTTTGTTTACTCTTCTGGGATGGACATAGCCCAGTGTGCCCAGGATTTTTGCTGGATTACTGCATGCTGAGGAAGAAGGCTACTAGAATGAGAGGAAAACTGCAGAGCATGTTACAAGAGGGCAAGAGAAGCACTTGTACCATCTAGCAACACAGAGGCTGTGTAAGTAAGAACTAGGGAAGAAATATTTTAATCAAAAGAGAGCAGTTGTCATGAGTAGATTAAGAGAGGCATGACAAGCATCTCCATTCATCCAGCAAAAGCAGAGTTCATTTCCCAAATGTGTCCTCTCTCTTCAGACTTCTTCTCTGGAGAGAAACTCTGTACATAAATCCAGCATGGAATGGAAACACCTTCTGTTTTTTTCAGAAGAATCACTGAACACAGTATATTCCCATTAAAACAAAATGATTTTAAAAAAAAATAGGATTCAACCAAAAAAAAAAAGTCTTCTAGCTGCCGGATTTTTTCCATTGACCTATAAAACCCATCAGGAAAAAGAAGTTGCTGTTTGACATTTAAGTAAGAACTCTTTCCTTGTGATGCACTGTGGTACAGTACAAGGGTGTAGTCAGACATTTGCTAAGCAGGCTGTAGTTCTAATTTTTAATTTCCTAGAGGCAACATTCCCCTTGCCCTCCCCCAAACCCAAGTCTCCTATACGGCAGTGTCATGGGCTGTTGCCATGCCACCAGCCAGCCACTGATCTTTTTTGAGAACAAATGTGTACTTATTACGAAGATTAAACTGGTGACACAATTTATCCACATGCCAGACACTGAGAGTATAGCATCCCCATGCTGCTTCTGAATGACATTAATCTGACCTCACTTGACCACACTCTTCACAACAGCACTGTTTCTCCTTGGCCAGAACCAAAGCTCAAATGAATTGCACTTTATTCACTATAAAGTCCTGAGCCTTCAGCTCTCTGCACAGAATGTCTGAATATTTCCTCTAAGTTTACTAAACATTGCTTTGTTTTCAAGGCACAGAGAAGTTGCTGGGGAGTGAGGAGCGGGGTAAGGGAAACCCTGTGGCAGTAGCCTTCATCACTCTTGCAAGGATAATTTCTCACACTCCATAAGTCGGACTAAAAAAGTTTTCAGTCTGGGAGGTCTTCCTCAAGACAGTGGATTTTGTACCTGCACCTCAGAATCTTCACTGCAGAAGAGGAAAGCATTGTTTGACTAACAGAAACAACTGAAGCACTAGAAGGGCTCTAACCTCAGAAAAACATCAGCCAGAGGAGACCTCGGGAGCAGTCCATGTGATGGAGCAGAGCAATGGTTCTGAGCAGCTGGCACTCAGAATGAAATGTTGGGGGGTGAAACTTCATTTGGAAGGGACAAAGGACAACAAATCTGATTAATTTCAAGTAGCCCTTCTTATTTGTGTTCAGCCCTGTTGCCAGATGTGCCAGCTCCCTGCTCCTGAAGGGTAAGCACAAAATCAGAAGTGGTGCTTTGTTCTCTTCCCTGCCTTCCTGCTGGCTCCTCTCCTTCCCCTCCCCAGAATCCAGCATGTTTCTCTTCGCTGGCACAGGTTTTGCTGGCACCAGAACACAACCTGCACTGGCCTCAGTGGCCTTCCACTCCTTAGTTAGAAGAGCTCCCAGTCATTCCATCTCTTTCTCATCCACTTTTACTGCAAGCCGTGGGAGATGGAGCAAGAGGAAAAGGGAAGAGGTGACAAGCCAAGTTTTGTAATGCTTAGATGCTGTTTCACATCCAGGAAATGTGAGATCCTCCAGCTACAGGGCTGACAGCATTACAACAGAAGCCATGTATCCTAATACAAATGTTAAACAATATGCTTCTCTGACCTAACTTTCCTTCAGTCTTCCCACAAAACCACAAAAAGTAGGAGGGGAAGAGTTAACACATTCTCTTCTAGGTTTTCTTTAACAAATGTGACAGCCTGTCACCAAAGGATAGGCAATTAGAAGCGTGATGGATTGGTTGGAGAAAGGCAAGTCCTGTATCTGTCCTGTCTATCTAGGTCCGACAGGGCCTCTCCCACATTAAAAGCTGCACGGAGAAGCATTACCTGCCGCAGCATCAGTCAGGATCCTGCTGGGCGAACTGCACCCAAACCAGCAACAGCAGTCCCCAAACCTGATACTGTATGTCTGCAGGAGAAATCACAGGCTGGTTCCTCCTGCCACCAGAGTGGAAGGAAGAGGAGACGTCTATCGAAGCCCTGCAGAGAGGAACAATGCACTCCCGTGGCTGCCCTGCGCTGCCCGTGCCTCTCTGGAGAAGCGCGCTCACTGCCGCCCGCACCGGCCACTGAGGAAGGGACAAGCCAGCCCTCAGTGTCCAGCCTTGCGTGCAGTATCAACCCCAGGAGTTATTTATAGTCTCTGGGGAAGTGACAGGGGATGTGGCTGTGAATGGGAGGGAGATTCAGAGCAGATGTCCACGGGCCCTTTCCAAGGAAGCCCACATCAATGTGCAGCACGGCTCCCCGTCGGAGCTGCGCTGTGTCAAACCGCTGCGGTTACCCCGGCCCCGGTGCGACAGCGCCGAGCCGGCACTGGAGCCGGGGGAAGGATTCTTGCTCCTCAGCTGAACAGAGTCCTCCACCGAGGAGAACAATGCGAGTCGCTGGGGCGGCGGGGCTGCATTGTGAGAGCCGCTGCCAGTCGCATTGTTCGGCGCTGCCTCCGTCTGCTCGCGGGCCAGAGCTCCTCATCCTCGGCCGGGCGAGGCACGCATCTGCATCCCACAGCTCCACCACCCACCTCTGCCAAGGAGTCCTCACCAGCAGCACTCCTGGAGCTGGGTGCTGCTAGAGGTAGACAACTCCTCTGAGCACAGAATGTGCTTCTTGAGTTTTCAACATTGCCAGGGAACCCAAAGCTCTTACCGCAGCCTCATTGTTGCTGTTACTATGAGACCAAGTCCACAATAACTGCATTTTTCCGATGCTGGTTCAACTGATGCACTTGGCCAGCAAGAGGTTTTGTTTAAAAAAAAAGGAAAAAATAAAGAAAAAACAGCTTTGCATGTGTTAGCTTTTGCTCAATGGAATTAGAGGGAGGTCCTTAGATGTTGAAATCAGAGAAATGCCACTGAAGTCAACAGAGTTCACACTCTATGGAGCTGAATCCTGGACTGTAGTTTCACCAATGGGTGGCTGATGAATATACCATTAAACCAACCCCCAACTTAAAACCAGGAGTCAGTTCCTTCCTTACTAATGACAGCAAAAAGGTGCAGCAAAAATTAAAACAGGGAAAGTGGAGGGAGCCAAAGGAGGGAAAAGGAGAAGCCTGCTGAAATAGAAGGGCCTGAAATGACTTTCCCAAAACAACCCACAAACAATGCCAAAGAAACTCCCCTGACATGCACCTCTATCACTAAGCTCTCTGGACTTTTCAGTAAATCCTTATCCCTGAGCAGTTTCAGCTGCTCCAGGCTTGGCTGCCTGGGATGGCATGAGGTGAGGCCCAAGATGAAGAGCAATTGCTCAACTGAGCTGGCTCAAGACAATGAAGAACTTTCTGCTCCATTCAGTTACACAAAGCCAGGATCCTGGAGCCTTTCTAAAGACATGGCATTTAGCCCATCTGTCACAGTTTCAGGACCTACTGGCACTATAATGAGAGACTCTTCAGATAAAATGAGACATTAAAAAAAATAAGACATTCAAAAAACAGAACTGAAAATTCAATAGAATAGGAAATGTTGCAGAGGTTTTGAAAGTTCCATCTGCTTCATGGTCTTTTCTAAATTTTCATGCACCTCTGCACTTTTCCATTAGTCAGATTCAGAAGCAGAAAAAGCTCCCCAAAAAGGACAGTTAATTACCTCACAAAGAAATCTGTTATTTACCTGTCAGTTTCCAGGTAGTAAAATTTAATTTCCAAATTTAGTTAGAAATTCATCTAAATTTATTGCAAGCTAAGCCTAGTTTCTTTTCCCCTTTGAACAAAATTATTTCCTTCCTCTAGAGTAGCACTTGCCTGTGCTACCCAGGACTAGGCAGATAGTCCTTTTCCCTCACTGCCTGTTACAGCAGCTGCAAACCTCAGCTGTAAAGGAGCACTCTCCAGGCACTGAGCTTCAGCCTAATGCAGAGATGACACGGACAGGGATCCTTGCTCCAGGCAGCTTCTGCAGCCTCCCAGGGAACAAAACTGAAGTGAATGTCCCTGCTGGGGGAGGATGGCCCATTCCACACCTACTTGTCATTTGGGGACAGCTGGTTGAGATGAACAAGCACCATACATTAAAAAATGCTGTAAGGTGAACATTTTATCCCAGATTCCTGTTTACTGATGGTTTGCTTCAATCTTCTTCCAGCATTATCTCTCTTTTACCCAGCAAATCAAATAATAAATGGATCCTTCCTCTGTGTGATCTTTCCAGCTCTGTACACAGCATATTCCCCAGTCATGTTTATCCAACTTTCCCTTCCGGTCCCATTTGTACTGATACTTTCATTCTTGGAATAACAATTATTAAACCACTTGGTGCCTTTCATGGTTAATTATTTCCTTTCCTTAACATTGTCTGTCTCCAACTATAGGCTAGGTCTGGAACACACCTCAGCATTCCCATTTGCATTTCCTATGAGAAATCATGTTGTAAAGTCCTTCTCAGTGAACTATGGAATTTTGTTGCATACATTTCTTCCCAAAGTTTCATCATCTAGCAATTTTTAATGACCACTGCATGAACACTTTCTGTCTTTTGAACCTGTGTTTCATGCATCCGATGAAGGTAAATTTCCTTGCTTTTGTTATGTTTCTCACATACAAAATTTAGCAGAACTGGACTGACTTTCCTGTGCTATGACCAATGCAGTAATGATCATATTAAATAAATAACGGCTATGAAATGTATTAAACTTGAATGTGTTCTTTGGCCCATATTTCATTATTTTTATGTATCAAGTACCATTAAAATCTGGCTTGTATTTACTACTCCTGCAAGAAAACCCCAGCTGACTCTTTCAAAAATTCTTATACAGTTTTTTTTCTACCTCAGCTCTAAATATTACAAAGAAGGAACTAAATCCTGTCTTAAATTATCTCTGTGTGATAAAGAGCAGCAGCACATTCCTTAATTTAATAGAATAATATTGGTAAGTACTGTGGTGGTGTACCTATCTTGCAAAGTTATGCCTAAGGCTTTGTTCCTTTTTAGTTAGATAAAGTGTGGCACAGTAATGTGCTTAAACCAACAGACCCTGTTTACATTTCCAAGCTGTAGGCAGTAGTGCAGGGCATGTTGCTGTAACTGCAGCCATACAGAGACACGCAACACTTGAACTTGAACTAATGCAGAAGCTTGTGCAGATGTGACCCACGTTATTACTACTACACAAATTATGACACCAGCATGGCTCTAAGTGATTGCAATTATGGGCCAGTCTCTTGGGGAACGAGAGGCTGGAGAGCTGTGCCACAGAAAGGCACCTGGGGGTCCTGGTCCATGGCAAGGTGAACATGAGCCAGCAGTGCCCTGGCAGCCAGGAGGGCCAGGAGTGTCCTGGAGGGCATCAGGCACAGCATCACCAGCTGGGCAAGGGAGGAGGCTGAGGGGGCTTTCTCATTCTGCTCTGGGCTGGGGTGGCCTCTCCTCGAGTGCTGAGGGCAGTTCTGGGTGCCACAGCGTAGGGAGGATGTAAAGCTGTGGGAGAGCATCCAAAGGAGATAGATGGTGACCAACTTTGATGGTCACCAGCAAAGATGGTAAAGGGCCTTGAGGGGAAACTGTATGAGGAGAGGCTGAGGTCACTTGGTTTGTTCAGCCTGGAGGAGACTGAGGTGAGACCTCATTGCACTCCACAGGTTCCTCATGAGGGGAAGAGAGTCAGGCACTGATCTCTTCTCAGTGGTGCCCAGTGACAGGACCCTAGAGAATGACCTGAAGTTGTGTCAGGGGAGCTTTAGGTTGTATATCAGGAAAAGGTTCTTTACCCAGAGTGTGGCTGGACACTGGAACAGCTCCCTAGGGAAGTGGTCACAGCACCAAGCCTGACAGAGTTCAGGAAGAATTTGACAATGTTCTCAAGCTTATGGTGTGTCTCCTGGGGTTGTCCTGTGCCATGCTGAGAGTTAGACTCAATGATCATGATGGGTCTCTTTCAACTCAGAATATTTTGTGATTCTGTGATTCTGTGATTATGCACTGACCAATGCATAGTCCACAATGAGAAATTAAGATACACTCGTCAACCCTTTATAGTGCAAAACTTACACAGTAAAGGAAAATTTGGGACGAGTTTTCCAGCATTTGGAAATAACTCTAGATTCTGCTCTAAATTGGCAAGGATTATGTGCATATGTTTACTTGCTGCTCTTCATCCTTTTACCTGTTCCCCTACTATGTGACAACATTAGGCTTTATTATGTAGGAGTTTCATTTATCACATAAACCAAGATGTAATAAGAGAAGACAAAAACACGTCAATATATTTTATAGCCTTTTCAGCAAGATTTCAAGAGACACTATTCCTCATTACCTTTAGAAAGAGGGACTTAATGGTATGCTATATCCTTCCCAGGGGATAATCTCATGCCAAGGGCAAAACTGAAGGCTACAGAGTATCACACCCACCACTGTTTCTCTGAACAGCAACCATGTGTACTAGCACTTTTCAAAAGGGGCTGCCTGACAAATGCACTTACCACCATTGTGTTTCTACAGCTTCCTCATATCAGAACTTCCAAATACGAATTTCAGCTAAAGACTTTCCCAATTGCTCCTTCACTTGGCTTCAGGCGTTCATTTAGAAGGTGCTTAGCCCCTCTGAGTCACAGAATCTCTCTGAAAATAGAGTCTTTTCCATTTTATTTCACAGACCATCTCATCAGAATCATTGGGGGGAAAAAATGAAAACGGGGCAGGTCTACACAGAAAATTCAGCTCTTTTTTCTGAGAGTAGCCAGCTCAAAGAGGTGCCACGTTTTGGAGAGGTCACTGCAAGAAAACACATATCGGATAGCCAGTGCCTGCAGTTATTCTTCACAGGCAAGGGGATGTCTGCCCTTCAAAGGAGGGAGCTGTTTGTAAAGAATCCTGCTAATGACACCCAGGATAATCAGTGCAAACAGGTCTTTCTGCTTCTGGGCTCCATGCCATCCACTCATTCCAAGGTCGGATAGCTGAAGGCAGGGCACTCGAGGGCTTTGCTGTTTTGGGAGGTTCAGGTGGGAAGACACCTCGGGGATGGGAGGGTTTACGATTATGGAGAGTGATCCAACCTTTCATTTGAAAAGTGTGAATTTAGCAAACCTGGTCTCTTTGTGGTGCTGTATGTTAAGTAATTATTGACTCCAACCCTGATATTCTCAGGAAGTTTCCCTTCAGATCTCTCTATATGAGAGCTGGCCTGTGTGATAATGAGGTGCAAACTGGATGATGGTCCACTTCTACTGCTGAGTTTGTAAAGGCCCAGTGCAATGGGGTCCTGACCTGCTTGGTTGGTGTTTCCAGCACTCTATATGGTCCCAAAACCAGACTCCCTTGTCCCAGTGAGCTTGGTGCTCTAGAGCCTGGTCACACGGCGTGCTCAGCAGTGCTGCACACTCCTGTGTCTCCAGGACAGTATCTCCTAGTGATGCTCAGGGCCAGGGGCTGCTCTCTTCTGTCCCCTCATTGCCACTTATCTGGCACAGTTTCCTGCTAAATGGTGAGTCTGTGCTGCAGAGTTCAAGTGCTGTTGGTGCTCTCACATCAAAGAATTGTATTTGGGCACCCAATAAAGGCTCATAAGACTCATCAGGAACACTGCTTGTGAGATTCTTGAGCCTTTGATTTCATGCTTTTAAGGCCAAAGAACTTTCTTTAAAAGTCAGTAAATAATTTTGGAGCAACCAGAGCATGGAGAAAATTCTGTAGTGGAGTATTCAGGCATCCAAGATACGGTGATGTCCAGAAAGACTGGACATCACCAAAGTTAAAGAATAACTTTGTTGAGATTGGGGTTTAAGGTCTGAATACCAAAACCCTTTGGGTAAAAAAAAAAATAAAAAGATAAAAAACCAGCATAACTGCTCTTTGGTCCTTCTGGAAGTGTTTTACTGGTGAAAGCAATTCCAGACTCCAGGCTACACCAGAAAATCCTGGCCCTTCACCTAAGCTAATTGACTTAGTACTTTGGCAATGTGTTTATTCCCCCCCTCCCTTCCTTTACTACCTTTTCTTTTTAATGCTGTAAAACTCAACTAACTCCTAAAAAACAAATTTACTTTTTTTTCCAGTGTTTGTTAGACCTTCTCCACCTAGTTAATGACTGGCTGGAACAGCAGCAAGGCCAGGAATGCTTCATGCTCTGGGCACTCACTAATTGGGTTGTTACCAGACTAGGGAGACAGGAGAAGATGAGGAAAAGCACTGCTATTATAAGCCAGAGTGTAAAGAAAAAGAAAGTGAAATAAATATGGAATTGTTATGTTAGGGAAATTACGGTACTTAACGCCCTATTTTTCTTAAAAAATAGCTCCCTCGGGACATCTTGCAAGCACTAAAATCAAAATAGACCAGAAATACAACTGGCTTTATTTTTTTATAGCAAACTCAGGAAAAGAAAAAAAGATACATTTCCTTTTCTAAAACAAATCGTCAGCCCCAACCCTCCCACCGTTTGGCGATGGCTGAGGCTGAGGCCGTGAAGAGCCACTAGCAGCATCCAGGCTCGGTGTGGGTTAGCTGGGAACGCTGACCAGGGCAGCCCGTGCAGGCACAGCAGCAGCACCGTGGTGTCTGTACGCTCTCACCTGTGGTTCTTGCAGGCTGAGTGACACGGGGCAGGGTCCAGCCTGTTATTTTTGTACCTCTAAGGCTCAGTGACATCTCGGAACAAGCAGCCATGGCCCCTGCGTGCCACCCAGGGCGACAGCAGCATCTGCACGTCCCATTGCAGGAGCAGAGGGTTAAGCGCTTCCGAGGAGGGGCACAAAAGCCCGCAGTGCAGGGGATGGGTGAGATGGGTGCAGACCTTCTGTGTTTGCAAGCTGCCTGCAGGCACTGCAAAAGGGCAGCAGCACGAGCAGGTGCTCTGGGCTCTCTGCTGGCACTGCTGGGGAGACACCAGGCAGGACATGTGAGACTTCAGGAGCACAGCGAGGTAACAGATTGGTTCATGCCAGAAGAAGCACATCCAGCACCACGGGGCTGCAGGGCCAGCAGTCAGAGCCACCAAATCCATTTTGCCCACTGCACCCCTGCAGCTGTGGTCATACAATCCTAGGATGGTTTGGTTTGGAAGGGACCTTAAAGATCATCTAGTTCCACACCCCCTGCCACAAGTAGAGAACCTTCCACTACGCAAAGTTGCTCAGGGCCCCATCCAGCCTGGCTTTGAACACCTGCAGGGATAGGGAGTCCATAGTCTGCAGCCCTTTGAAGCAAGGGAGCCATCCCTGGGGTGAGCCATGCAGGGCTAACCAAGCAAAGGCTTCATCCCCTCCCTATCCTTCCTCATCAGCCAGCAGCAGGAGGGCAGAAGAAGTCGGGACTCATGCAGCCTCACCTTCTCACCTGAGCCGTCCCAGAGCAGCTGCACCCTGGGCTTGGTGCACGTGTGTCTGTAGGTGCATGTGTCCATAGGCGTGTTTGTGTAGGCTCCTGTGTCTGCAGGGGGTGTGTACAGGCACATGTGTTTATTGCCAGCCCTCCCTGGCCCCCTCTACAAGGTGTGAATTTCACCTCAGGTGAATTATTTCTCCAGGGATTACATAACAAAGTGATTGTGAAAATATCATCATCTGTGTTATAGAAACTTAACAGAGCCCCCGGAGTCTTTAAATTAAAACATTGCACTCAAGTGCTTTTTGCCATGTATCTCCTCCTACACACAGCTCATTCTAGTCTGAAAAATAAAAAGGCAGGACAGCTTCCTACAGGTTTTCAAAGAGAAGATCCTACTCTAATTAACTATAATCTTGTTCAGACGGCATTTTCCTGCAAGATTCAAAGACTAGCAGGGGGCTGGGGCTAGGCAGAAAAGGAGATTATTAAAACTTTAATAACATGAGCCTTTGAACCTTTCAAATTCTTTACAATTTTCTCACATCTCTAACCCAGATGTCTGCATTTAAAAACTGTGCCAACAAACATGAACTTTTTGTTTATGCTTTTATATCTTTCAATGAACAGCCTCTTTTAAAATGATAGGAAACATCATGCCTGCAGTTCACAAAGCCGGATGACAGGGCTGAAGATTAAAAAAAAAAAAAAGAAAAGAAGAAAAAGAGGGTTTCACAGGCGCTGCTTCCAGAAGGTGAATCTGTTCCAGGAGGCACAGGCAATGCCTCCACAAAGCTCCAGGCAGAGTTGGAACTGGGTAAGAAATGGTTTTCCTGTTCAGTAAACAGTTCTAAGAGTTCAAAAATGTTCTCATGGAGCATCAGAGCATAACTGAGACCTTGGGAATTTTTTTTTTAAAGGGAAGAAACCAAACCAAAACAAAAAAATACGCAGAAACCAAACTTTACACATGCCTGTAAAAGAGGTGCTCATAGAAGTTAACCCACTGCAATAAGAGCTGTGGTGACTGAGATATTTCTCCAGAGTCATGATAAGCTCTGAGATGTGATATGAGCAAGTTTCCTTTTCTGGGAGACTTTTATTGCTTACCAAGGGAAGAACAGCCTCAACAGCAGAGCCATGGAAAGGCACCTCCAGCAGCCCTGGCAAGACAGACCATGGCTGCAGCCCTGTCCCATCAGGAAGCCATCAGACCCACCCCATCAGCAGCATTTCTGCAGAATGACTTTTGGCATGCTGCCCTCAAAAAGCCTCTGATAAAAGGAATAAAAAGGCCCTTCTGTCCAATGCTCCCTGACAGCTCCAGCTGCAGTTCAAGGGAAGGACCAAAACCTCACTAGCTATAAGGTCCTAAACCTGACCTAACCCTGCTAGATCTCACCAAACCTTATAAGAGAAGAATAAAAATGGCAGCAATCCTGACCAGCACTGCACTGCCAGCTTTTCCAGAAGCCTAAGAGGGGAAAAAAAACCTTTCCTTTCTGCAATGATTGCCCTGGGATCCACTAGCCAACAAGTTCAAATCATCACAATTGTTCCAGCTTTTGAAAACAAGTGGTTGCTCAAACACAGGTATTTGTTATGACTTGCTTCCTGATCCCACAGTAAGAGCAAGGGAATGAGCTCTTCACCAGGCAAAAGCTCAAGTAAGCCTTTAACACTGTGGGAGCCCTGCTGTTGGTACCTGCTGCTGGTCTGGCTGCAGGTGGCCAGGGTCTGCAGAGGGCTTTGCTGAAAATATAGGCAGCCACCTCAGACCCAGAAAGTGCCTTTTCTCTGGGTCAGGGATGGGAAATTCAAGTGAAGATCCTGAAAGAGGCTCTTAGAACACATCAGGCTGTAAATCCTTCTGCTTCCCCAGCTCTGCAGTGGGAGGAGCACAGACAGGCACCCTCCAAACTCCTGACTGGTCACCATACTGCTTCTGTCAGAAACATTTATTGCTTCACATTTGACTGCTGTTTCTTCTTGTTTAAGAAATGATGTTTTTAGAATTCAAATGGTCCCTAACAAAAGGGCTCCTTGGCAGAACACGTGTCTGGTAGTCACAGGGCAGTTTGGCTCAGGGAGAGCTGGAAATGGCAGAAGTCACCAATGTTCCCAAGGAAAAAAATCTCCAAATAGGCTTCAAAAAGACCATGCCCACATCCAGACAAATTGTTCATGTCTCTCCAGTTTGATGGTATTTAGTCTTTCCTCCCTAGTATTCATTTTTCAGTTGTCTCTCTAAGCTTAAAAAAAGAAGTGAAACTGATTCATTTAACTGTTTCGTTCAGAATATGATTGGTAAAATATATCTGCCAGTTATGTGTAAAAATACCCTTTTGTGGTTTCTGTGCAGATAAACCACACATGTTCAGGTTAATTAATGCACACAAGCAGACTGAAATGGGAGGTAGAGGCCAAGGCTTGTGCTCTCTCAGAGTTCCCTAAGCAAGTGCTATTGAGCTGCGCACACACCCGCACCCAGCACTGCAGCAGGGCTTGAAAAAATTGTGTTGTGGCTTATATCTCTATGTTTGGAGTGTTCTGAGTTCAAATCCCAACATTCAATGCAATAACTCACAGGTGCTTCTCCCTTTCCTTTTCACCGGCTCCACTGAAGCCAAAGGAAGGAGAAAGTACCTCTATGCCTGGGACAGGGATTCCTGGTCCTGCTGTCAACAAGAGAGGTGAAGGGCTGGGAAAGTCACAAGAGAATGTGACTGAGAGCAGGAGCAGAGTGATACAGCAGCTCGTTGTGAAACCCCTCGGGAGACACACGGCTGACCCAGCAGCCCAGGAACCTGGAACCACCCTCTGGACCTCCATCCCACAGGGCAGGAAAGATAGAACAAAACCCTGCAGAGGAGTGAGAGCTTCTCATGCACCCATTCAGACTGCAGAAGCACTGGCAGGCCTTAAAGTATGTGGATTTTGTTCTGGATTTACTGAAGACAAGCAACTGCCCAGAAAGCATTGCTCAGAACATGTCACTTGGCTCCTCAGCCAGGTTCTTCAAACAGAGGGTGGTCAAGTGCTGGAACAGGCTCCCCAGGGAAGTGATCAGCACCAAACCTGACAGCATTCAAGAAGTCTTTGGACAGTGTTCTCAGAAACACAGTGGGATTCTTGGGGCTGTTCTGTGATGGGCTGGGAGTTGGACTTGGTGATCCTTGTGGGTCCCTTCCAACTCAGGATATTCATGGCTGATGGAAAAAGAAAAGTTGGGGGGTTTGAAGGAGTTCTGGGTTTTTTTTGTATACTGCTGTTGGATACTACATATCTTGGTCATGAATTCCTTACTTCAGGCTTTCACTTTAAGTGGCTCTTTCAGGCACCTTCCCAGAAAAAGGAAAGCTCATTTCTCAGATAAAATGCACAACACGCTCACACCAGCCTACCCCATTTCATACCATAACCCCCTTACTGCGAGACATTAAGGCAGGGACACGCAATCCAGTCCAAGATTTATTCTGCTCTAATCAGCTCTGGCTTTGAGAATCTCCTTGTGGATTTGAGCCTGTGTTTCAGTAGCTCTTTACTGCTGTTTTAATACTGAAGCCTTTCCAACCCAGCTGCAGTAATTACCCCCACGGAGAATGAGGAATCTCAGTTATAAACTAGCTGGCAATCTTGCAAGAATATGTCTCCTAGAGGACTTCAGGATATTTCTCTCTGAAGTTAACCCTGTTAAATCATTCCTAAGCTGTCTTCAAATAAAGAATGAACCTTCAGAATAACCCTTGCTTTGGTTTTAAATACTCTCTTTTCCCTTTGTAAGTCAGCTGATCTTCAGAGCCTTCAAATCTATCAAAGCTATTTCAGTTAAATAATCCCTATTTCTCCTGAAATGGTGCAAACATTCAACAGGAAAGCTTAGGAGAGACATTAAGAGCTGTTAGACTCTAAGTCAAAGCTTAACACAGCTTGTCCAGAGAATATGTCCTGTTATACTGAGGCAGACAGGATACTCTCACTCAGTTTATATCAGAGGAGGTTTTTTTGCAGAGCAAATATTACATCAAAGCCTTGGCCAGCAGATCCAAATTCAGGTCTTGGCAATCCTGTTCAGCTAAATTTGGTGCAGGTCTGACTAGAAATGGCACTGAGCTGTGGAGCTTCTCTTCTTCACCTGCATAAATCCAGTCTGGCTCAGAAGTGACCGTAATCCATTTGGCGACACCCTCGAAGTTGCTATGGAAAAGTGTGATGCCTAAAGAGCAAGCAGCCAAGTGACTAAAGCCATGATAATGCTAAAGCAAATAACTTCTTCTCCCTCAGAGGGGAGAAGAGATAGGTAAGGAACACAAACCTGTGATAACCCAAGTCCTGCAGTCCTAGAGGCAACTCTGTTCAGGTAAGCACTGAAACCTCCCTGGCTAGCAAGAGGTGATGCCACCCAAACCCATGTTGTGCTTTCTCTGCAGAAGCAGAGCTCTTGGAGGCAAACACTGCTCAGAAATGTTCACCTGGCCAACTTGCTGAGGAGATGCAGGTTGTAAAGGCAGCAAATGCAGGACTTCTGCAGTGATATGTACTAGTGACTTTTTAAAGCCTTTTTTGCTTTGAGCAAGTGACTGAAAGTGTGTCCCATAATCCCATTGCTGGGTCCTTTAGTGTATAAACTTGACTAGGCTGGGAAAGACCCCTAAGCACTCTGGCCAGCCTTCACCTGGAGACAGGGGGGGCTTCAGAGATACCTAAGGAGAGGGAGGCTGCACAGCAGAGGGTTTCACTACACAGACTCCCATTAAGAAAGAGCTGGAGATAAAATGGCTTCTTACTACTCAGGCTGCTTTTAAATACTGTCATGGTGAGTTTGGCCACGGACGTTTTCAGATTGCCTTACAAAGAAATAGATGCAATTTAAAATTGCTCTTTTCATATTTCTCCAAGAGAAAAAAATAAATCTGTACATTTCAAAACATACCATTTAGTACTACTAGGGTAGATTTATTAATATTAAGGTCAGGTAATTTTACTGTGTAATGGGGAGGTAATGTTATTGTCTTTCCCAATATACTTTCTCAGGCTCAGTCCCACAGCATCCTCCACAGTTGCCCTCTCTGCATTCAGGATGACTCTTGTATAGAGCTGTTTGGTTTTCCCACTGGTGGACTCCACAGGGAACCAAGGATGGAATGAGCAAGCAACTGGGGCATTAGCACCACTTGTGGGGCAGCTGAGGGGTGAGGGACCTCAGGACCACCCATGCTTCTTATAGACCTGTCAGGAAGTCTGAAGACTTTTCCAGAGTAACAGAACTTATCAAACTGCAGAGAAGTGGTTGATAGAAAAACTTCCTGAGAGACTGTTAAACTCTTGCTTTGTAGGGTGTCCTGCAGCAGTTATCAAAGCTCTGTAGCAGGCAGTGCTGCTGAGACTGAACAAGGGAGATAAGTCGCCATCTCAGCCCCTGTTAATTATCTTGGCCCTGCAGTCACTCTTTGCCAAAGTCAGGAAGGTCTAATTCAACATGCCAAAAAAATATTTTTATGTCAAACAACATCTATCCTGACCCAAAGGGATGGTGGGAAGGGAAAGATATTTTTCAATTTAAAAATGATAATAATAATAAAGATTCATATACACAAAGCAAAATACCTTCTGTATGAATTGAGCAGTTCCTAAGAGACATCTTGGAGCAGCAAAGGAGCTGGGCAAACTTTAATAAGGGAATTCTTCAGGGACTAGAGCTTTGCTTTGGTTGATGGCTGCCTCCTGGGGAGAGAAAACACTACGGAAATGAAATATGACCTTGCACCATTGTGGCAGAGCATTTCCAGTTCTTTCCCTTGCCCATGCAAGTAACCCTTCCTTGTGTAAGGAGTGCCATTTAATGGTTACCTGCATGGCTTCACCACAGGTGACATTGCTGCACTCCTTTACCTGGCACACACCACCTGGAAGCTCTAACCAAACTACTTATTTTTCCCTACGATTTGAAGGATGTAACAAACTTTCAGCATTTGCTCATAGCATTAGAAATTTCATGTAAGTCTGAGTTTTGAGACAAGGCTCTACACCCTGTCCCTGCTCACACATGTACTTGGCAGCCACTCCTGCATGGCATGTCCTCCCAGAGCCAGCATGCACCAGAAGGGTGTCACCCCACCAGCCCACGCCCATGCAGAGGTCATCCCCTCTCTGCAGCCTGTTCCTGCCCATCCCCTGCCAGGGCAGCACTGGGACCAAAGTACCTGGCCCCAGGGAACAGCTTGGTGTGGATAGAAACCCCTTCTAGCCTCCTCCCTTCCTCCTGGTACAGTATTCTCCAGCAATTTGCTTTTCTTTTTTAATCATCTTGTCTAAAATAATTAAAGGGGAAAAGCATTCCCCAAATAAAAATATCAACATCCGAGCTTCCCTGCTTTAATCTGTACTCCTCTGACAGCTCAGACCCTCCTATTAGCACTGTGCCAGTGTGTGATTTCATTACATGAGTAGCTGATTACAGAGTAATTACAACCTTCCCTGGGCTGATGATTTTTTTCTGTTCGTTTCAATTTCAACTTCCACAAATGGTGGGAAGTCCCTTCTCTGTTCCTGCCTTACTCCAGTGTGGTCTGTACATTCCCAGGGCTGGATTTTTCCCCCCAGTGAAGGGAGGGCTGGATAACACTCAGGTGTAATTCCTGCCTCCATCACGTGTAATTGGGTACTGAATGAGTAAATGTTCCTGTAATTTCAGCGAGCAGCTGTCTCCCGTCTGCGTGGCGGCACCGTGACACCGTTACCTGTTTATCTCCTGGAGGTGGAAGCACTGCTGGCAAGCCCCTGCCCATCGCTGTTTATGTGCAAGGAGTTAATACCCCAGCATTACAGTGCCCCTTGGTGAAACTATAATTAGGCAACGGTTTTGTTTTACTGCCTGTGAACACTCCCTGACAGCACAGCCACTGGGTGCTTTCCAAACTGCTACAGTTTCAGGTCCCAACCTGAATTCTCATTTAGAGGAGGACTTTTACTGCTGCTAATCCCTCAAGTACCTCTCAGAGGCCCTAAATTGCATGAGGGTGCTGGGGCATGGGGCTGGACCAGGTAGAGCTGGCAAACAGCAGGGTGAGCCTCTCTGCTCTGTCCTGTGTGACAGGACAAAGCACTGGGCAGACACGGTGATGCTGGTGGGCTGAACAGGCAGGGCAGGGGCTGCAGTGCCCCAGCAGCAGAGGGCTGAGCAGGCTGCTGGCCCCGGGAGCCAGGAGGCTGCTCAGGAGTGTTGATACGGGCACAGCAGCACCAGTGCCCACGGGAGGAAAGGAGGAGAGGCTGAACAGCGATGCTCTTCTTGTCAGGGGAGCTATTTTCAACCATCTGCTTTGTGGGTAGCCCTTTTGGCTCCCAAGTCTGTCTGAGGCAGAGGTGTAGAACATATTGGAGGGCAGAACATCAGAGCAGCACCACAGGAGGACAAAGGCAGTCTGTCTGCTGAAGCACAGGCTCACACAGGAACAAGAGGCACACACACACTTGCTCATCTGGGACTAAGGGAACAAACATACCCAAGGCTTCTGTAGTTACCTCAGAGCTACTGTTATTAAGGCATTTATTTGGGGCTTTTCTCCTCATTCCAACACCAAACACCCCTCTTCTTCTAGAATCTCCATGCAAACCACAGAAACATGCCTTGCCCAGGAGGACACCAGCTCACCAAGACCTAATAAAACAACTTCTTCAAACCACTGCTTTTAGCACTACTCAGATGATAGGCAAAGGAGCAGAGTATAAGAAACTAGGGAGAAGATTTATTGGCAAGAAGAGTCACTAAATCTTTTGTCTACAGTGACAGAGAAGAGGAAAGCCAGGAACAAGGCAAGGACAGTCCCTGGAACTGCAGGCAGCCCAGTAGCCGCAAGGGTTGCCTAGCCTTGTTGATGCACCTCTGCCTCCTTAGTGGGACTCGTCACCAGCTGAGCGCCCACCTGCCCCTGACAAGGGCCAGGAAGCCTCTCATGTCAGGGAACAAGGTCTGGGAAGCTTGAGGGGAAGGGCAGAACTGAGCCCTTGAGTGCTGGATGGCTGCTATAGCACAGCACTGGCTGAGAAGCCCAGTACCCCTCTCCCAGGGGATGCCCACGCTGCAGGACATCTCTGCTTTCTCGTGGCACACTGGGCACTGTAAGCCCTGGCACATACAGCAGGGGCTTCAGAACAAGGAGATCCTTAAAGTCCCTTCCCAAACCATTCTACAGTTCTGTGTTACAGTCCAGCCTCAGACACCTCAAGGAATTAGAGAAGTTTCAAAGGAGGGCAACGAGGATGGTGCAGGGCCTTGAGGGGAAGCTGTGTGAGGAGAGGCTGAGGTCACTTGGTGTGTTCAGCCTGGAGGAGACTTAGGGGAGACCTCAACTTCCTTGCGAGGGGAAGAGGAAGGGCAGACACTGATCTCTGGTGCTCAGTGACAGGACACAAGGGAATGGCCTGAAGCTGTGTCAGGGGAGGTTTATGTTGGATATTAGAAAAAGGTCCTTCACTAATCAGAGGGTGGTCAAGCCCTGTAACAGGCTCTCCAGGGAAGTGGTCACAGCACCAGCCTGACAGAGCTCAAGAAGGTTCTGGATAGGCACAGGGTGGTTCTCTTGGGGCTGTCCCGTGCAGGGCCGGGAGCTGGACTCAAGGATCATTGTGGGTCCCTTCCAACTCAGAATATTCTGTGACTCTGTGATTCTGTGACCTCACAGCAAGCCAATTCCCAGCTTTCAGAAGCCTGTCAGATTGTATTTCCTCCACACGTTCACTCATAGCAGTGACTTACATTTCTGACATATGGGCAACATGCTTGGCTGTCCCAATAAAATCTGTCTATGCCTTCCCATCTTCAGCAGGGGTTGAAGGCATTTCCAGTGCAAGGCAGAGCTGCAGCAACTTCTGCCTAAACTAACATTTCATTGCCTTGCTACAGCTCACTTCTATTGTCATCACTTTCATGCCTCTAATTAACTTGCATCTGTTTCGTGTTTGAAGTTTGTAACACTTGCCCACTTTGGCTACAGTAGTTTATAACCCAATGCTAAACATATGTTTATGTTTACTGCACACTAGCTCTGATTCCTTTGACTTAGCATTGTATCAGTTCATTATACCACTAATGGAGAACCTCTGATACAGGGCTGAAACTTAAGTGGCAATAAATTGGGGAATCATTTGGAGGTGGTTGAAGAGAGGTGGCCAGTGAGGACGTGCTTGGCCTGACATCCAGAAATGTTGAGCATTTGCCACCCACCCTGTAACCACTGGGATTTTTAGCACCTCCAAACACGAAACCACAACAGCTTTCAGCAAAACTGTCATCCGTATCTTAAAGAAAAGACTAAAATCCTCTGTCATCTTTGCTCCAGAGGCCTTCAGCACATCCCACCTACCTACAAACTAAGTAACCATTGACTTTGCAATAGGGCTAATGAGATCTTCAAAAAGATTTTAGAAGGCTAGGAGGGAGAGAGGGCTGTATAATGTACCATATTACACATATAATGTATAGCGTATTGTAAGGTGATACTAACACCTGCCCCAGGCTGGTTTCTGGCACCAGCTGAGGTGAATATTTAAAGGTTCAGTTGGCCATTCAGACCAGTTTTACATCCCTTAGCATCAGTGAAGCTTCTTCTGTTTTCCACCAGACACGGTAATGGTGCCAGCACCTGGATGAAGTAAGCACACCACCTCTTCATAGCCAGAGCCATTAAGGTGATGCCCAGATAAATGTGTTTATTTTTCATTCAGATAACAGGATGCTCCTTAGAGCAAATAAGTATTTACTTTCCCTTCCATTGCTATTATCTCCCTCATTGAGAATTGTAATTAACATCATTGATCATTTGTGTAGTTTGCCTTCTAATCTTTTTTTTTGTGCTATGGTGGGCTGAAACTGCAACGAGCTTTTATGGCAATATAGGAAAAGTTATGTTTGATCTCTGCCTTTTCACTGGTCTGATCTACATGGGAGCTGTGCATAAGCTGTTCCTGTGACACTCCACAATATTTTATGCTGTCCCTCCAATTTTAAAGGGACAACCATATATTTTCCATGCAGCAAAAGTGCCCATGCTCATAACACTATCACCAAATGCTTGAATTAGCTGCTTCCACTTTTTTCATTGTTTCTTGATGGGGACAGACAGCCAAACCCTGAGGTTCTTGTTGGAACAAGTTTCTATCACCAAACCATAGGGCAGGTAGCATGCAAATACTGCTGGGGACTCAGAGGTGAAAGGACCTGCCCCTCACTCTCTCTCTGCACAGACACCGCTCTCAAGAGGTCATTTCAGACAGGACAATTTGTGCAAGCATGTGATCCCCATCTGACAATTGAAAATGTCAAGAGTCTTCTTGTTATTGACTGGATGCAGTGAGGATAAATAAAGCCACAGCCATGACATATAAGGACATGCTCTCTCATGAAGCCTGAGATGCAGAAATCAGTGCTGTCGTGCTGGTCAATGCCACAAAGCTGGTTTGCAGCGACAGATATCTGACCAAGCATCTCCAGGGCTGCTGTTCTCCCTGTTCAGGAGAAAGCATCAGTTTACAGCCATCTATGGTCATTGGTTTTTTTCAGACAGTAAGAGCTACACAAATAATAGATTTACAATAATACAATTTGTCCAGTAAATTGGCCTGGAAAGTAAAAAAAGAAAAAAAAGAAAAAAATCCATCAGCTCCTTCAACACCCCCCTGCAGAAAGTGCCTTCATTAGAGTTCAGCCAAGCCTGTCATGACCTGTCACCTTACCAAGGACAATCCATCCCAAAGCAACTAAGATTTGCTTCCCCTCTGTACCTGGCTGTATGTGCCTTACACCTGGGCTGCTTTCCAGTAAGAAGCAAGCTGGAAGAGAGTCACCCCAGTTTTTGTTACATCCACCTGCATTGCTTCCTAGCCTATTAGAAATCTGGAATGGGAACAACTTCTTATTTCTTTTTTTTTGCTTTTCTCTCATCTTGTTGGATAGGAAATGCCCAGACTCCTCCCTAATTTGGCATAAATTCAATGCACCTATTCTCAAACCTTCAGAGCAGAGAAGAATCCATTAAGCTCATTTCCATTTGTTCAAGCAACAAATCAGTATATGGAGACATGAAGAAAATAATTTTGAATCACTTTTTCCATTATCTGGTTCTCACTTCCTGCCATTTCCCGTTTGCCCAGCCTGGCTTCTTTATTCTCCTTACATCTAGCCCATAGCAATTATCTCGATATCTAGGAAAAAGCATTAGGTTTTAAGATCTCAGGCTCCCTTTTGACAAAGGCTTTGCAATCCAGAGACACTAAGTGGAGAGGATTAAACTTCCATCTGTTTGCCTTGAGGGGGCAAAGCAGAGAAATCAGAGAGGTTTCACGAGATGCTTGTGCGATAGCACTGCACACTCACTAAGCAGGAAAGTCTCAGCTAAGACATATTTGCTTGGGAGTCATCCCAGTCGCCAACTGGAACAGGTTCTTAAAAATTTGCTTTATGCACAGCAGACTAGAAAGATTCCTTCAGGTCCCTTTCTCCAGAGCATCTGCCTCTCAAGACCTGTGCCATCTGCAGCTGCAATTTTTTGGACAGCAGTGAGGAAGTGGCTCGATCCTGCACTCTGCTGAAGCTGGAACAGAAACACCATTGTGGCTATAGCCAGAGAGAGCAGAGAGATCCCACAGAGCAGCAATCCTGTCCCTTTGTAGGGATGAGCATCCCATGGCACAGACAGGGCAGTAGGTGGTAGGACTAACACCTGGCACCCGCAGCATCCCAGTCCTGGGGTCACTGTCCCTAAGGAGAAGGGGTGCAGGAGCCACTTCAGCCTGGCCCCTGCACCCTAAGCTGGCACTGACCTTCTGGAGACAGAGCTGAATGTGGCTGTGACTCAGCAGCCTCCTCTCCCTCACCAGTGGCTGGTGACTAATTGTATTTAGTCCCATTCTTCATGTTTTGGGGAGAACAAACATAAACAGACTTAGCAGTAATTGTTGCTATGTCTCTACTGTTTCCTCCTCTGGCCGGCTAGGGGTTTTCCCACACACTCATAATTTTAGAGCAGCATTTTAAGTATTTTTTCTTATTTTTAAGAAATAGTGTGAACATTTCTTGGCTAGTGGGAAAAGAAGGAAGGAAACTTCAAAGAATTTCTGATTTGGTGCAGACTTGGGGGAAGAAGTTTCTCTAAACCTGTCTACAGAAGAGAGCTGGTCTGCTCTGGGCAGGGAGCTTTGCCACAACACAAAGCAGATTGCTCACCAGCACCCTGGAGAAGTCCACATCAGCCCTGGAAAGATCAGTTATAAAGATGACTTCTCTAAGGACATGGCCCAGGATCATGGTGCCCCTGCAAACAGGTCTCCTGGGAGGAGCATCAATGATGTCAAAGGCTGATCTGGAGAACTGGCTGCTGTCACCTCCTTGCCTGGGAAGTATACACCTACAGACACAGAGCTCCTTGCACACACTTGTGCATGTACAGGTCACTGCACACAGTGATCCCATATTTGGGGTCCCATTCCCACATCCCGTATTTGGTGGGAATCTGTAGCTCATATCTGGAATGGATCTGAAAAGTTCTTGAGAGCTGAAGTCTTCTTCCTAGCTGGAGAACATGTAGATTGGGCAGATGAAGCAAGGAGAAGAGCAAAGAATGAGTGTGTGGTCAGCTGAACAGGACACCCAACTTAGGTTCTATTGGATATATTGTTAATTATACAAAAACATTATACAGTTATAAAATAATTTATTTACTACTGATATAAAAATCAATTACATCATCCTCAGCCAGAAGACTAAGATGAATTTATTTATAAATTTTATAAACATGTATTTTTATGTACTTTAGAATATGTTTAACCCAAAGGTCACCAACTCAGATGCATTCCTGAGAGATAGGAGACCTTTGGTCCAGCTTTCACTTATGCAATACCCAGAGGACTGTTTAGTGACAACAATGGCAGTGACACTGACAGTGCCCCTGCAAGACAGCCTGACTCAGGCTGGCCCCAAGCACAGTCTGCCAGCCTTTACAGCCTGCAGTTAGGTGTTTAATTCAAGGTATGACCTTTTGTCTGTGTTCTCTCTGCGAGCTGACCTGAAAGCCAGGAGCTGAAATCTTGCTTCTGGACACCTGTCTGTGCTGGGCTCCCACTGCCGTGCAGCCAGCTCTGCTGAAGGATTTGCCCTCTCTGGGAGTTGTGAGCTCTGGGGGTGATGCCTGGTGCAGTGCCCGTGAAATGCAGTGCCACGAGGCCCAAACTCACCTGATCCCCATGCTGTGTAATACAGAACCAGCAAACAGCTGTATGCAATTGAGTTCAACCCCATACGCTTCCTCATGTTGGCTGCAGCCATCCCATCAGATCCTTTCCCAGTGCAGTCCTCCACAGGCTGCAGCAAAAGCCTTTACATGACATGGGAGCACCGAAGGCAAAAAGCCAACTCGTCCATATTGTATTACAGTGCTAGGATAAGTTCATCTGTTGCTACTTCTGTTAATTTTGTATAGCATACATGGATATTTTCAGGGAAGAAAATAGATTTTTTCATGCTCTGATCTTCCCTTTGTGCCAAATTCTTCCACCTTGGTCTGGGCAAAAACTCCCAGTGACATTCTCTGGCTGTACTCCACTGTCCTGTTCTGAAACCCCATGTTTCACTGCTGCTACTGCTGTTTAACTGTACCAGACTTCCATAAAGCTGCTGGCAAAACACTAGTAAAAATCAAGGAAAAACAGATTTAGTATCTGTTAGTCCAGGTGGGCAACTGAGGAAAATGTCTGGCTGTGGAAGAAACCAGTGAGATAAGATACTCAACAGAAGACTGGAAACTATCCCTGTATATTGTATTTCTGATTCATTTTCACTCAATAATATACACAGCAGATCCCTGTAATCTTGCTGTTGGATGTTTCTGTCCACTGCAACAAAAAAACACTGACAGCATCCCCAGCTGTGATTAAGTAGACACCAGGCCATCTGTCCTGCAGCAGCACTTTCCTCAAGAGCAGACAACTCAGGAACCCCAACACTGGCAATCACATGCTTAGAGATTTGTCATATGTAATGAAATACCCTGGAAACTATTTGTAATCAAAGAGTTCCCAGGATATTTCATTACTCATTACCAACTTGCAAACTGCTCCTGAATTATCAAATATTACCATGTAGATAGGGTGCACTCCCAGAAGGGATGCACGGCTTTGATAAGAGATGAGCCGCGTTCAGCGGGCACCGCCCGGTGCAGCACCGGGCACTGCAGGCTCCTCGCTTGCTGTAAAACAGGGAACTCCCCTGAGGGTTTGGCCGTGTATTGCAGATTCCCGGGGCATTGCAACCTGCCTGCTCAGACACCCGCAGGAGAAAGCCGGGTGCTTCCCACGTGTGGAGCCGCTCCGTGCAAAGGGCTGCAGGAGCCCCGGGGGCGGCGGCCGCGCTGCCCGCAGCACGTGTGCGGCCCCGAGGTGGAGCAGACCGCTTCTCTGATACCGTGTACACAACACTCCACCCGAGCCTCCCTGTGTAAATAAAAAATAAAGTCAAATTATGCCAGTAAAGAGTGGATTACACTGGTCACTGGGAGTGATTGTGTATGTTCAGCCATAACCCGTGATAAGGTGCTTGCCATAAAATTCCTCCTGGAGCCTGCAGCTCTCCTGAAAGCTGTAAGATGCCAGCAGAACCACCAGCGTTTTGCTTCACCCAGTGGGGGCAGCAAGGGGGGCCCTGAGGAATGGTCAGAGATCCAGAAGGCTGCACAAGTCCCTGGGGCCACGGGGGTCCCTCTCCCTTGCAGGAGAAAGGCAGGAGTGCCGATTGCCACCAGATATAAGGAGACAAAGTTCAGTTCAAAGAGGTAAAGGGTGACAACCTTTCTACAGACAAAATTATCCCGCAGCCAGTAAAGCACAGCAGCAATCCGGACAGATAACAGAGCGAGTAATGAAGGCAGAGATTACAAAATTCCACGACCAATCCATCCCATAGCAAAAAGCTGCTGTAAAGCAATTTTAACCCAGCCTGTAAACACAATTAGAAATGTTATGCTTTGGTGCAGAAAGTTTTTTAAAACAAAAACACATGGCAAGTTTCATTTGCATTATGATAAATAAATGTCTGAACAGGTCCCAGATTTTTTACAAACAGCAACAAAAAAAAATTAATTTCTGTCATCTGTTGATGTAGGAAAAAAAAGTGTTTCCAGCTTCTGATATAAAAGCTTCACCAAAAAATAATTTCCAAGAGATTGTGTTTTATACTTTTCATTTATGAAGAGGAAGACACCCATGTTTGGACTGTCCCATCCTGAGAGGAGACTGCTAGTCAATGAAGGCTGGCAGAGGCTGGCTCTGCTCACCCACCTGCAAGTCCCTCATGAGAGAACCACTCTCCTATCTGCTCTGCCACTACCAAACAGTCAGGTGGAATTGGGTAAGAAGAAATATCATTGTGGCTGTCCCCTACAATCTCCTGGGGGAAAAAAAAAAATCAAATAAGGGAAAGGTTATTGTGGATTGATAACAGCTGGGGAGGCTGGGAGCAGTACCTGTTGCCAGGGAGAGTTTGCTGCAGTGCAGGCAGGGCGCCCTGCACCTCCGGCCCTGGGAGGAGAGGGGGATGAACGGCGTCCGGGGGAGGGAGAGCCGGAGCAAGGACATGAGATGAAGAGCTGCAGAGAGATTGCAGCCAGCCAGACCAGAACCCAGACAGCTGGAGGGGAGATTCAGTAAGGAGGTGTTGTGGAAAAACCTTTGCATGTGTTCATGTAATTAAAAGCCTGACCATCAGGCACTGTGTGTGACAGAGGTGGGGCATGGCTGAGGGCACAGCTTTGGGCGCTGGGTAGACTTAGAGAGCTGGTCTTCCGCAGGCTTAGCAGTCATGTGATTTCCTGTGTGCAAAGGCATAAAAGGTTTTAGGTGATGGAAATCTTTTGCAGAGAGATGTGGAAAAGAACAATCCTGTCAGCAGCCAGACTGCTGTTTCTGCTCTTGCTGCTTTCTGCTGCCCTTGCTTGCACCATGAAGACACTCCAGAGTGAGCCCAGGAGCAAGCCCAGGGTTCCTGCATGGAGGGATTGGAGGATGGAAATTCACCATCTCATGGCTCCGGAAGACAGTCACGTAAAGCTGTGGCTTTGCCTGGGGCTCGTGTGCCAGTGAGACACCTGTAAGCACAGGGCTGGTGTGGATTTGCCTGGGGGCATTGCTTTGGAAAGTTAAACCAGGCATAACTTCAGAACCTATAAACCGTGCCCCCTCCTGAGCACAGTCTCACCCTGCAGCAGAGCCAGCACCCGGGGCAGGAGGAGCAGTCCTCCTTCCCTTTGCACTGTCGGGGTGCTGCTCCCTGCGCTGCCTGCAGAAAGGGCCAGCTGCAGCCTAGGACAAGGCTCTTGAGCCAGGTTTGCCCTGACAAACACATATCCACACTAATTTGGCCCCTGAGTTGTGTCCTGCATGAGCTTTTGCTCCCCCATCACCAGCCACAGCCAGGGCAGCTGGGTCACTGCTCAAAGGAAAACACCTCCTCGATGGCCACCAGTGCTGTGCCTGGGACTGAAGGCTGGTGTTAATTCTCAATTCCCCTCCAAGCTTCAGCAAAGTTCCCCCAGTGCCTGCTGCAGCTCCTCCACAACGGGCCCACTGCTGAGAGTATCCAGCACAGAGCTCAGCAAAGCCCCGCCAGCAGCGGGGACAAAACAGCCCCTGGGACCGCAATGAATTATGCACAACCTTAAGTATTTGCAGGATAGAGGCCTTAGTTCACTGGGTTAAAATACCAGAACAATATAAAACACCTCTACCTCTGGAACCCAGTGCACTTCATAAAAATGCTTGGGACCCTGCTGGAGCTAAGCCATTGTCGATAGCCATAAAAAATTGGTTAATAAATCTTCTTCCACTGATGAAATAGCTACTTCACAGCCAGAACTCAACAAATTGAGCATTTCAAAGCAACCTGCTTGACACAAGCCCTGATTTGCACACCAATACAAGCATCCCCAGCCTGGGCAGGACCCTGAGCCTGCACTGTTCCTCCCTCCCCATTGTCACAGCCAAGTGCCAGGAGGAGATTTAGCGCACCAATATTTTCCTCCCAAGTGACAAGAAGGGGATTTACATCTGCAGCCCGCAGGCCTTTGGAGTGAAATGATCCCAAAAGCAGAGATTAGCCTGGCACTCAGCAGCCACACTGGCTACACCACTGGCACTGCCAGGGTGACAGTCCCCTGCCCCCCAGAGCCTCTCCCAGACAGATGCTAGAAGTTCATCATAGTGCCACTTCCACCTTTTTGTTGATTGGAACACATGTAAAAATTAATCTTAAGAGAAAGGAAAACGCTCATTGCCTTGCTGCTCCACAGACACTATCCCAAAAGTTTAATCTAATAGGTAAAAAACAATTACAGGAGAGACTCCATTCTTAACAAGCTGTCACAAGCCAGTATTTTTTAAATGCAGCTGATAACCAAGGGAAGTGAAACAACACATTTCAGCCACTCTTCCCAAATGCACAGCCGTTGATGTATTTAAGTAGTGTGATAACTAGAAAGAGAAAAATACTCCTACATTTCAGTTTTAATAAAAAACTTCTTAAAAAATTGAGTCATCCTATTTTCATGCCAGTGTGGATTTTTATGAAGTCAGGGCTGACTTGTTCTCTTTCTTTCTGCCTACAGGGAAAAGAACAGGGCTCGGCTGGGAGGCAGGATCTGCTTCCAGGCAGAAATATTTATTCAGTGAAAAGTTTCATTTAAATATTGATATTTCAACAGAACTTACTATTTGCTTAACCAAATGTTATAGATTTGCCTAGTGAATCACAATTGGGAATAACAAGTACATTTTTGGACCCTTTTAGCAACACTGAATGACTTAGAAACAGTGATGAGCAAATCCTAAATTTTTGAAATCCATGTGATTTGTGGCTCAGATTTCCTGATAAATTGTTAGGATTTGTGTTTGCAAGACAGGTGTTTGGCATTTCTAACTCCCTGCTCCCTTTAGGAGACATCAAACTGAGCATTAAACTCCTGCAGTCTTGAAAGTTCAAGTCAAGGTGGTTTTTGTTTTGCTTTTCCCCCTGAAGGTCAGTTCGGGATTGAATCCCTTTGTCAAGGTTGGCTGGAGAGCAGAAGGCTCTGTTAATCTGCAAGCACTGCGGCTCCCTCCTGGCTTCCTTCCCTTGCAGTTTGTTTTACTTCAGGATTCACCCCCTGGGATTGTAAAGGCTGCAGATGAGGGTTAGAGGTGAAACAAAGAAAATGAGGTTGGGTGTTTATTTAAAGGGAGCCAGAATTCATAATGTTGGAGACACTGGGCCCCTCCCAAGAGATAACTGTAATTTACCAGTACTTCTCCACCACTTGTTTTTCCCCAGAAATAAAACACAGTGACAGATCCAAAATACTACTTCCCTCGAGTAACTCCTAGAACCAAAACAAGGAGAGTTTCTTTCTGCAAAGTGACCAGACACTGGAACAATACAAATACGCTTCCAGTGATCTCCATGTGGGGAAGCATCTGAAAAAAAGAAATAAAGGCAACTTTGCCTTCTTCAAAGACTTTCTTTTTTATTCACTCAACCTGTGCCTTATGGTGTGAGGGTTTTTTGACCGTAGATGTTTTTTCCTTGGTAGATAATCTTCTTATCTGCTCCCTTTTCAATGAGAAGGCCAAATTTTGCTTTCATTTATTCACTGTGGAACCCCACTGACTGGTAGCTAACAGGCACATCCCATCCCACACAGGCACCCTGTTGATATATTTTCCCTTCTTTATACCTTGTTTTAATAATCACAACAGCAGCAAGAGAGGGAGCAGATGCATCCATTACACGTAAGAAAAAAACCTTGCTCTTTTCCCAGGCTTTTTTTGGGTGTTTGGCCTCTAGGGCATCATCCATTTGCAATGAGATCCCTGGATTTACAACAGAGCAAGCGGTTGTACAACAAAAACTGGATTCCGGGGTCCTGATAAGAGAAGACAAGCGTCCTGCGAGCAGAGCCTGACCAGTCACCCCACCGCCTATCTGGCTGAACCAGCTGACGTCAGTGGCTTCAAGCTGAACACACACCGGGTGAAAAATGAGAGTGGCGCTCGGCTCCGGCAGCCCAGCTCCAGCGCCCTGCTACCAGGAGTGGCTGCTGGCTTTCAAGCTCTCCGCACAGCCTGTAATCACTCAATATTGAAACCAGATTTACAAGCTCTTTAGAGGAGAAGTTTGTGATTTCCAAAGCAGACGCATTTGGTATTTCAGAAAAAGGTCAAGCCCCCTGTGGAGTAAGGGGCTTTTAATAGAATCAGTTCAGCAGGAGTTAAGAGAAGACATACCAACCCAGCGGCTCGCAAAGCCAGGAGAGGCAGAGACATAAGAAAAGCCGCGACCATTATTGTTCTGAGGAAAGAATCAGAGAAAGAGAGGGGCACGGGGTATGCTAAATTAAATCTTGGACGTTTGATTTCATTTATTCCAGTCCGAGAGACTCTCTCAGTTGGAAATAGAGAGGGCTGTCCTTACGCTCCCAGGCTTGCAGGGGTTTCAAAGGAGTGCTTTTTATTGTCTGCAGGGGAAACCTGAGAGTGCTTAGCACAATGGCAAATCCAGGCTCTTAACTCCAATGCATTGAAAAGGATAGCCTTCGACTACTGTCTCACCTCCTCAGCCTCCAGCCTCCGGCCAGGCTCTTCAGCTCTTAATATTTGTTGCCTGCCTCACTCGGCGGGGTGAGGTGGTTGTCCAGGACTGCCTTGTTTCGTGCTGGTACAGCACCCGGCAGCCGGGGGAGCACCCAGCCCAGGGAACTTCATTAAGGACCCTCCTTGTCACAGGAATACAAGTTTTCTAAACAGTGCTGAGGCCTGCAGGCTATAGAAGCAGCCACTACAGAAATGCGAGCAATGAAGCTGGCTACTGCTAACTCCAACACCCTTTGGACTCTGCAGCCAGTAACTTCAGTGAAAAGATTTGGAACTCATTCCATAACTCACATAGCTGCTGCCAGACAGACAGCAGAGCTCATAACACAATTTCCTGAATATAAAGGCTTTAAAATAATTGGAAATCCAGATTTCATACCGTCCCCGTTTTGACTGGGATAGAGTTAAATTTCTTCTTAGAAGAAAGCTGAGAAGACTCATAGCCCAGAAACTCCTAGGCCATATCAGCTACCACACCAGGTAACAGAACAACCCCAGGAGATGGCAGCTGCTAACCCCAGTGCTCTGTGGCCCTGCTGCCATGACTGCAGGGGATGGCAAACAAGCTCCTTTCTTCTTTAAAACATCTGCACAGCAAGGGGCCAATTAGAGCATCCTGGTCTTACTAGCCTTTTAATGGCAAGCATAAATAGCCCCTTATGTATTCAAATCAGCGGCAAATGAGTGGTGAAGGTCACAGGATGCTTAAATGACTATACAACATGTTCCCTCTGATTGCCGCAGAAGGCACTTGAAAGGTTTAGCCATCAGATCTTTTAACTTGTCTAGTCATAGTAACTACTGGTGCAGCTACAGACGGTACTTCAGGTTTGTCTCTTCCAGCATCAAGTTCCCAGTCAGCCATTCCCAAAAATAATACACTTGGCAGAGCAAACAAGTGCCCTAGATTTTCAGATCAGTGCAAAGGAAGGGCAGAGCTCTTATAGGAAAGCAGCACTTTGAAAGGTCAGCCAGAAGACCACAGGCCAGATTCCAAGAGAAGCTGTGGCCACGTAATTTCTTAAACTTCAGCAGCAGAAAGAGGTAGAAAGCAGAGGATATAATTCTCTGCATTAAAAGCAATTCTCCAGGCACTTGGAAGAAGTAAGAAGGGCTAGCAGCCTGAGGTACACAGATGAAACTAATCCTTCTCAACTGCACTTTAATATTGCAAACATGGGCACAATTGGACCTTGGCACTCCCAAGGCTCTCACTGCACTTGGCAAATATGAGTATTTAACCGTAGGGGTAAGTTTGCAGTATCAGTCCCTCTGTTTGCACAGCCAAGTGACCAACTTCTCTCCAGCAACAACCCTATCACATCCTTTAAGTGTACTTTCAGGAACACAAGCCTGTGACTTAGAGGAGCAGGTTTCCCTTTGCAATTCAGGCTGCACATCCCAAAGCAATCTACCACAGCAAACAGGATCAGAGCATTGCTGCAAGGTTGTTGTAACCCTGTGTGTGCCATCCCCTTTCTCACTGCTGGCACCAGTAGGACCTCAACCTCACAGCCAGAACAGGAGGCAGAAGCATTTGTAAAGCTTCTTAAAACAGATGAATAGTAGACTCTTGCCAAGTTTTATCTTCTGAGGCAGAATTTTGGAGGCTTCTTTAACTGTGATGTGGCATCAGCCTTTTAAGCAAGTATGCTTTAATTACTGCAAAGTCTAATAAAGCCAGAAAAATAAATACAATTAATTCCATGAATTATCCAGAGGTTGTTTGTTTTTAGCAACTAAGCATTGAATAAATGAAGTGATCAAGTGAAGCCAACTAGCAGAAGGAGTAAGAAACAACTAAGTGAACAAATATTTGCCAGGAAGAAAAGCCACCTATGCAAGGATAGTATAAAGGAGGAGCCAAAGATAAAATAAAATAAAAATAAAATAGACTGCTGCTTCTTAAGTCCCACACAAAACTAGAAGCATATGATACTTAGTTACATGATAGAAGAGGAAGGCAGATGCTTTCCACTCTGCCCAGAGGGGCTATAAACAGAAAAAAAGAAACCCAACCAAACCACAGCTGAATAGGCAGTGTGGTTTTGGGGTTTCCCTCTCCTCCCCAAAAAGAGTTTGGGTGTAAAAGGTACAAAAGGAAAACAGATCATAGAAACAAGAATTGTGAGACAAGGGAGGAAAACCAGCTCTAAGAGTTAGGAGTCACTTTCTGACACATTTTGCACAGAGGAAGCCTTCCTTCATTAAGAGAAAGGAAGAAATAGTTATCTTGAAGAGGTTTGGAAGAAGTCACTGAGGTTATGAACAAAATGCAACAACCAAGAATTGAGGATGTGGGTTCACTGCTACTTGAAGTATAAAACAATAAACCTGCCACCTTCATTTTCAAATAACCACCTAAATTCCTTCACAGAGCAGGAAAAGGCCGCTTTCAGAATCTAATTGTTAAGCGTGGCATCATCATCTTGATTTGTTTTCCACTATCACCCACTAGAAAACACGTTTTCCAAAACAAAAGTCACAAGCAAGTTTCAGACAAAATATATATATATTTTAAAAAATCTTTACAATAAGTCAGGAAACATAGGAGCTTGCATACAGTTTATTATAATAACTCAGTTCTCAGCTCCCTACAGTTCAGATAACCCTGGTGACAGTGTTTACAACTTCTAATTTTTGCTTTCACAATTCTGAAGCAAACAATACATTTGAGTGTATTTTACTCTGTGCAAATAAGACAACTTTTGGAATCCTTCAGAAGAAATATCCAAGATTCTGTTCACAGAGGTCCTTTGTTTCTCAAAGATGATTTATGAGAGTTTTTGTTTTAAGATAAAGTGCTCCTGTCCAGCAGAACCCAAAGGCCTTCTAGAGTTCAGAGAGTAAGTTTAGCTCAGATTAAAAAATAATTGGTCATACAAATTCCAGTTTCCCATGTCCGCTGTACATTCCCCAGTGGACTAGTGAAAGAATTTTATCATTGCTGAGGTCTGAATATCTCATTTTATCACAGGTCATGCAGCAGTTCTCGTGACCAGTCACAGGCACCATGCATTCCAAGTCCAATTTTGCCACCTGCCCTTTTTTTGAATGATGTCCATGAAAACTATAGTGCAAACGAGAGAGCATTTGCTGTCGCTGATCTTGCAGTCTCTTGTTTTCACTCCTGAGCATCCTCAAGGCCAGCATGATAAGGAGCACCAAGATTAGCCCACCAGCTATAGGAACAGCAATTACAGCTGCCCTGAACCATAACTCTTTCGAAGAAGTCAACTCCTGCACCTTGGTGATGAGATTCCTGCTGCTGTCATGTTGATATCTGCTCCCTTGTCCTGCAAAGGGGAAAGACATGGAGTTATTTCAGGATTTACATATACACCGTTTCACATACAAGCAACTCCCTTAAATCCAACACTGACAAGTTTAAGGAGCAACTGCCACACTCTGCAGTATATACAGAAAATATCCCCATAAAGAAAAAGAAGAATGTCTAAAACTGCTTCTAACACGAAATTTCTTACCCCAATAGTCAGTTTAACTAAGAACACCACTGCCACTGATTCTTAGAAGCCATGTCAAGATGGCAAGAGAGAGACTTCCAGTATTAATGCACACAAAAAGGCTAATTGGCTGAGATGTTCCCCTGCATCCAGCCACCCTCTTCTCCTTCTGGTGTCTCCACTTATATTAACAACTAAATCAGTAACAGCAGATGCACAAGGTTTTGACTGTTGCTGGCCTAATGGCCAGAAGAGGGGTTTCACTGAAGCTTTCTTGCCCTACCTGAAGCATCGCCTCTGGAAGGAGACAAAACGTCATGTAGTCCTCTGTAATTGCACATATCTTCATGACAGCATTCCAATGTGGACATGGTGGTGGTGCCAGAGTGGTTTTGTGCTTGTTTGGCTTGGCAGATCTCAGCTGTGCTTGCAATAGAGTCCAAGCAGCCATGAGTAAGTGGGGAATGTGTATTCTGAGGATCAAGCAGTCTGGAGAAGCAGGCACTAAGCTCAGATTTGCACATATAGCCGGTTGCAACACAGTGTGCAGCATCACAGTAGCATCTGATTTCACCTAAAAAACAAAAATTGTGCAAGAAAGGTAAGAATTTGGTCCTCTAAGGACACATCATATATCCTTACTAGCCACAAGCACCACACAACCAAACTCTGTGCCAGTTTTGAGGTACTTCTCTAGACTGTAGATCCACAAGAGCTGGGGTTGTTTCCTTCCCATCACTGTACACAGCCTACCTTGCTGTAGCCTTAATCCCTATAAATGCCTTGGGGCACTTGCTTTAATGACTAGTACTATAGTCCTTTGAATTAAAGCAAGAGCATTTCACTAAAACAGGGACTGGGGGAGGGAAGGTCACAGTGGCTTTTTTTTTTTCCAAGGTAAATAACTAACAAGACCATTTTATAGCTACTTCCACTCGCTGTCAGTAGTTGCAGTTAGCCACATTCAAAGTGAAACACCAGTTCTAAAAGCAACACACACTTTCAGTCCTAGAAGAAAGTCACATCTATGCTTTAGCCATTACTCCAGGAACAGCATTCCACTTTTATAAAAGTAACATTTCTTTTAACTGGGCATAAGCACACAACAAAAATAGAATGTTTAAATATTTATGTGACAAATGAAAAAAAAAAAAAATCGGAACTGCTGAATTGCTTATTACCTCTCTATACTGCACCAAAATTTAAAAGGTTTAACTAACACCTTATAAAGCTATTAGCTAGAACCATTACCATCTAAGTCTCTCAGTCAGGAAGATTTTACTGTGTGAAACTAAGCAACTACTTGTAATTTTTCCAAAAAGAGAAAATCTTTAACTAGTGATTCATGAAAAAAGGCTTTTTAATCAGTATTATAAAACAAAAAAAGTTCCAGTTTATAATTATTCTGTTCACCAGAGACAATGACTCTCAACTCAAATGTAAAGTTTTTTAATGGAGTGAAACTGCAAGGCTAAAGGTTCCCCCTTGCCTCTCCCCAGTTTCACATGCAATCCAACATGCAGTAGAAAAGAGGAAACACTTAGATTGAAAATCCTCTACCGGCTCTATGAAAAATCTCAGGAAACCTCAAAAATTTCTGAAGGAAGCGATAAAAAAAGTTCCCTTCATAAAATTCTTCATTTTGCGCTCTCCAAGCTGCTCTGGTATGAATTAAACATGTCCTGTGCTGCAGCGAAAACTTACTCTTTCTAGGCAAGTTGCAACTCAAACATAATTCAATGAGCCAAGGTTTAAAAGGAAGCAGAGTTTGGAGAATATCTTGGAAGAAGGGACTTAAAACTACTTCTGGTGTGCCTCCTGTACTTGCCACCATAGTAGCACCAAGGCTTTCAAAGTCGACCGAATCGTCAGATACCTTTCTTCTACAGTCTGCACTTCAAAAATAAATCTACAGGCTTCCCTACTTCCACTCCTTCTTATGGTATTACCTACCACCTATACCTAAAAAAACCAAAAAAACTGTTCTGTAAGATGTTAAAAGTGATTCCAAACAAGTTAGCTTCCCCTCGTCGGGCTACCTTAATACTTTCCCCAAAATGCTACTGCAGGCTCCGGGCCTTAAAGTTCCCGCTGCTCTTTAATAACTCCGCTTAATAGAAGCCAAATGATGGAGTGTCTCACTGTCTCCAGTCCAATTCCCTTGGGCTTTCAGACCAAGTAACCTAATTTTTCATGAATTCACACTCACTGTCATCCAGCACGTTACACAAAAAAAGACTCAATCATTTTCTAAGCATTCTATATGAGGTCTCCCCCCACCTCCTCTGAAAATAATAGTTTTCATAATTTTTGCACTGTACAAGGGTTAAAAGTAAGATGCAAACATGGCACAGTACCAGAACTGACAGTTCTTTCATGAGTTTCAGTACAGCACGGGAATAAAGTGAAAAAATACACATACTTTCATTTTAACTGCTTATACAATCGCATTCAAAAATCTACATTTTATTGCCCTAAGACAATCTTATAAACAAAATCTGACAGGCTAGTCATCAGGTTAATTCAACTGCTTTTTAATTAAAGCCACGTTTTCAGTGAAACAGAATGGACTTTGTATTACTGTATTAAAACTGTATTTCTGTCAATTCATAAAGTTTCTTCCTGTGCTATGCAAAAGGCCAGAAAGGGTATTTAGTATTTTGAAACAGTGAACAATGCCCTTCTGTTCCCTCCTCTTTCTTGTTACTGTATGTAGCTATTAAAGAAAAATGTCTGCTTTTAGTCAAGATGGCTACAGGAGAGACTGCAGGCTTCTCTTAAAGCTTTTGAAGTCAACAGCAGCCAGAAGTCTGTGATCCCCTAATTATATCATTATCAGGCACATAGTTTCAGTATCTGCGACTTCACATCACTCAGTCACTCCCTGTTGTTCTGCCCGCTTTGATGGGGCCAGCAGGCTCTCCCCTGCACGCTGCAAGGCTGTTATTTAGGGTTAATTACAGCCTTCCTTCCAAAATAAATAAATACCGTCGCACATCACCACCACGCCAACTTATCCTTTATCCTCCTCCCGACGATTACCGGCAGCCAGCGGGTCGCCTCTGCCCCGGGAGGCGCACCCCGGGCGGCCAGACCGCAGCCCGCAGACCCCACTGGCCCCAGCGGGCGGGGACTGGGCCGGGCACGGCCGCCCCGCCGGGACACCCGCGGGGCCGTGACTGCCCGCCACCGGCGGCCAGGTGGGA